>LR738712.1:301742783-301896933 GCA_902687465.1 Secale cereale | reverse complement strand
AATCCTAAGCTATGAATGCATCCCCCCCAACCAAGGTTCACCTAGCAAAGTTCAAAGTAGCTAGCAGCCCCCTCCCTCGTGTCGGCACGAAGGGAATCCTAAGCTATGAATGCATGTCCCCAACCGAGGTTCACCTAGCAAAGTGCGAAGTAGCAACCCCCCCACACACTTCCAGTCGGCAGGACAGAGAGGTATATCTCACAAAGATGGATCATAAAACAGACCAAGAATAATGCACCTTGGTCGTACAACCTCTCTTGTGTTGTTGGTCGAAGTGATGGACGTCCATCTGACCCCGGAGATGGGTTAGCTCGCCAGTAATCACACAAGTAGCTAGTCCTCGAATACAAGCACTGCATGCGTGTGGCCCAAACATATGTATGAAGAGGTGTGTTTTTGAGTAACAATGGAACAACTTTGATGTGTCATCGTGATTTCAAACTAGAAATCCCCACACTTAGTGAGGGTTAGGCTGACGAGGCATATGTATGTTACACCACACTTCAAGCCAACGACGGGGATTCATGCATGCATGCGTGCATAGTATATGCGCTCAAACTTAAGTTCTGAATCTCACCATGACCTATACTACGATAACACGAACCAAATGAAGAATCCGCCATGGTAACCTATCTTGTTGTTGGTCAAGGTGATAATGGATGTCCACGCGGGTCCATGAATATATAGGCTTGTAACCGGTAACCACACGAGGGAGTGTACTTGTCGGGACCCCGATCCTAAGCCACACCGATCTAGCATGTAACACACCATATCACTTTGCGGCCTCACGCACGGTATCCCCACGGGTGCCACCTTACCTGGCCCGGGACCGTTTGCGCATTTTGGCTCACGTATATGATAGTGTCGCTAGCATCCATATGACAGAGAACCCGGGCCGACATGACCAGTTATAAACCAAAAGTGGCACTAAATTACAGAGACAGGCATCCATGACCCAGCAACGAACATGTCGGTCATCAACGTATGAACCCAAGTCGTAGCAAGCTACAAGGACTTAAAGGAACAACGCGTGACATTTCCCCTAAGGGACAGACACAGGAACGAAGAAGGACATATGCCGGTCAGCCTAAGTGATCCGGAGCAGTAGCAAGCTACCAAGGCTCAGTGGAAGCACTAGGAGACATTTCCCTGTAAGATAGGCTACCAAGGGTAAACAACTAGGTGTCGGATCCCACACATACCAAGCATTTCAATAACATACACACAATATGCTCAATATGTGCAAATACAACATGGCATCACAACAAGACTCTAATAATCAAAGTATTTATCATTAGGCTCCGAGGAGCCAAGTATTACAGACATGGGTCTCACGACCCAACATTCAGAGCATACAAGCAACAAGCGGAAGCACTACATGTCTGAGTACAGACATCTACAAATGAAAAAGGCTGAAGAGCCTGACTATCTACAACACTCGTCCAAGATCGTAGCTGAGGTACAAGCTACTTGTCGAAGTCCAAGCGGAACTACTAGTGAGGCATCAATCCTATCTGCAAAACATAAATTAAGCAAACATGAGTACAAAGGTACTCAGCAAGACTTACATCAGATCCTATCATACATGCACTTGTATCAAGAAGGCAAAGTGGGGTTTAGTTGCAGCAAGCCAGCTTTGACTTAGTGGCTATCCTATTCTACGATTGCTGGTAACACCTTTGAGGTGGCGCACACGAGTCCACTAAGCACCACACAATACACCACTATGGATTCATTCCCGTCTCCCTACGAGAAGGCCATCCATAGCACTCACACTTGTCTTGAGTATTTTAGAGTATCCACTTCAAGTTATCTATGTACCACGTAAGCATCCAAGAAGTCCATATCCGCGGACCCGGCTATTCAAATAGATTATGTTAACCCTGCAGGGGTGTACTTCTTCACACACGCTCTCGCCACTTACCGTCAGGTACATCTCGTGTATCTCGGCAACCTTCAAGCGGAAGCCTAGCGAGGGTGTCGGCCACGACCTGACTAACCACACAAGTCTCTCGTCCAGGTTTATCGCCTATTCGGGTTCCATCCGTGGGGAGATCCGTCCGGGGTGTCGCTCACGGCCCCAAATGATGTGCGCAGGGTTCCCAAGCCCACCTCGCCGAGTGGATCTACGCTTGGTACACCGTGCCACGGTGCCTAGTCTGTCCCAAGCCCACTGGCCGAGTGCCACTTGGTAGACTACTAACACTACCTACAAACACCAGAAACTAGTTGCAACTCCTGGACAGAGACCAAGTCGGTTAATAAGTCGAGAGGGGCACTTAAGCATTCCAATGCGTGGTAGTAGCTGGTCATTGGACAACATACACAGAACTCAGTTCTTAGGGACGGTTCCAGTGAGTAAACCCACCATGTACTCCTACATGGCCTCTCACCGCTACCTTTACCAAATCGTGTTCACACGTTCAACCCTCAGCATCAGAACATATCATTTCACTCCAATTCATTCCCGATGAATCAGACCTGACACACTCTAAGCAATAGCAAGCAAGGCATGGTAAGATCACATCATGGCTTCAATCAACTCCTACACATGCTAGTGGGTTTCAACTATTTACTGTGGAAAGACAGGTCATGCAGAGGAATGGGTTCAACTACCGCAGCATAAAGTAGCAGTTGAGATTGTTGTTGTCCTAATGCAATAACAGGGAGCAGGAGCGAGAAAGGGGTTGTATCGGAATGAACAAGGGGGTTTGCTTGCCTGGTAAAACAACGTGCAGAGCACTGCTCCTCTGACAGGTACTCTGGATCGGTCTCCGGAGCTGGACCTATCGAGAAGAACAGTGCCGACAATCAAACACAAGCATATGTAACAATATGATGCATGAATATGGCATGAAAATATGATGTTGTTGAGCTAATGCAACTATCATTCAATTTGAAAGAAGTCCATTTGAACCAAGGCTCAAATGCAACTTTAAAATAAGTATTTCTAAATGCCATATATGTGTTTTCATATAAACAGTAGGTTTAACTTCATTTGTCATGCATGAAAATGGTACAGATGGATAGATTGAATTTTTCTGATAATTTTTCATATATAAATTATTTCATTCTGAGCTACGGTTGAATTTCTGTGATTTTTTGAAGTTTAAGCCAATTTCTGAATTAAATAAATCATTTAAGATTTATTTAAATAAACAGAACTGGATTACTGCGTCAGCATGACACAGGCATGACATCAGCAGGTCAAAGGGGCTGGTCCAGAGTCAAACCTGACAGTGGGGTCCACTGGTCAGTGACTCAGTTAATTAACTGAGTTAATTAACTCTAAATTAATCCTAACAGAAATAATTAGCAGGGCTGGGCCCACATGTCAGTGGCTAAACTAATTAACAAAACTTAATTAATTTAACTAAAAGGTCAAATAACTATCAGGGGTGGGGGCCCACCTGTCATTGACCCAGGGGGTCAAATGCTGGTCAAACTACGGCTAGCACGCCGGTCAGCGGTCAAATCCCACCGGCGGCTCGACGCCGGCGACCAAGGACGCGGCGGAGGGGCACGGAAATGCCGCTCCGGCGGTCAAATGGGCAGCGGAGACCACGGGCGAGCTGCTGGAGCTCGTCCGCGTCCATTCCCGCAAGCGGTAGCGGCTGGGACGGCCGGAGCTCGCCGGAAACAAGCTCGCGGCGGTGCCGGAGTTCGGCCCTCGTCGGGTCTGGGGCTACAGGGCACGGGGAGAGCTACGGAGGGGCGCTACGGGCTCCTGGTGAAATGGCGGACGCGGTGGCGTGCTCCGCTTGGAGGGTGGGTGGCTGTGGCCACGGCGGCGGCATCGACGACGGCGGTGAGGTCGGGCAACTGCGGTGGTAGGGGCTAGAGGCCGCAGACGACGGCGAGGACAGGGGGGAAAGAACCGGGGGCTCACCGCGGTTCTGCTGGGGAGGTTAGCGGGCTCGGGGAGGCGCTGAAAGCGGCGAATCATCGGCGGCGATCGTCGGGGCAGAGGAAGAAGACGACGACGTTTACGGTGTTCCAGGGCACCCGGCGTCTTGTGGCTCGACGGAGAGGACGAGGGTGAAGTGGCGGAGCTCTCGGGCTACTCGGAGGGGCGAGGGGTGTCCTGTGGCCACGGCAGCGGTGATCGACGGCGACGGCGGCGCTCGGGAGCTGCGAGAGAGGGAGATAGAGGAGAGGGGAGGGATCCAGAAGAGTGAGGGAGGTTTGGGGGAATCGTGTGGCGCCTCCAGAACGACCAGGCGGCGAGGGGAGGGCAGGCAGGCAGCTCGCGTGGCGCTCCCGCCGTGCGCGCGCGCCGGCCACACGCTCGGCCTCCTGTCGTCGGGGAAGACGACAGGGGAAGGCTCGGTGGGCTGGGCTGCCAGCTGGGCCGGCCAGGCAGTTGGGCTGCAGGAAGCCAGGTAAGCTCTCCCTTTTATTTCTTTCTGTTTTCTAATTTTCTGACATTTGTTTTGATTTAATATCTAAATTAAAATCAATTATTTTCTTCTGACATATTTATTAGCAGGGACCTAGAAATTAACCCAAGCCCCTAAAAATAAACAACCAGAATTTTGGACATATATGAAATATATAATATATATATATCCAATGCAAATAACTATTGCATTAATTCCAAATGCCCAAAATAAATACTTATGAGCTCCTAATAATATTGGCTTGATTTTTATCTCTGACCAATATTTTTAGAGGGCCACATGAACATTTTCTTGGACCTTTTTGGAGCAACTTTTATTTGGGTCATTTTCAAATGGGTTTCTGAGGGTTTCACAAGTCCTCATTTCAATTTCATTTGAAAATTTAAACATGATGCAACAACAAGGCTAACCTAGTGCATACCAGAGCTAGGGTTGTGACAACTGATAGGATTGATGCCTCACTAGTAGTTCCGCTTGGACTTCGACAAGTAGCTTTTACCTCAGCTACGATCTTGGACGAGTGTTGTAGATAGTCAGGCTCTTCAGCCTTTTTCATTTGTAGATGTCTGTACTCAGACATGTAGTGCTTCCGCTTGTTACTTGTATGCTCTGAATGTTGGGTCGTGAGACCCATGTTTGTAATACTTGGCTCCTCGGAGCCTAATGATAAATACTTTGATTATTAGAGTCTTGTTGTGATGCCATGTTGTATTTGCACATATTGAGCATATTGTGTGTATGTTATTGAAATGCTTGGTATGTGTGGGATCCGACACCTAGTTGTTTACCCTTGGTAGCCTATCTTACGGGGAAATGTCTCCTAGTGCTTCCACTGAGCCTTGGTAGCTTGCTACTGCTCCGGATCACTTAGGCTGACCGGCATATGTCCTTCTTCGTTCCTGTGTCTGTCCCTTAGGGGAAATGTCACGCGTTGTTCCTTTAAGTCCTTGTAGCTTGCTACGACTTGGGTTCATACGTTGATGACCAACACGTTCGTTGCTGGGTCATGGATGCCTGTCTCTGTAATTTAGTGCCACTTTTGGTTTATAACTGGTCATGTCGGCTCGGGTTCTCTGTCATATGGATGCTAGCGACACTATCATATACGTGAGCCAAAATGCGCAAACGGTCCCGGGCCAGGTAAGGTGGCACCCGTGGGGATACCGTGCGTGAGGCCGCAAAGTGATATGGTGTGTTACATGCTAGATCGGTGTGGCTTAGGATCGGGGTCCCGACAGCGCTGGTATCAGAGCCTGACTGCCTGTAGGATTACCAAGCCAAATGGTCGAAGTTGAGTCTAGAAATTCTTTAGTTATATAAGGCAATTGATTGTGGAAGGGAACGTAAGGCTCTTTTTACTCCTTATACCTCATGTCTTCTGATCTGAGTCATCTTACCTTCCTACGGGGTTAAGGAACTAGGCTTTCTCTTCCGTCTATCAGGATCACGAGTTACTACTCCGTAGTCCCTTAAGATTGGTTGATCCGAGTCCTAATCTTGTTTCAAACTCTTCCGGTGAAGTTGTTTTAGTACTATCACAGTACCTTGAGTGATGATGTTGAGATGTTGAACTACCCTTTGTTAGCAGGATGTCTCATTCTGAGCATTTTACTGCCGTTATGCTGCCGGAATTATCCTAGTAGTTCGAGAGATACTAATTTCTTGTTCTACCTTATGCATCCTATACTTGTTGATGTTTCCGTCTTCGGTTTCGCTTCTCAGGATGTCTTCAGTTAAGCGAAGCTCAGCTGCTCGTAGACAGAACCACGGAGATGGTAGGGATGAGGAGGATCCTCCCGACCAGCCTTCGTTGGCAGAGTTAATGATAGAGATGGAGAGAAACAAGCGTGAGTCTAACCGCTTGTTGGCACGTATTGAGGAGAACACCGCACAACAGTGCAAGGAATCAGCAACCATCCATGACTTCATTCGTCTGAAACCACCCACCTTCCATCATTCCTTTGAGCCACTCGATGCAGATGATTGGCTCCGTAGTATCACTCACAAGCTGCGTTCTGCGAACGTAGCTGAAGATGACAAGGTCATCTATGCCACTTATCACCTGGAAGGTCCTGCTAGTCTTTGGTGGCAGAACTATGAGGCCATGATTCCAGCTGACCAGATTCCTACCTGGAGAGATTTCACCGAGGCTTTTCGTGAACATCATATCCCTCAAGCCCTTATCGATCGCAAGAGAGAAGAGTTCTGTAGTCTTACACATGCTAAGATGGCTGTTGATGCTTATAGTCGAGAGTTTGAGAACCTCACCCGCTATGCTACAGAAGAAGTGTCCACAGACGCCAAGAAGCAGGCTAGGTTCCGGAAGGGTCTCAACCCCAAACTGCGTCGTGATCTTCACTTGCATCATTGCAACACATTCCAGGCTCTTGTGAACAAGGCCATCAATGCAGAGACAGCTCAGCTCACTTACGATGAGTCTCGTAAGCACACCCTTGATTTGGGAACTTCCTCCGGTTCTAGTTCTCAGAAGCGCCGGATTTGGGTTCCGAACTATGTTCTTCCACCCACTTATCTTCCGAGGCCATCTCGTATGGTACCTCTTCCAGTTCAGCAGTTTGCTCCACCCAGGTCTATTGATGGACCGTTTGTCAATACGGGTCCACGTCCTAATCCCAGGATTTGTTACAAGTGCGGAGAGCCGGGCCATATTGCTCGTATTTGCACTCAGACCCGTGTTGCCCCATCCCAGTCCGTAAAGTCTGTTAGACGTGATAAATCATCACGCAAGATGATCAGTGTTAAGTCAGCTCCCATCGAACATGGACGTGTGCATCACGTCTCAGCCAAGAACGCTCATGATGATCCAGATGTCGTTCTTGGTACACTCCTTGTTAATTGTCATCCGGCATCGGTTCTATTCGATACTGGAGCATCCCATTCTTTCATTTCCGAAAGTTATGCCTGTTTGCACGACATGTCATTTTGTGATATGCCTTCCCCACTACTTATTCAAACTCCTGGATCCAAGTGGCAAACTTCTAGTGTAAGCCATGGTAATGAAATCCTTGTTGACAGACTAGTGTTCCTTGCATCACTTGTAGCTCTCAAGTCTTCAGATATTAACATCATCTTGGGTATGGACTGGATGACAGCTCATCATGCCAAGATTGATTGTTTCACTAGGTCTGTTCAGCTTACACACCCATCTGGCAAGACAGTCACCGTCACCACTAGAGTTGCAAAGCGTCAACTCTATTCTCTTAATGCTAGCCCTCTTCCAGATCTTGAAGATGTTCCGGTAGTCCGTGACTTTCCGGATGTCTTTCCAGAGGAACTGCCAGGTGTTCCACCCGACCGAGATGTAGAGTTTGTTATAGAGCTTATCCCAGGAACCGCTCCAATCTCTAGGAGACCCTACAAAATGGCACCCTTAGAACTAGCCGAGCTT
The DNA here is from genome assembly GCA_902687465.1 of Secale cereale. Classification (NCBI taxonomy): domain Eukaryota; kingdom Viridiplantae; phylum Streptophyta; class Magnoliopsida; order Poales; family Poaceae; genus Secale; species Secale cereale. The sequence continues at coordinate 301,889,124 of LR738712.1, read as the reverse complement.
AAGAAACAACTTGATGAGTCCTTGCAAAAGGGTTTCATCCGTCCTAGTTCTTCTCCCTGGGCTTGCCCCGTCCTCTTCGTTAAGAAGAAGGATGGTACGGATCGGATGGTTGTAGATTATCGTCCCGTTAATTTGGTCACGGTAAAGAACAAGTATCCGCTTCCCAGGATCAACGACCTGTATGATCAGCTTGCTGGATCCTCAGTCTTCTCCAAGATGGATTTGAGGTTAGGATACCATCAAATCAAGATTAGAAATGGGGACATCCCCAAGACGGCTTTCGTCACTCGTTATGGCCAGTACGAGTACACCGTCATGTCCTTCGGTCTAACAAATGCTCCAGCCACCTTCTCCCGCTTGATGAACTCGATCTTCATGGAGTACTTAGATAAGTTCGTCGTGGTTTACCTCGATGATATTCTTATTTACTCGAAGAACGAGGAAGAGCATGCCGAACATCTTAGACTTGTTCTAGAAAAACTCAGAGAGCACCGCCTTTATGCCAAGTTCTCCAAGTGCGAATTTTGGTTGCCAGAAGTGACCTATCTTGGCCATGTAATCTCTGGTAAGGGCATTGCTGTCAACCCCGAGAGAGTTCAGGCCGTTCTTGATTGGACTCCGCCTGAAACAGTTAAACAAGTTAGGAGTTTCCTTGGTCTACCCAGTTATTGTCGCCGCTTTGTTGAGAACTTCTCTAAAGTGGCCAAACCTCTCACGGAACTTCTTAAGAAAGATAAAAAGTTTGAGTGGTCCCCACAGTGTGAGCACAATTTTCAGGAACTGAAAAGACGCCTGACTTCTGCTCCCATACTTGTGCCACCGGATTTCACCAAGGACTTTGTTATCTACTGTGATGCCTCACGACAGGGACTAGGTTGCATTCTTATGCAGGATCATCGTGTGATTGCTTATGCATCTCGACAGTTGCATCCACATGAGGAGAATTATCCTACACATGATCTAGAGCTTGGAGCCGTAGTCTATGCACTTAAGACCTGGCGACATTACCTTCTTGGTAATCGTTGCGAGATCTACACCGATCACCAGAGTCTCAAGTATATCTTCACCCAACCAGATTTGAACCTTAGGCAAAGACGTTGGTTGGAGTTGATCTCCGATTACGATTTAGGGATTACCTATACCCCACGCAAGGGAAATGTCATGGCTGATGCGCTAAGTCGTAAATCCTATTGCAACAATCTCATGTTGTAGCAGGTCCAACCACTTCTCCATGAGGAATTATGTAAGCTTAACCTTCACATCGCTCCTCACGGATTCCTTTCTACCTTGGTGGCGAAACCTACCCTTGAGGATCAGATCATTTCTGACCAAAAGTTTGATAGGGGTGTTATCCGCATAAAGAGAAACATTGCCAAGGGTATTGCTGGTAGTTTCTCTATGGATGATCGAGGTGTTGTTCTCTTCCAAAACCGGCTGGTGGTTCCCAAGAAGCAACATCTTCGGCAATTGATTCTTAAAGAGGCTCATGAATCCCCTCTCACGATTCATCCCGGTAGCACTAAGATGTATCAGGATCTACGCGAGAGGTTCTGGTGGACTAGGATGAAGAGAGAAATTGCTGAGTTCATTGCTAAATGTGACGTTTGTCGTCGCGTTAAGGCAGAACATCAAAGACCTGCTGGCACCCTTCAGCCTCTAGCTATTCCTGAGTGGAAATGGGATAAAGTTGGTATGGACTTCATCACCGGCTTTCCCAGGACCAAGAGAGGGAATAATGCTATCTTCGTAGTCATTGATCGTCTCTCCAAAGTGGCTCACTTCCTACCTGTTCGAGAAAGTATCACTGCTAGTCAGCTTGCTAACTTGTATATTTCTCGAATAGTGTCACTTCATGGTGTCCCACTAGAGATCAATTCAGACTGTGGTAGTCTTTTCACTTCTCATTTCTGGGAGAGTTTCCAGACTGCCATGGGCACCCATCTTTCTTTCAGTACCGCTTTCCACCCTCAGTCAAGTGGTCAAGTGGAACGGGTTAACCAAATTCTCGAAGACATGCTTAGAGCTTGCGTTATCTCTTTTGATATGGATTGGGAGAAATGTCTTCCTTTCGCCGAGTTTGCTTATAACAATAGCTTTCAATCCAGTCTTAAGCAAGCTCCTTTTGAGATTCTTTATGGACGAAGATGTCGAACACCTTTGAACTGGTCAGAAACCGGTGAAAGCCAATTCTTTGGACCGGATATGATCCAGGAAGCAGAAGAGCAAGTTCGCATCATTCGTGAGAATTTGAAAACAGCCCAGTCTCGTCAGAAGAGCCAATATGATCGTCATCATAAGGAAGTGGCTTATGAAGTTGGTGACAAAGCTTATCTTCGGGTTACTCCTTTTAAGGGTACCCATCGTTTCGGTATCAAGGGCAAGTTGGCTCCTCGTTACATTGGTCCTTTTCGCATTCTCGCTAAACGAGGAGAGGTTGCCTACCAATTGGAACTACCCCCACATCTTTCTCGAGTTCATGATGTCTTCCACGTCTCTCAACTCAGGCGTTGCTTCTCGGATCCCATCCGCGGAGTGGACCACGAAACGCTTGATCTCCAAGATAACCTCACATATCGAGAGTATCCCGTTCGCATTTTGGATCAAGCAGAGCGTGTCACTCGACGTCATAACATCAAGTTTCTCAAAGTTCAATGGTCTCATCATTCCGAGAGAGAAGCTACTTGGGAGCAAGAAGATCGTCTCAGACTGGAGTACCCCACTTTCTTTCCGCCTACTCCTGAATCTCGGGACGAGATTCTTTCGAGTGGAGGCGAGTTGTCACAACCCTAGCTCTGGTATGCACTAGGTTAGCCTTGTTGTTGCATCATGTTTAAATTTTCAAATGAAATTGAAATGAGGACTTGTGAAACCCTCAGAAACCCATTTGAAAATGACCCAAATAAAAGTTGCTCCAAAAAGGTCCAAGAAAATGTTCATGTGGCCCTCTAAAAATATTGGTCAGAGATAAAAATCAAGCCAATATTATTAGGAGCTCATAAGTATTTATTTTGGGCATTTGGAATTAATGCAATAGTTATTTGCATTGGATATATATATATTATATATTTCATATATGTCCAAAATTCTGGTTGTTTATTTTTAGGGGCTTGGGTTAATTTCTAGGTCCCTGCTAATAAATATGTCAAAAGAAAATAATTGATTTAATTTAGATATTAAATCAAAACAAATGTCAGAAAATTAGAAAACAGAAAGAAATAAAAGGGAGAGCTTACCTGGCTTCCTGCAGCCCAACTGCCTGGCCGGCCCAGCTGGCAGCCCAGCCCACCGAGCCTTCCCCTGTCGTCTTCCCCGACGACAGGAGGCCGAGCGTGTGGCCGGCGCACGCGCACGGCGGGAGCGCCACGCGAGCTGCCTGCCTGCCCTCCCCTCGCCGCCTGGTCGTTCTGGAGGCGCCACGCGATTCCCCCGAACCTCCCTCACTCTTCTGGATCCCTCCCCTCTCCTCTATCTCCCTCTCTCGCAGCTCCCGAGCGCCGCCGTCGCCGTCGATCACCGCTGCCGTGGCCACAGGCCACCCCTCGCCCCTCCGAGTAGCCCGAGAGCTCCGCCACTTCACCCTCGTCCTCTCCGTCGAGCCACAAGATGCCGGGTGCCCTGGAACACCGTAAACGCCGTCGTCTTCTTCCTCTGCCCCGACGATCGCCGCCGACGATTCGCCGCTTTCAGCGCCTCCCCGAGCCCGCTAACCTCCCCAGCAGAACCGCGGTGAGCCCCCGGTTCTTTCCCCCCTGTCCTCGCCGTCGTCTACGGCCTCTAGCCCCTACCACCGCAGTTGCCCGACCTCACCGCCGCCGTCGATGCCGCCGCCGTGGCCACAGCCACCCACCCTCCAAGCGGAGCACGCCACCGCATCCGCCGTTTCACCAGGAGCCCGTAGCGCCCCTCCGTAGCTCTCCCCGTGCCCTGTAGCCCCAGACCCGACGAGGGCCGAACTCCGGCGCCGCCGTGAGCTTGTTTCCGGCGAGCTCCGGCCGTCCCAGCCGCTGCCGCTTGCGGGAATGGACGCGGACGAGCTCCAGCAGCTCGCCCGTGGTCTCCGCTGCCCATTTGACCGCCGGAGCGGCATTTCCGTGCCCCTCCGCCGCGTCCTTGGTCGCCGGCGTCGAGCCGCCGGTGGGATTTGACCGCTGACCGGAGTGCTAGCCGTAGTTTGACATGGATTTGACCCCCTGGGTCAATGATAGGTGGGCCCCCACCCCTGATAGTTAGTTGACCTTTTAGTTAAATTAATTAAGTTTTATTAATTAGTTTAGCCACTGACATGTGGGCCCAGCCCAGCTAATTATTTCTGTTAGGATTAATTTAGAGTTAATTAACTCAGTTAATTAACTGAGTCACTGACCAGTGGACCCCACTGTCAGGTTTGGCTCTGGACCAGCCCCTTTGACCTGCTGATGTCATGCCTGTGTCATGCTGACGCAGTAATCCAGTTCTGTTTATTTAAATAAATCTTAAATGATTTATTTAATTCAGAAATTGGCTTAAACTTCAAAAAATCACAGAAATTCAACCGTAGCTCAGAATGAAATAATTTATATATGAAAAATTATCAGAAAAATTCAATCTATCCATCTGTACCATTTTCATGCATGACAAATGAAGTTAAACCTACTGTTTATATGAAAACACATATATGGCATTTAGAAATACTTATTTTAAAGTTGCATTTGAGCCTTGGTTCAAATGGACTTCTTTCAAATTGAATGATAGTTGCATTAGCTCAACAACATCATATTTTCATGCCATATTCATGCATCATATTGTTGCATATGCTTGTGTTTGATTGTCGGCACCGTTCTTCTCGATAGGTCCAGCTCCGGAGACCGATCCAGAGTACCTGTCAGAGGAGCAGTGCTCTGCACGTTGTTTTACCAGGCAAGCAAACCCCCTTGTTCATTCCGATACAACCCCTTTCTCGCTCCTACTCCCTGTTATTGCATTAGGACAACAACGATCTCAACTGCTACTTTATGCTGCGGTAGTTGAACCCATTCCTCTGCATGACCTGTCTTTCCACAGTAAATAGTTGAAACCCACTAGCATGTGTAGGAGTTGATTGAAGCCATGATGTGATCTTACCATGCCTTGCTTGCTATTGCTTAGAGTGTGTCAGGTCTGATTCATCGGGAATGAATTGGAGTGAAATGATATGTTCTGATGCTAAGGGTTGAACGTGTGAACACGATTTGGTAAAGGTAGCGGTGAGAGGCCATGTAGGAGTACATGGTGGGTTGTCTCACTGGAACCGTCCCTAAGAACTGAGTTCTGTGTATGTTGTCCAATGACCAGCTACTACCACGCATTGGAATGCTTAAGTGCCCCTCTCGACTTATTAACCGACTTGGTCTATGTCCAGGAGTTGCAACTAGTTTCTGGTGTTTGTAGGTAGTGTTAGTAGTCTACCAAGTGGCACTCGGCCAGTGGGCTTGGGACAGACTAGGCACCGTGGCACGGTGTACCAAGCGTAGATCCACTCGGCGAGGTGGGCTTGGGAACCCTGCGCACATCATTTGAGGCCGTGAGCGACACCCCGGCCGGATCTCCCCACGGATGGAACCCGAATAGGCGATAAACCTGGACGAGAGACTTGTGTGGTTAGTCAGGTCGTGGCCGACACCCTCGCTAGGCTTCCGCTTGAAGGTTGCCGAGATACACGAGATGTACCTGGCGGTAAGTGGCGAGAGCGTGTGTGAAGAAGTACACCCCTGCAGGGTTATCATAATCTATTCGAATAGCCGGGTCTGCGGATATGGACTTCTTGGATGCTTACGTGGTACATAGATAACTTGAAGTGGATACTATAAAATACTCAAGACAAATGTGAGTGCTATGGATGGCCTTCTCGTAGGGAGACGGGAATGAATCCATAGTGGTGTATTGTGTGGTGCTTAGTGGACTCGTGTGCGCCACCTCAAAGGTGTTACCAGCAATCGTAGAATAGGATAGCCACTGAGTCAAAGCTGGCTTGCTGCAACTAAACCCCACTTTGCCTTCTTGATACAAGTGCATGTATGATAGGATCTGATGTAAGTCTTGCTGAGTACCTTTGTACTCATGTTTGCTTAATTTATGTTTTGCAGATAGGATTGATGCCTCACTAGTAGTTCCGCTTGTACTTCGACAAGTAGCTTGTACCTCAGCTACGATCTTGGACGAGTGTTGTAGATAGTCAGGCTCTTCAGCCTTTTTCATTTGTAGATGTCTGTACTCAGACATGTAGTGCTTCCGCTTGTTGCTTGTATGCTCTGAATGTTGGGTCGTGAGACCCATGTCTGTAATACTTGGCTCCTCGGAGCCTAATGATAAATACTTTGATTATTAGAGTCTTGTTGTGATGCCATGTTGTATTTGCACATATTGAGCATATTGTGTGTATGTTATTGAAATGCTTGGTATGTGTGGGATCCGACACCTAGTTGTTTACCCTTGGTAGCCTATCTTACAGGGAAATGTCTCCTAGTGCTTCCACTGAGCCTTGGTAGCTTGCTACAGCTTCCGATCACTTAGGCTGACCGGCATATGTCCTTCTTCGTTCCTGTGTCTGTCCCTTAGGGGAAATGTCACGCGTTGTTCCTTTAAGTCCTTGTAGCTTGCTACGACTTGGGTTCATACGTTGATGACCGACACGTTCGTTGCTGGGTCATGGATGCCTGTCTCTGTAATTTAGTGCCACTTTTGGTTTATAACTGGTCATGTCGGCCCGGGTTCTCTGTCATATGGATGCTAGCGACACTATCATATACGTGAGCCAAAATGCGCAAACGGTCCCGGGCCAGGTAAGGTGGCACCCGTGGGGATACCGTGCGTGAGGCCGCAAAGTGATATGGTGTGTTACATGCTAGATCGGTGTGGCTTAGGATCGGGGTCTCGACAGTACTGTTCGAGGGCAACCACTACATGCATACGTATGGAGGTGATGCGTGTGCATGTTTGGATACCATTTCACAACATTGATGTGGCGCATGCGTAAAAAAATGTACACCAGCTCCCCACATAGAGCGAGATCGGTTCATGACGTGTCGTTGTACTAGCCACTTCGACTCGATGGGAGGGATTCATGCGTACACATGCATGTGTGTGTGCTCAAACTGTATCATGCATGCATGTCATCCTAGAGCATGACCTATATATAAACCATATTACAAGCAAAAATAATAATCCCCTCCTTAGTCAAATTAACCTCTCTTGTTGTCTGGCAAAAAGTAGTGATGGACCAAGCGGGCCCATAGATGGAAAGCATCGATATCGGTGATAACTGCTTAAGTGGGTGCGAGAGGACAACCACCACCGCTTTGCATGTGGGCCAAACATATATATGTTGAATACCCAAAATGCACAACTTTGATGTGCCACATGCCTAAAAACCCGTAAACCATGCACCTACACAGAGCGAGGTTCATGAAGCGTACTACATATGATGGCCCCCTTCCCCCCTCTTCACCGCATACTATATGCTCCTACCGTAATATGTACAACCCAAAAGAATCCTCATCGATGGTGAAATTAATTAACCTCTCCCAATGTAGGTCAAAGTGATGCATGCATGCATCGACGATGGCCACGTGGGCCCATAGATGGAAGCGTAACACGTGAGTGTCCTAGCTAGTTAGGATAACCACCCCGTGCATCCATGTGGCCCAAAGAGGTGTTGTGTGATGTTTGAATAGCCAATTTCACAATTTTGATGTGGCACGTGCCTCGGAAACCAAAAAATTCCCGACACTGAGTGAGGTGTACTTGTTCACGGGTGCGTATGTATAGTATATATGCTAGTTCCCTCCCACCTCTTCGACGAGTACTATATCCCATCATAACACAGACAGAAAAGATTCTACCTTGCTGGTCAAATTAACCTCACTGCCGGCTGTTCGTCAAAGTGATGGACGATGACCTCGCGGGCCCACAGAAAGCGTCACACGCGAGTATCGCGTGTCGTGTAGAACAACCATCGAATGCATGTGACCAAAACATGTATGTATGAAAGGGTTGTGTAATGTTTTAAATAATGATTTCATGACTCTGATGTGGCACCAGCCTGCCTAACAAAACAGCCAACCCACATGGTGACCCATAACTCGTAGTGTACTGCGAGCCACCCACCACCCCTAGACGCACACACCCACACACACACCGTGAATCCCCACCGAAACTACGATGCATGTTAAATTAATTATCCCGCGGTGAACATATGTTACCAAAGGAGGGACATTTTAATTTCAAAAAAATCACAGAGATCATTAAGACATTTTAGTACATTAATTGATTGATTTTCTATGGGTATAATGTGCAAAAATAAAATTTGAGCTACATGTACACGTGACAGTGCACCTAAATGGATTGCAGAAACACATGTGCCTCACTAGGTGCATGTTTACTCCCCGTGCAACAAATTGCAAACATTGAGAATCTTGATTTTAAAATATAGTACATCCAAAACTTATTTGAAGTTCATGAAACTTATCGTGTTGTCATATGGACACCAATACAAAGTGGCATTGTACTTTTTTTGTCAAATTTGAGACCAGTTTTGATGTAATCTTTATCTAATTACAAACGGGAGATTATTAATAATTTGGAACCAATATCCCAAACAGGTTATTTATTTGAATTGTGAGCGTTAGACTAACGATGGATACGTGTCATGCTTCGGTTAAGCAATAAAGCAGCAACAATTAATCATCCAAATAGAAAAACTATATACGTGCTGCCGCGCGACCCGTGTGCCATGCGAGCAGGCGTGAGTTGACGGGACGCATGCGAGCAGTCCGCCACGTAGGCTGATGGGGAGGCGTGCGTACAGGTGTGTGAATTGACAGAGGCGTGCTGACTGCGCAGTGTCATCGGGAGGTGCGAGTAGTTGTGTGAAATTTTGGTAGGCATGCCACCAGTCCAGTGCGCAGGCTCACCGGGAGGCGAGCCATCGGTTTGACAGTCGCCCACCTCTCTCCCACAACTCCCACTACTCCATATTAATGGTGTGCCAGAGCGGCCACACCCCCATCCTCGCCACACACATACACAATCCTCTCTCTCCGCTTGCATCCTCGATGCCGCTCTCAGTCCTCAAAGCCGTTAGTGTATGAGGATGCCGCAGAAGCGCCTCATCGGAGGGAGTGGCGACGCCGGGGCTGCTAAAGCACCAGAGCACGGCATGGAGATGGAGACAGATGTTGCCGTCACCGCCGGTGAGTTATCGCTGCACCCTGACTTCGTCGATGGCGTCGAACTTCCACACCAACTCTGGTGATGACACCGGCGACGACCACTTCGGCGACAACTCCGACGATGACGGACAACTGGTTAGTCATCTATACCCATTTATGTGTCAAATAGATCATAGGGTTTCTCTACTTACGCCTGCCTCCCCCTTTTTGGAATAAAAATCATATGGCTATGTTCTCCCGATCCATGAAGTCTGAGTAAGTTTCGTTAGATCCGTGTGGTGTATTGATTGTTTGAATGGTACAAGTGATAAGTGATCAGTTGTTTCATCTGTGCAAATGATTTCTGCTAGTAATCCGACTAGGGTTAGTGTTCTTGCTAATAATTCCTAGCCAGGACATGACAATTGATTTTGAATGACCTACATATGTTTGTGCCATTATTTTCTTCAAGATTAGTCTGTACATAGACAAATGTGCTTAAAAATCGAACCATAATATCTGGATATGTATAAATAAATAGCTATAAATTCCTAATCCTACTTCACGACATGTAATCGTTGATTTGATGCCAATTTTTGGCAACTGCCAAATGTTCGCTAGAGATTAGTTTGTAGCCATTAATTTGACACCATATTTTTTTACTATTTGTATCGGTGCTGTCTGACGATGTGGACAGCGAGGATGAAGATGTCCAGAGGAGGTACAAGAGCCAAATCCTGAGGGAGCTTTATGCGGGAATGCATAACAGCCGTATTAGGACCTGGAACGGCGACTATCAGTGCCCATTTTGCTACCACAAGATTCATGACGCATATCAAAGTGTTCTGGCGCATGCAAGAGGACGGGCCGTTGGCTCCTTCAAGCCAAAGTATTCTCGCAGGTTGGAGCATGACGCATACGCCGAATACCTGGAGAAGCTTCAGGATCGTGCCGGCATGTGAGATGATATGTGGGATCGAACTATGTACGCTTGAGCAATGTTTAATGACGGTTGAACTATGTACTTATGGTTGAACTATATATGCTTACGTACGTGTACTCTTATTATCCATGTCTGAGTATGTTTAATCTATGTTTACTTATGTCTAACTGTGGGATATGGATGCAACTAGTTCGGTTGATGGAATCTACCTCCATCTTGGTTTATTGGTCCCCTTTGTAATTTGAGTTAAATTTTGACCAAAGGTTTAACTAACAAAATGTTAGTGCAGGTCAACAAAAATTATATCATTGGATGGGTATTTGAGCATAGTGTTCAATGATATAATTTCTGGTGACATGCATAAACATTTTTTAGTTAAATATTTGGTCAAAATTTGGTAAAAATTACAATGGGGGAGCAATAAACCAGGACAGAGGTAGTACGTCAATCACAAACGGTTCCCAAAATTGGAACCGTGTGCAATGACTTTCATTTTGCCTGTTGCGTAAATCACACACGGTTCCCAAAAATGGAACTGTGTGCAATGACTGTCATTTTGCCTGTTGCGTCAATCCCACATGGTTCGCTCTAGCAAACCATTGCCTCCAAAATTCTTTGTGGGATGGAAAACCCTCACCGCCCAATTCAAAAAAGAAAAAAACCTCACCATCCCCACGTCACGAAAACCCTCACCCCCGCCCGCCACCCCCTCCGGTCCCCATTCACACATGCACAAGCTCCTTCACGTCTATGCCATGGCACCGCCTATCGCTGCGGTAAACACTTAGTTCGACGCCTTCCGCCGCCGCCAGGCTGCCGGCAAAGCCCACCGCATTTCACCACCTCCGCTTGCCGCCTCCTATTGCCATCGACTTTCTCGACGCTGCTCATTGTCGACCCAGCTAAGCTTGGTTGGGGAATCTGTCGTACTGAGGGTTCTTTCTCATGGACAACAAGGTAACTATTTTAATGAGATATTATCTCATCTCTTATCCCAGTTAATCTGCCTCCTTTAATCACCCGACGGAAATCGCCGTGAATTCATTTTTATTCGAGCTGATTTGAGGGTTTTCTTTCATTCATAGAATGTACAGTGCACCTACACATTAGGACTTTGCGACCTCCGCCGAAGATTCCATCTCACCATACCAGATCGCTTGATGGCGCGCGCGGTATGTTCAATCTCACCCTAAATCGGTTGGCATGGCCTACTTTCCTGAACATATTCTAAATATTGCTACATTCGGGTAAAAGGTGCCACATGCACCATATACGTCAAAGGGGATTTTCCCCCTCTTCTTTCTATATTAGGCAAATTAACGATGTATTGTTTCTTCGATTACTCTCATATTTCCATGACATCATGTTTACCCTATCTGTTTAATCATAGATTTTTGTCCTTCTATTTCAACTGTTGTACAGGTCTTTCAATTTGTGCCCATAATTGATGTTACCATATTTTCTTTAACAACCCTACCATTTTCTACATCGCATCCCTTGCTATGCAATATATTATGTAGTGCACAATCTTTTCCTTTACATAGATCAAGGCTGCACGGATGTCACACTGCACACAAACCATGGATTTACAATCATTGCTACTGTAGGACTTGATGTGGGGACCCCGAATCATAAGTCGTGATCACCGAATGCACGTGTCTAGTGATCCCAGAGATCAATGCTCACTGAACACACAGAAGCTGAATAACAAGAGTCTTACATCCATACATATCGGATTACACAAATAGGACCATTATGGTCAAGTCTTGAGTATATCATTGCAGCAGAAATCTTCAATAACAACTTGGACCCATGCCATCTGCCTTAAACCTACCGGCATTCTGAATGGGAAGCGTCCTAGCTCGCACGTTCGTCACCAAGAAATCTTCATCATCTCATGTTCTTTCATGCCTAGCCAATAAAATAACCAGTGGAAAGCCAATGAGTACTTTGAATGTACTCGCAAGCAACCCAAGTGTGATGACAGAATTAATTATGCAAGGCTCTACTGTTAAGTTGGCAGTTTTGTGGAAAGCTAGTTTTTCATATGCAAGGATGATCACCATATAACCAGGGCATGCATGCGTCTGCAACAAGTATCAGGAGGTTACAGACATCAACATCGTGAAAGAGTCATGAAAAACTCTTGCTCACGCTCATCGTGACTTTCGCACAATCACATCAACAGATTTACCAAACCGTGTTGTTTTCCAGAAACTTATGGACATAGTCTAAGCAGCACCACCCAACTGTCCTTGACTGTGGACACGGCTATTCGAATAGTTTGACACTCTACAGAGGTTGCACACTTTACCCACAAGATCCGGGGAACTTCCGTGTCATCCACGACCCGCGGTACCTCAAGTACCCGGGGTAAGCACCCGATCACTATCTTTCCCTAGACGACACTAACACAGTGTCCACTCGATTGTAGTAACCCCCATGCCCAACATTTCACATCTTAAAAATTGTGGAGACCCGCTCCCATATTCATCACATACCACTGACACGGGGTACCAACGGTGTGTTCAGTGCACGGTAAAAACAGTCACGGCCGCCTATCCAAGCACGACCCCGTCCCGAGAGTGACCTCATGTCACCCCCGTCACTAGTAATGCGGGCACCATGCTAGTATCGACCTAGGTAATCAATAATGCCCTTCCCCATATAAGGGTAGAGTGGTTGCACATGTTTGGTTGGGACGGTAATCACACATAAATCTAATCCATCTCTGTAAACAACACTTTCATCAAGCCTCGGTACACTACTTCTCCACCAAGTAGTGCCCTAGTTCCTCATCATCTCCCAGGGGCATTAGTGGCACCCACTGGGTTATTTGCAAGTATGTCAAACCACACTTGTTTCTTTCTATGCATAACCCTGACCCATTTTTGCGTAGCCAACTACTATAGCATATATCTATTTACTCCCACCCACATAACCCTCATAAGAAGGTAGAGTCATGCACAATGCAAGTATCAACGAGGAAGTACAGTGGCAAACCCTCAAAGTGGTTACCACCTCATCACGATTCCGTTGTAACAACAATATGGTGCTATACGACATGCATAAAAAGGGTTCCATAGACATGGTCAAAGGGCTGCTTGCTTGTCTTAACCAAGTCCTTGGGGTCTTCATATCCTCTGGTCCTTCTCCGAGTACTCCGTATACTTCGTCAACTAACGTCGGAAATAATCACAATAAGCAACACAACAGGGCAAAAATAAAGGTACTCTAAAAATAGGTGTTGGACTTTTCTAGGCTACCTCTGGTCATATGAAAAATGACCAAGGTGGTTTCATTGCAATATGATCAATGGATATCTCTGAACATTCAATATGATGTAATCAAGGGGTTTATGGATTTGCAAGATGTGTACAGAAATATATTTTTGAAAAATGAGAAAAGGTACCCATTTGACAAATCATGATTTTAGAAGCATCTAGGAGTTGGTTTCACTGGATTTGGAGTTCAAATGAATATCCTAGGATTTTGCAAAGTTGACAAATATGAAGAAATGGTTCATTATTTTGTGGGGTACAGAAAGTATTTGGAAAAATGTTCCAAAACTAAGTTGTGATATTACAAGTATCTAGGAATTTGAACCATTGCATTCGGATCAAATTTGAGCTCTCTGTGATTTTCTAAAGTTCATCACAGAAATAGAAAAATGACATTTTGATAATATTTGTGAATAGAATGTTTCTGCAAAAATGGGCAAATGGCACCATGTGATAGGGCATGATTTTATGAACTCATAGAAATTTGAATCATCAAATTTGGAATCCTATTGATATATTTATGGATTTTTGAAGTTTACTAGAAAAATAAAAATAAAAAGGGAAATGGTTTATACCTTTATAAAGCGCGCTGGGCGGGAGTTAGCAGTGTCGCAACTGGGCCGGCCCAACAATTCGGCCGTGCGCACAGGGGGGTGGTGACGTCAGAGGCGTCCTGGCAGACTACGCTTCCGTGCGTGGAAAGCAGCGTCTCCTTGCCCTGCCACCACTTAAAATCAGCGGGCCCGGCGCTGGGGTCGCTGACCTGCGGGGTACACTCGCAAGGTCGTCTCCCTCCTCCTGCCCGCGACAGGAGTGGGGGCAGAGGAGTTCGGCCGCCGATCGCGCCGGCGACCCAGGCGGTCTCCGCCGGTGTTCTGCGCACCAGAGCGTTCAGGGCGGCGAGACGCGCCCGCCCATGTGCTTCATGCCTGCGGAGGAGCTTGGGAAGGGGAGAACGTTTGGCGCGGCGGTGATTGATGACGGCGAAGATGGATATGGCGCCACGGCCACAGGGAGGACAGGACGAAGCACGGGGAGGCTCAAGGGAGAGCGTGAGGGGCTCTGCTGATGGTTAGATGGAGAGGGAGAGGCCGGGGCGCCTAAATTTGAGCAGGGGCCCGAGGCGGCAATGGCGACAGAGGGGGAGGAAGAAGGCACGGGAGAGAGAGAGGGTTGGTCAGGGAGGCACATTGGAGGGAGAGGAGGCAGGTGGAGCACATAGAGGGCTCGGGGAGGCCTTATATAGGCCAGCCCGAGGTTCACCGCGGGGCTGTGCGCCGACGAGGCCGTAGCCATTTCTGGAGGCCAAACTAGCTTTCCGGGGCGTGTCCGGGGCAATCGTGGACGAGGTCCAGGCCAAGGGAAAAGCAGAGGGGGAGCGAGGAGGTACTAGAGTCCTCGTGCGTGTGGGCTCGCTCACTGGAGCTCGTGGTCGGCCGATGCGCATGCGAGAGGAGCAGCAGGAGGGAGAAGGAGGAAGGGGCCGACAGCGTTGCGTGACGCGGACGTCGAGGTGGTCTCAGGGGACACAAGGGGAAGGCCCGAGGTGGCCAGGCGCTGCGGATTGGGGGTGGCTACAGTGCGCCAGAGCACTGTAGCACGCTCCAGAGCGCGACCATTACATGCCATGGCATCTTTTTGGCGCCCAGGGCGTGGCCACTAGTGTCTAGGAGGTAGAGGGGGCAGTAAATAAAGCACAGACGGCCTACGATTCCTTGGGGAGCCAGTAGGAGAGGAGAGAGGCAGAAGAAGAGGGAGAGAGGGGCTGTCCAGAGAGGTAAAATGAGGGTTTTCAGCCCTCAATCATTGAGCTCTGGTCATGGGAGGGTTACTAGAGGGAGGAGAGGACTAGGAGGAGCTGTGGTAAAAAGTTGGGCTCAAGGAGAATAGTGTAAGTGATCAAAGTGGTGATTTTTGAAAAGTGACAGAAGGTGTTTGATGCAAATTTGGGCAAGTAAATTAACTCCACTTGACATGAGACTTAACAGGATCAATTGACATATAGAAATAGGGTATTCCACCAAGTTTGAGCTCATTTGAAGAAACTTGCCAATGTAACTTTGGTGAACCCTAGAAATCAACATAAATGGATTTTCCAAGATTAAGTTAAGCAAATCATCTCTCCTTGATGCACCACTTGATGTAGTGTCATCATTTGGGTTTGTGAGGATGTCCACAAAATTTGAGGCCCCAAGTAAAAAGTTGGCAATGTAGAGTTGTTCAAATTTCAAAATGGACAGAAATGGTTTTGAAGGGATTATATGATGTTTTCTTGATCTTCAAGGCATGAGGCTTTGTAAGATCATCACATATGTCATATTTGACATGATAGAATTTCCCTGGAACTTTTGGAGAATATTTCCTTTGTAAATATTTCAAAAGCTTGAAATATCCAGAAAGGGTTTTGGAAGGATTTGCCCAATATTTTGAACATGACCATGTGTTGAAACTCTTATATATGGACAATATATGTCCTAGGAGTCTTTCTGAATTTTGGCAAATATATTTGAAACAGTTAAATAATTTTAACCTATTAAAGACCATTTCTGGCCTAAAGAAAAAGCATTTAAATAAAATATAAAAATAACTTTTAAAATTATAATTTTGTGGTTTATGGGAGTCCTATACCTAATAGGATTCAAATATACTTTTTGAAAGATTTTTCGCACCCTAAATGAGGTACTTGCCGTACAAATCTCAATTCAGGGGTTTTTGGAAAACTAATTTTAGAAAATACTATTTGGCCAAAATATTTTTATAAGAAAATACTATACTGTTCTATACACATGGCATGATCATTGGAAAAGGTTTTGGATCAAGGAGATGAAGTATAAGAGTTGGATGATTTATTTGATTTTTAGAGCACTAACAAACAGCAACCAGAAAACCAATCAAGCAAGGTTAAAAACACTCAAAGTTTTTTCCAAACCACTTTTTAGCATGACTATTAGCTTAAGCATTGTGGCATGAAAATCAGGGTGTGACAGACCTACCCCCCTTACAAGAATCTCGTCCCCGAGATTCCCAGACTAGGCGTGGAAAGGAATATGGAGACTTGGATACGGGTAGTCTTCACTTCTTCTTATTGGTTTTGCTTCCGAGTGGCGCTCCATGGAACCTTGGAGTACTTGGTGATATGGCTTATCGTATGTTGCCCTCTTTGATGCAGGTTGCTGAGGTGTCTCTTGCATAGGTTAGGTTGGGCTAGACGTCAAAGGCTCGGTGATCGATGTCCTTGCAGGGACTGGGCTAGTTAGGAGGTGAGAAGTACTTCCAGAGTGGTGACTTGTGGAAAATTTGGTGCACGGTGGGTAACTCAGGTGGTAAATCTAGCCGGTAGCCTTCTAGTATTCGTCTTGCAGTGATCTTGAAGAAGGTTGATGAATCTTGGCGTGAGCGTCCCTTCGACATGGAAATGCTTGGTTTCTTCGAGAAGAGTGGTTTGCAGACACGCCTGGTCTTCGATGCGGAAGTTTATTCCTTGATGCTGGTGGTCGGTGTAGTTCTTCCTTCTTGACATGTCGGTCTTCAAATGTCTTCTATCCAGCTGACCGTCTCTTCTTTTGTCTTTGGGCAGACAAGTAGGTCATCAAATAATGATGTTACCCAACTTGTCCAAGTACTCCACGAAGTCTATGGGGTACGCGAGGTAGGCTGGTGTATTGGTGGTGGTCTCGGTCGAGTATTGGCAAGGGTCTTCTTGACTTAGAGCCAAGGCCCGTGGTCAGGATCTGACCATGTTGTGGCTTGGTGGGGCTAAAGGGTTTCAAGGATTCTAGTGTGTGAGTGAACGTTTATCATCTTGTCCTTAAGCACGGTTTCTGAGATGCCAATAGTTTTACCTAGTCCTACAATCCTTATACCACTGAAAGCATCACCTTGCATAGACCAACTTCAATCATCACTCATGCCATACATATCCTCATGACTCCAAAAAGAGGTCTAACAAAATTATACATGTCTACGGTCCGCGAAAAATTCATATGTATGGCTACCCCTAAGAATCCATGGGTAAGGCATACAAGCTGCTAAGCTTGCATTAAACACGACAATCCAAGTGCTCAGCCTATTTTTCCAAGGTCTAAGATGGTGCATCACTATCCTAAGGAAACACGTCATATGCCACTCCAAGATCTTGTTTCCTTCCTATGGATCAACTCCAACAACCCGTTAACTTCCATCAATCACCACATAATCCAACAATTCTACAAATCCGATGCCTACGGTGTTCCATAAGATCCCAAGTCCCTATAATACCCAAATACTTGGAAGGACTATGCAGTACGATAGTAAGTCCACCAAATTCCCACCATCATGGTCAAGTAAACTCCAAGGTCATGCTTATATAGATCCCTAAATCGACTCCGACAAATAATCCATTCACCGAGAAACATAGTATCGTGATCAAGATCAATGGTCCAAATCCAATATACTCCAGACCATGTAGACATATTCAACATCTATACTCGACTAGAATCACCTACTCAAATCCAAATCTCATGTCCAACGAGAATTCCTACATTCCCCCCAAGTCATTCTCATAATGTCAACTATCTCCAATCAATATCCTCCGATGAAGTCAAAACCTTATACTTCCAAGAATTTCATCTTGCGATCATAATTGTCCTTCAAAATCCACTTTACTCCAGGGTAATGAAGGCTATGCTACTCTATTGACGGGATTCCACCAAATTCATCTGTCAACATGAAAGCTTCATATAATTCCCCAAGGTCATTGATAAATCATTTGTCTTATATCCTCAAATTGGTCTATCTATGGCATCGTGAGTTCTTGTGCTATATTAGGATGAAAATGTGCTTACTCACTGTGTTCATTAGTTCCGTTACGAACCCAGTGTTGTGCAAGCTTATAGAGGCTTAACTGGTTCTCTTGTAATTCTATGGGTTAGGCACATGGTGAAGGATTCGTGTTGGAGTATCTCGTGAAGTCTCAAAGGGTCCAGGAATGGGTTTTTAAACTTGAGGGGTAATCATAACTTCACGGGGTTGCACTTGGTCGTGGAGGTTGTAGCAGAAATCTTCATTGTTAGTTGGTTGCCGAGTTGGAATCCTTGGTACTTCTTGTCTTGCTGGTCTTCAGTTGAGGAGAGAGAAGAGAGGGAAAAAGTAGCATAGAGGGGAAGAATGCCTCAAGGGGTTCTATAGTGCAAGTGCAAACAATCAAGTGCCGTAAGGGCCACACACACATTCGTTAAGATAAGATAGGTGATATAGTCGCGTACATGCTGCCCAAGGCAAAAGTGCGACTTATACCAAAACACAAATAGATAAGGACAAGCAACACATGACATGGTTTCATATGAACCATTACATAGACTCGACTTCGCATAAGGGGTACACGACTCATCCTACCCTAGGGGTTCTCGGATTTGACAGTCGTGTCTGCTTCTTTTCTTGAGGAGGAAGGCCTTCAGTCTTCATCTTGTAGGTCCTCCGGTGGTGCGACAGATGGCTGCTTGTTGGGACACATCCTTCTGATATGCCCGAGTTCACCACACTCGTAACATGTGATGGAAGCAAAGAGGTTGTTATCCCATCTTGGGTCATATTGTTGGTGGCCTGACGATGGTCCTCCATGACGTGGATATGGAAATCTAGTCCTATGCCTTCTTCGTGGGGTTCGATGGCGAGCTCCTTGAAGCTCTTCGATCTGTTGCTTCTGATTAGCGATGTAGACTTGTAGGGCAGTAATTTGTTGTTCCCGTTCGATCACCTTCTTCTTCTCGAGGCAGTGGAGATGTAGAAGTGAAGGAAAATCCTCGCGAGACTTGAGGAATTCTTCACTGAAGTTGCGCAGAAGATAATTGACTGCGTGGGCGAAGCGGATCTGGAGCTTGAGAGTTGGGTCTCCATCTCCTATGGGAATCATTGCTTGAGAGGTGGTTCCTGTTCCACTTTTGCTGGGCAGGTAACATGTAGCTCGACCTTCCTTCATTTCCGGGAGGAGGTCTTGAAGGCGGAGAAGGGCTTCGTAGGCCACTTGCTGAATGGCTAGGTCCCGAGTTGGCATAGGTGGTCTGATAAAGAACCAGCCTTGAGGTGAGGTCTTGGCAGGTACAATTACTTTGGCATAGAATTCTGTTTTGAATTTGCCATTGTCCAGTTCGTGCAGGGTGTACATCGGCCCTGAAGGATAGTGGCATTGCTGGAGGCAGTCCCCTAGGGGTGGTGGAAATCCGGTCATGAGGAGTCTTGTGGGGGCGGCGACAATCTACAAGGAGGTTAGAGGAGGGTCAATATGACAAGAGAGGCTATGACAAGCGTGAAAGGTGGTTATTGCTGGTTAGTTCAGAAGAGGAGAGAAGTGGGTTAAGTCTTGCAAGTGTCTTGGAGGTCTCGGTCTAGTCCTAACTAACGTCCATGCTAACTAAGGCTTCCTACAATCAGGATGGCTTTGATACCAGCTTTGTGGGGACCCCGACTCATAAGTCATGATCACCGAATGCACGTGTACAGTGATCCCAGAGATCAATGCTCACTGAACACACAGAAGCTGAATAACAAGAGTCTTACATCCATACATACCGTATTACACAAATAGGACCATTATGGTCAAGTCTTGAGTATATCATTGAAGTGGAAATCTTCAATAACAACTTGGACCCATGCCATCTGCCTTAACCCTACAGGCATTCTGACTGGGAAGCGTCCTAGCTCGCACGTTCGTCACCAAGAAATCTTAATCATCTCCTGTTCTTTCATGCCTGGCCAATAAAATAACCAGTGGCAAGCCAATGAGTACTTTGAATGTACTCGCAAGCAACCCAAGTGTGATGACAGAATTAATTATGCAAGGCTCTACTGTTAAGTTGGCAGTTTTGCGGAAAGCTAGTTTTTCATATGCAATGATGATAAA
Organism: Secale cereale; assembly: GCA_902687465.1. Classification (NCBI taxonomy): domain Eukaryota; kingdom Viridiplantae; phylum Streptophyta; class Magnoliopsida; order Poales; family Poaceae; genus Secale; species Secale cereale. The sequence goes on along the minus strand of LR738712.1, from coordinate 301,868,859 downwards.
CATATAACCAGGGCATGCATGCGTCTGCAACAAGTATTAGGAGGTTACAGACATCAACATCGTGAAAGAGTCATGAACAACTCTTGCTCACGCTCATCGTGACTTTCTCACAATCACATCAACAGATTTACCAAACCGTGTTGTTTTCCAGAAACTTATGGACATAGTCTAAGTAGCACCACCCAACTGTCCTTGATCGTGGACACGGCTATTCGAATAGTTTGACACTCTGCAGAGGTTGCACACTTTACCCACAAGATCCGGGGAACTTCCGTGTCATCCACGACCCGCGGTACCTCAAGTACCCGGGGTAAGCACCCGATCACTATCTTTCCCTAGACGACACTAACACAGAGTCCACTCAATTGGTAGTAACCCCCGTCCCCAACATTTCACATCTTTAAAAATTGTGGAGACTCGCTCCCATATTCATCACATACCACTGACACGGGGTACCAACGGTGTGTTCGGTGCCCTGTAAAAACAGTCATGGCCGCCTATCCAAGCACGACCCCGTCCCGAGAGTGACCTCATGTCACCCCCGTCACTAGTAATGCGGGCACCATGATAGTATCATCCTAGGTAATCAATAATGCCCTTCCCCATATAAGGGTAGAGTGGTTGCGCATGTTTTGTTGGGACGGTAATCACACATAAATCTAACCCATCTCTGTAAACAACACTTTCATCAAGCCTCGGTACACTACTTCTCCACCAAGTAGTGCTCTAGTTCCTCATCATCTCCCAGGGGCATTAGTGGCACCCACTGGGTTATTTGCAAGTATGTCAAACCACACTTGTTTCTTTCCTTGCATAACCTGACCCATTTTTGCGTAGCCAACTACTATAGCATATATCTATTTACTCCCACCCACATAACCCTCATAAGAAGGTAGGGTCATGCACAATGCAAGTATCAACGAGGAAGTACAATGTCAAACCCTCAAAGTGGTTACCACCTCATCACGATTCCGTTGTAACAACAATATGGTGCTATACGACAAGCATAAAAAGGGTTCCATAGACATGGTCAAAGGGCTGCTTGCTTGTCTTAACCAAGTCCTTGGGGTCTTCAAATCCTCTAGTCCTTCTCCGCGTACTCCGTATACTTCGTCAACTAACGTCGGAAATAATCACAATAAGCAACACAACATGGCAAAAATAAAGGTGCTCCAAAAATAGGAGTTGGACTTTTCTAGGCTACCTCTGGTCATATGAAAAATGAGCAAGGTGGTTTCATTGCAATATGATCAATGGATATCTCTGAACATTCAATATGATGTAATCAAGGGGTTTATGGATTTGCAAGAAGTGTACAGAAATGTATTTTTGAAAAATGAGCAAAGGCACCCATTTGACAAATCATGATTTTAGAAGCATCTAGGAGTTGGTTTCACTGGATTTGGAGTTCAAATGAATATCCTAGGATTTTGCAAAGTTGACAAATATGAAGAAATGGTTCATTATTTTGTGGGGTACAGAAACTATTAGGAAAAATGTTCCAAAACTAAGTTTTGATATTACAAGTATCTAGGAATTTGAACCATTGCATTTGGATCAAATTTGAGCTCTCTGTCATTTTCTAAAGTTCATCACAGAAATAGAAAAATGACATTTTGTTAATATTTGTGAATAGAATGTTTCTGCAAAAATGGGCAAATGGCACCATGTGATAGGGCATGATTTTATGAACTCATAGAAATTTGAATCATCAAATTTGGAATCCTATTGATTTATTTATGGATTTTTGAAGTTTACTGGAAAAATAAAAATAAAAAGGGAAATGGTTTATACCCTTATATAGCGCGCTGGGCGGGAGTTAGCAGTGTCGCAACTGGGCCGGCCCAACGATTCGGCCGCACAGACAGGGGGGTGGTGACGTCGGAGGCGTCCTGGCAGAGTACGCTTCGGTGCGGGGAAAGCGATGTCTCCTTGCCCCGCCTCCACTTAAAATCAGTGGGCCCAGCGCTGGGGTCGCTGACCTGCGGGGTCCACTCCCAGGGTCGTCTCCCTCCTCCCGTCCGCGACAGGAGCGGGGGCAGAGCAGTTCGGCCGCCGATCGCGCCGGCGACCCAGGCGGTCTCCGTCGGTATTCTGCGCACCGAAGCGTTCAGGGCGGCGAGACGCGCCGGCCATGTGCTTCATGCCTGCGGAGGAGCTTGGGAAGGGGAGAGCGTCAGGCGCGGCGGTGATTGATGACGGCGAAGATGGATATGGCGCCACGGCCACAGGGAGGACATGACGAAGCACGGGGAGGGTCAAGAGAGAGCGTGAGGGGCTCTGGTGATGGTTAGATGGAGAGGGAGAGGCCGGGCGCCTGAATTTGAGCATGGGCCCGAGGCGGCAATGGCGACAGAGGGGGAGGAAGAAGGCACGGGAGAGAGAGAGGGTTGGTCAGGGAGGCACATTGGAGGGAGAGGAGGCAGATGGAGCACAGTGAGGGCTCGGGGAGGCCTTATATAGGCCAGCCCGAGGTTCACCGCGGGGCTGTGCGCTGGCAAGGCCGTAGCCATCTCTGGAGGCCAAACTGGCTTTCCGGGGCGTGTCCGGGGCGCTCGTGGACGAGGTCTAGGCCAAGGGAAAAGCAGAGAGGGAGCGGGGAGGTGCCAGAGTCCTCGCGCGTGTGAGCTCGCTCACTGGAGCTCGCGGTCGGCCGATGCGCATGCGAGAGGAGCAGCAGGAGGGAGAAGGAGGAAGGGGCCGACAGCGTTGCGTGACGCGGACGTCGAGGCGGCCTCGGGGGACACAAGGGGAAGGCCCGAGGTGGCTAGGCGCTGCGGAATGGGGGTGGCTACAGTGCGCTAGAGCACTGTGGCGCGCTCCAGAGCGCGACCATTGCATGCCATGGCATCTCTTTGGCGCCCAGGGTGTGGCCACTAGTGTCTAGGAGGTAGAGGGGGCAGTAAACAAAGCACAGACGGCCTGGGATGCCTTGGGGAGCCAGTAGGACAAGAGAGAGGCAGAAGAAGAGGGAGAGAGGGGCTGTCCAGAGAGGTAAAATGAGGGTTTTCACCCCTCAATCATTGAGCTCTGGTCATGGGAGGGTTACTGGAGGTAGGAGAGGACTAGGAGGAGCTGTGGTAAAAAGTTGGGCTCAAGGAGAATAGTGTAAGTGGTCAAAGTGGTGATTTTTGAATAGTGACAGAAGGTGTGTGATGCAAATTTGGGCAAGTAAATTAACTCCACTTGACATGAGACTTAACAGGATCAATTGGCATATAGAAATAGGGTATTCCACCAAGTTTGAGCTCATTTGAAGAAACTTGCCAATGTAACTTTGGTGAACTCTAGAAATCAACAGAAATGGATTTTCCAAGATTAAGTTAAGCAAATCATCTCTCCTTGATGCACCACTTGGTGTAGTGTCATCATTTGGGTTTGTGAGCATGTCCACAAAATTTGAGGCCCCAAGTAAAAAGTTGGCAATGTAGAGTTGTTCAAATTTCAAAATGGACATAAATGGTATTGAGGGGATTAGATGATGTTTTCTTGATCTTCAAGGCGTGAGGCTTTGTAAGATCATCACATATGTCATATTTGACATGATAGAATTTCCCTGGAAGTTTTGGAGAATATTTCCTTTGTAAATATTTCAAAAGCTTGAAATATCCAGAAAGGGTTTTGGAAGGATTTGCCCAATATTTTGAACATGACCATGCGTTGAAACTCTTATATATGGACAATATATGTCCTAGGAGTCTCTCTGAATTTTGGCAAATATTTTTGAAAGAGTTAAATAATTTTAACCTATTAAAGACCATTTCTGGCCTAAAGAAAAAGCATTTAAATAAAATATAAAAATAACTTTTAAGATTATAATTTTGTGGTTTATGAGAGTCCTATACCTAACAGGATTCAAATATACTTTTTGAAAGTTTTTTCACACCCTAAATGAGGTACTTGCAGTACAAATCTCAATTCAGGGGTTTTTGGAAAACTAATTTTAGAAAATACTATTTGGCCAAAATATTTTTATAAGAAAATGCTATACTGTTCTATACACATGGCATGATCATTGGAAAAGGTTTTGGATCAAGGAGATGAAGTATAAGAGTTGGATGATTTATTTGATTTTTAGAGCACTAGCAAACATCAACCAGAAAACCAATCAAGCAAGGTTAAAAACACTCAAAGTTTTTGCCAAACCACATTTTAGCATGACTACTAGCTTAAGCGTTGTGGCATGAAAATACGGGTCTGACACTTGATGAACGTGATGACCCTATTTTGATACTGGCTTTTGGAATGAAATTTCTAAGTTTTATGTACTGAAAGATGGCACTAAAATGGCACTGCACATAAAAGGGTCTGGTCATGAGATATATGCTAACTTCCCCGACAAAATCATCCATCCAAACTTTGTTTGAAGTAAGTTTTATTTTCAACTATCCTCATGTTGACTTACCCAGCAATGTCGAATGAATTGTGTAATATTTAAGCAACCAATTGTTATTCCCTTTTCTTACTATATTCCTACCTAATAACTTCTAGTTACCAATACACTTTTCTATTACCCTGTTTACACTAAATATTCCCTATACTCCCATTTCTATCAGAATGCGCCACTGGCAAGGAGACTCCAGAGGAGGAGAACGGGGCTGCCAACAAGCGGATGCGGGGCGAGCTAGAATTGCAAGCGACTCCAACAGGCCTAGACTTCATCAGCAACATCCCTGATGATATGTTGACAGTCATCATCTCCCTCCTCCCAATCAAATATGGGGCGCAGACAATCGGTCTTTCCCAGCGGTGGCACCCCCTATGGAACTCCATCCCTCTCGACCTCATCGACACCCACGAGCTTTGCCATGGCTATCGCAAAAGCTTGGATGCGTTCTCCAAATTCCTCGGCAGTCGCCTTGGCCCAACCAGAGGCCTTAGAATGGGCAAGTTTCGTTCCAACGGCAAGGACCGAGCCAAGCTTGACGACTGGTTCCGATCCCCCACCCTAGATCAGCTCAACGAGCTCACTTTTGATGATGGGCATATGCGGACACTGCCAACGTCCGGACTCTGCCTCGTGCCCACGCTGCGCGTTGCCAAGTTCAGGAACTGGCACCCCCCTTAATGACGCGCCCGCTCTTATTCTACAACGACTGAAGCACCTCGAGCTCGTCGCCGTCTGCCTCTCAAACGGTGACATGGAGCGCCTGATCCATGGCTGTACTACACTCGAGTACCTTCGTCTTCATGCGATCAATGGGTTGAGTACCTTCCACATAACCTCCATGACTCTCCGGACTATTTATGTGTGTTGCTGGTGCGGCAGGAAGACATCACAAGATGTGTACCACGGTATGGTCATTGAGGACACACCTACACTTGAGAGATTACTTGTTTTTGATCAAGAAGGTCCAACAAGAATCAATGTCATTTCTGCGCCGAAATTGACAGTGGCGGGCTACTCGTTCGACAAATACTCCGAACTTGCTATTGGATCCACACCCGTTCAGGTACAACAACCACCTTCTACCTCCCCTTATACACATTAACATTACTTGTAATTTTGAATATGTTTGTTCATCTGTCATTCGGAAAATGATTCCAACATGCTTGACCCCGAAACTGCGCATAGTGAAGGTCTTGGCACTAGAATCTATCGGCCCCAACCTGGAGCAAGTTGTCAGTTTCCTAAGATGCTTTCCGTGCCTGGAGAAGCTATATATCGAGGTGATGTTCCTTTCCTGTTAAATGTTAACCATAAGGGAGTTCAATTTTTCACACCATTTTCCAAGTTTACAATGACAATGTACTACGGTTTGTGAAGGATTCTTTTGGAGGATTTCAGTACATACATGCCCCCCCATATTGGTTGCTTGATCCATATGGTTACAATCGATAAGCATTTCTCCTTTGGATTGATATGCCCATGTTAATCATGTCAGATCGAAGATGGCATGTTAGTGCATTTTACAAATCCTGCAAACCAAATAGGCACTAACACGTTTCTTCTTTTGCAGATAAGATTAGGCCCGATGGTGGATAATGTGATAGAATATAACAATCACGTCGAATGTCTAGATCTACATCTCTCAGAAGTTACTTTGAAATCCTACCGAGGGACTTTACCGGAGATTATATTCGCCAGGTTCTTTGTTCTTAGATCAAGGGTGCTGAAGGAAATGAGGTTTTCCCTATATTTATTTCACAAAAATGAATGGTTTGTTGATCAATGCTGGTGCCTGAGGCAGAAAGGAATAGGCTCCAAAAATGCTGAATTTCATTTTGGAACTTCAAATGACAGAGTAATAAGTCATCGTGTCAACCCCAAACACGACTTCTCAATGGCTGACCCCTTTGCAAAAATTGTGAGGTTTCGAATCCAGACTCAGAAGTGGTAATATTAGTTTGAACCTCTCTGATATCCATGTTCAGCGGATCAGTGCGAGCGTTTGCAGTTGATGAGCTAAATTTCATTTCTAATATTAGTTAGAATCTTGTAATCTTTGAATTTGATCCATATAACTCTGGAATTTGAACCTTGTAATATTTTGAGCTTTCGTGGTAAAATCGTTGAAATGGCATCGTATGAGACTCGTATATTGGTAGCACTATTTTGACCTTAATATGCAATGGTCTTAGATTTTATTAACCATTCTCGAATCTGTTTACCTTGTCGATCTCACAACACACGATCTGTATAGCTAACTCGACTGCGATCTTTGACATTATTGCACACAGTTGGTTTCTTCAACTTCTAGCCGATGCGTGACCTAACTAGCCGGGCGGGAACCTTGCATGGTAAACTGCGCGGTAGCGCAGGAACAGGCTCACCGACGATACATTTGGCGCCTCTTCGAGCCCACGCGTGCGGTGCAATGTTGTCTAGCATGCACTAGAATCCTCCGCTAGGAACGTCGTGACAGGACGTGACGATTACAGGCCGGCCGGCCCCCATTCATTGCAGCCGCCAACCTTTCGTTCGCACCCCACCATTGCAAGAAGCATACCCACCATGAGAAAATCTTAAAGGGTATCCTGCACGGCTCTAATGGCGCTCCGAGCGGCTGCTAACGACGAGCACCAGTTCACCATGCATGCCGCGGTGGACACCCACAGAAGGTTCATGGACCTCTCGGTGGTGTACACCAATGACCCGGTCTAGGTGGAGCACTCCATCCACATCATGTAGTTGTTGCTTGCCGAGGAGAAGTACAAGGTGTTCGGGTTCGACCTCGAATACACCTGCGCTCGTGCTGGGTCTCGTCCCAAGGTCACCGTCGCCCAGATGTGCGTGCGCCACCACGTCCTCATCTACCACTACTGCCTGGCCACAAGGCCTTGCGAGTGTTTCGCCAGGTTTGTCAACAGTCCCTACTACATGTCGCTACGGTGGACATCACCAACGATGTAAAGACGCTCGAGAATTCAGACATCGCCTACCAGAATCTTGTCGACATCTAGGGCCAATACAAGATCTGGGGCAGCAAGGAGCATGAGAAGGACTCACTGGTTCACCTCGCTGAGGCCATCATCGACCCCTACTATAGAGACATGAAGGATTCATGCAACAAGGACAAGCGTGCCTGACACTCGGCCTGGATGGAGAAACTCGACGAAGCTCACGTCGTGTACGCGGCCAAGGAGGCGTACACGAGTTACGACATGTACATGCGGATCGTTGACATGAGGAAGTGCCTCCTTCCCCAAAACGGCCAGGGATCCAGCCGGAAGCATAGGAATGGCACGCGTCATCGCAACAATAAGTAGATGATTAGATCCTCATTTCTCTTACTTTAGTATGCATGTAATTGCTTACTTTGGTGTGTGGAAATGTTATGTGTGTAGTCACTTGTGTAATTGTATGCTTAATTTGGTTATGCAATGCGGTCCTTTTAAGTATATATGTTGATGCTCTGTAGACAGAGCATAGATGTTGTGCGGACAAAGAAAATCACATCGCACATGGACTAAACAATGGAACCCATCGGTGATGTTTTCATCAATCACTCACAATTGTATACCATCAATCGTTTGCTCGCAACACACACGGCTTGTTAGCTATGATCGTATGTGTTGTTATAGGTCTTCGCACACGTTTCCGATTTCAGACCTACTTGCTGCGTATCACACACATCTTGTTAAGTTGAACCGTTTATGTTCTCATCTCTCAACGCAAACAGTTCATCCGGGTGAACCGCATGCCGTATATCGCACACACCTTGATCTGGCTGACCGTTTCTTTTATGTTGATTAATCACAAACAGTTCATCCGACTGAACCGTATGCTGTACATGGCACATGCCTTCATCTGAGAGCCCATTTCTTTTGTTCCTCCTCATCGCAAACAGTCAATTGAACTGAACGTATGCCCACCATCGCACACGCAACCAAAATCTGAACCGTGTTTGATGCATCCTCCATTGCAAATGTTTTGCACCATTTTGACGGTTTCTTACACCCCTGTTTGCGATTATGGCATAACACACAATTTCATTGAAGGGTCTTTGATCGTAGTGTCGCGTTAGCAGGATCCTGCAATAGTGATTACTGTTGTTCCTAATGATAAAATGAACTCATCCCACAGATAATTGTGACTAGCTATAGGATGGTGATTGATTTTAAAAAATTAAATAAAGCAACTAGGAAAGATCATTATCCTTTGCCTTTTATTGATCAAAGGCTAGAAAGATTGTCAATACACACACACATTTGTTTTCTTGATGGATATTCTGGTTTCTCTCAAATACCCGTATCACAACCTGATTAAGAGAAAACCACCTTTACTTGTCCTTTTGGAAATTATGCTTATAGACGTATGCCTTTTGGTTTTTGCAATGCACCTGCTACCTTTCAAAGATGTAGGACTACTATATTCTCCAACTTGTGAAAAGATTATTGAGGTTTTCACGGATGATTTTTCCATTTATGGAACTTCTTTAGATGATTGCTTAAGCAACCTTGATCGAGTTTTGCAGAGATGTGAGCAAACTAATCTTGTCTTGAATTGGGAGAAGTGCCACTTTATGGTGAATGAAGGTATTGCCTTGGGGCATAAATTTTTGAATGTGGTATTGAGGTGGATAAAGCTAAAGTTGATGCAACTAAGAAAATGCCATGTCCTAAAGATAGTAAAGGTATTCGTAGTTTCCTTGGTATGCTGGTTTCTATATGAGGTTTATTAAGGACTTCTCTAAAAATTTCCAGGCCTCTTACCAATTTATTACAGAAGCATGTTCCTTTTGTTGTTTATGACGATTGTGTAGAAGCCTTTGAAACACTCAAGAAAGCCTTAACCACCTCACCTATTGTTCAACCACCTAATTGGAACTTGACTTTTGAAATTATGTGTGATGCCAGTGACTATGACGTCGGTGCTGTTCTAGGACAAAGAGTTGATAAGAAATTAAATGTTATCCATTATGATAGTAAAACTATAGACAATGCCCACAGAAATTATGCTACTACTGAGAAATAATTTTTAGCCGTTGTGTTTGTTTGTGATAAATTCATATCTTACATTGTTGATTCTAAAGTAACTGTTCACATGATCATGCTGCTTTTAAATATCTTATGGAGAAGAAAGATGCTAAACCTAGACTTATTAGGTGGGTTCTTTTGCTACAAGAATTTGACTTGTATATCACTGATAGGAAAGGAGGTGAGAACCCCGTAGCTGATAACTTGTCTAGGTTAGAAAGTATTCTTGATGACCAACTACCTATTGATGATAGCATCCCTGATGAATAACTTGCTTTCATTAATGCTTCTCATAACACTCCTTGGTATGATGACTATGCTAATTACATTGTCGCTAAATTTATACCACCTAGTTTCACCTACCAACAATAAAAAAAAGACAATAATTTTTGGATGACCCACATCTTTATAAAGAAGGGGTAGATGGTATTGTTAGACATTGTATGCCTGAGCATGAACAAGAACAAATCCTTCAGATGTGTCACTATAAGGCTTATGGAGGGCACTGTCGGGGTACACCAAACGGGAGTGTTTGTTTCCCCTGACTTGTGCATAGACAAAAGCACTCGCCTGATAGCCAAGACCTGCCGGGATTTGAGTCGCCCGGTGAAGCAAGACCAACCAAGACTAGAGAAGCGGCTCTTCATGAGATCAAGGAGCACACCAAGAAGACTAAGCCAACATACAAAGAGGTATCCTTTGCTAGCCAGGCGAGGCCGTCAAGGTTGATACGACAACTAAGGGTGAGGCCATGCCATGCCAAACACGTCTTCGGAGCTATTAGGGAGTGAAGCGAACGCCTCTTTGAGAATGCCGGCAAGCCTTGTCCCGGCAGGCATGAGCCAGTTGCCATCGCTCCACCCCACCAGGACGCCAGTCACTTATCGATGCGGTGTCGATCCCTCACACGACTAGGTGGCTCTTGCCATGCACATGGCGGCTTGGTGGAAGGAGGATTACCCTCATTTGACACCCGTCCTAGAGGCGTTTCATGCTAATAAGAAGTTGTTAGCTAAGCGGTGGAATGAGCTTGCCGGAGATGCCTCTCCGTGCGCCACCTAAGGTAGCATTTATGGCATTTTGTCCTTAGTGCCAGGGTTAGGTATGATACCACTATTAGCTACCTAATCATAGGATAATGTCTGTTTTGCCACTCTGTTGATCTATGAAAGGAGGCCCAGGGCAACCTAGACAAGGATTCAGAATTTTGACCACCTCACACTTGTACGCGCATAGCCGCTTGTGGCGCCCCCGATTTGACCGTACACTAATCATGCACGCAAATGTGTACGACCAAGATCAGCGACTCACTGGAAGATATCACAACACAACTCTAGACACAAATTAAAATAATATAAGCTTTATATTACAAGCAATAGGCCTCGAGGGCTCGAATACATAAGCTCGAAAACACAAGAGTCAGCGGAAGCAATAATATCTGAGTACAGACATAAGTTAAACAAGATTGCCTTAAGAAGGCTAGCACAAAACATCAACGATCGAAAAGGCAAGACCTCCTGCCTGGGACCTCCTAACTACTCCTGGTCGTCAGCTGTCTCCACGTAGTAGTAGTCTCCGTCGGGGTAGTAGCAGTCGTCAAGTGTGGCATTTGGCTCCTGGACTCCACCATCTGGTTGCATCAACCATCAAGAAGAAAGAAGGGGGAAAAGGGGGAGCAACGCAACCGTGAGTACTCATCCAAAGTACTCGCAAGCAAGGATCTACACTACATATGCATCGGTATCAATGAAATGGGGTAGTATCTGTGGACTAAGCTGCAGAATGCCAGAATAAGAGGGGAGAAGCTAGTCCCATCGAAGACTAGCATCTTCTGGAAAACACCGTCTTGCAGCAACAGGGGGGAGTAGAGTAGTATAACATAAGTCATATTTATGTTGTTCTTCAATGCTCCGGGATCCTTTCTCGACTCCTGAAGCAACATATCCAAATCATGCCTCAGCATCCAGTTATAGTTGTTGCGATCAGGATACAACTCCAAGTGTCCGTTACCGTAGGACAAGCTATCGATATATGTTTTCTTCCCTGCAGGGGTGCACCAACTTACCCATCACGCTTGCTTAACTCCGTCCAGACACACCATCAGGTCATGCCCGCCCTCGGCCAAACAATACGCCGCAACCCGACCTAGGCTTAATAGAGAGGTCATGCACGCCGGACTAAACCCTATGCCCCCAGGGGTCATGGGCCAATCGCCTCAGGAACTCCTGCACGTTGCGTACGCGGTCGGTGAGCAGACCTGGGCAACCTCCTCAAAAAGGTAGGTGCTTATGCAGTCCAACCCGACGCGCGCCGCTCAGTCGCAATGACGTCAGTTAAGCTTCGGCTGATGCATACGACGCAGAACGCCGATACTATGCCCACGTGATGGTTAGCGCTATCAGGCCAGAGGCCCCTTGGATCAAATATCCAAACCGTTTAGTGTCTTGGGAACACGTGGTAACGAGCAGAGACTCACGAACATGTGACCCCATCTCCCCGTCTCGAGGACTTGCGGCAAGGGCGAGTGCCCGGCCACACCTCGTAATTATCTCGCGGGCACCTTCCAGGTCAACCAGACTACACATCACTCGCAATTAAGCTCGCGCGGGTACCCCTCAGGGTCGACCCGTCTTTAGTAACCGGGTTCAGTGTAAAGTCATAGTAACCATAGTAACTGTGTGTATGACACCAAAGGGAAACCTGAGGAAATCACCCTTGATGGAATTCCACCTGATGTTTGTCGTCAAGGTGAACGAAAGAGGAGTCATCCTCGAGGTCCACTCTTGAGGAGTTGCACGACAGTGTTGTTATCGAGAGTGGAGAAAGAGGAATCACCCTCGATGACCACAACCGATGAACTAACCTACAAGGTTAACATCAGAAGTGCTGATGAGGTCTCACCCTCAGCACTCGATAGTAACCCAGTAGTGTCGAACAACTAAGGGGAAAGTGATGTGCGCTGCCGGGTCCTGGTCTTCGATCCCATTGATCGGGCCTTCTGATAATCCAGCGGGGCAGTCGGGACAATGTGTGTGGTCACTGGTGGATCTCTAACCAGCCTATACTAAACAGTTTAGTATAAACATGTAAGGTATGAAAGCAGGTATAAACAACAGGCTATGCATTAGAATAGGATCATACAAAAAGCAGTAGCAGTTCTAATGCAAGCATAAGAGAGAAGGGAATGGGCGATATCGGAATGATCAAAGGGGGTTGGCTTGCCTTGTTGCTCTGGCAAGAAGGAGGGGTCATCAACACCGTAGTCGATCACCGAGGCATCATCGGTCTCGGGGTCTACCGAAGAGAAGAGGGGGAAGAAACAGTAAATATAAAGCAAACAGTTACAACAAAGAAGCACGACAAGTCAACACGCAGTGCTAGGGTGTTCTAACGCGGTGCTACACGGTACTGGCGAAGAGGGATAACATCCGGGAAAGTTTTCCCAGTGTTAGGCATTTTCGGATAGGCGAACCGGAGGTGGATTGTTCTATGTTCGGTATGATAGAGATGTGTGGCGGACAAACGAACCGTGTATTCGGATTCGTCTCATCGTTTTGAGCAACTTTCATATATAAAACTTTTTCATCCGAGTTACGGTTTATTTTATATGATTTATCAAAGTTTTAGGCATTTTCTGGATTTATTTAATTATTTAAAACAAACATTATCCTGAAGAGTGGAAGGTGATGTCAGCATGACATCAGCATGTCAACAAGTTGGTTGCGTCAAACCTGGCGTGTGGGGCCCGCTGTCATTGACTCAACTAACTAAATACTATTTTAGTTTAACTAATCTAATTAATTAGGTTAATTAAGATTAATTAATTAGTTAAGTTAATTAATTATTTTTATTAATACTATTATTATTTTAACTCTTTTTTAGGGATGTGGGTCCCGCCTGCCAGTGGCATAGGAGGCCACTGGAGGGTTAACGGGTGTGGGCGCACCGTGTGCTGGGGTGGGCGTGTGGCCACGGGCGCGAGCACGCCCGGATGAGCGAGCGGAGGACAGCGGCGGGCCGTGATGGGCGGCGGCGCGCTTGGCCGGCCGAAGGAGGGGGGCGCGGCGGGAGCGCATGCCAGGGACGGCCGCGTCGGGCGCGAGGCCGCGGGAGCGCGCTTGCGGCTGCGGACGGAGCCGCAGCAGCATGAGGTGGCCTTGGCGCGGCCACGGGCGCGTGGAGTGAGCGCGAGGGGGAGGCGTGCGGCAAGGTGGTCGGCCGTAGGTGGGGCGCGGTCGCGGGGCTGCAGCGGCGGGCCGTTCGGCCATGGCGATGGCGGCCAGAGCCGACGGCAGGCGGCGGCGGTGGTGAGCTGGGTCGGGGCCCAGTCGCAGAGTGGAGAGCAGTGTAGCGGCTCGTAGGTTAGCAGGGGGCATGGCCACGGACCGGGCGGACGGTGCGGGCGTCCGGCCAGGCCGCGGCCGTCAGTAGCTTGAGCAGCAGCTAGTAGGAGCGAGGGGGGGGTGGCACGACCTGAGTGGCAGAGGCGGTCGCGTTCGGGCGGAGTCGGCGCGCGGCTGTGTAGGTGCGGGGCGACGGGAGGCATCACCGGGCGGCGAATCAAGGCCATGAGCGCGAAGGCGCCGGCGAGCGAACAGGATGGTGCAGGCGCGTGGTGCAGCAAGGCCGCGGGCGCGAGGAGGGGCGAGCAGAGACGGGAGCGGCGTCACGCGTGCGCAGTCGATGCGGGTTGGCGAAGGCGGGGCGGCCAGGAGCGCTAGCGGGCGGGCGCGGAGGCAGAGACAGGGGAACGCGAGGCAGAGCGGTGGCGCGTTCGGGGCTCGAAGGATCCGGCGCTACGGGACGTGAGCGAGCTAACGGAGAGGGGTAAAAGGAGCGCGAGCTCACCGAGCTCCTGTAGGCGTGCAAAGCGTGCTCGGGGAGGGCTCGACGTGGGCCTACAGTGGTTTTTTGCCTCGATCCAGAGGCGGGGACGATGTAGACGAGGACGAGGAGGCTCCTGGACATCTTCTCCGGGAGCGGGGAGGTCACTGGCCGCGGCGGTGACGATGGCCATGGCGACGGCGGCGCTCGGCGTCGAACAAATCGAGAGGACGAGCGAGAGGGAGGGCGATTGGGGGCTAGCTAGGGTTCCAGAGGTGGAGGGAGGCCGCTGCGGTACTCTTATCCAACAGGGGGAGCCGCGGGATGGCCGACATCTGGTCGGGGCACCATGGATGCCCGCCACGGCTCCCCTCCTCCTGTAGCGTGAGCAGGGGGATGAGTGGGTGTGGGTTGGGCTGATTCGGCTGGGCCAGCTGGAGTGGCCAGCTGGGCCGGTTGGCCCCGGGGGGTCCCTTTTCTTTCTTATTTTCTCTTTCATTCAATTTAATTCTTTTCTGGTTACATTTTATTTTATTTTTATAGCTTTATCAAATACAAAAAATGAGTCCCTAATTTAGTGTTAACAAATATGCTACTGTCTCAATAGTTTTGAATAAAAATAGTTTAATAATTTATAAAATCCAATAGATATTTATTTAAATGTTTTCACAACTGTTTTACTTATTTTAGAGCATTTAACATTTTACCAAAGTTTGGTTCCTCCACCACAATTACCCATGCAATATCTGGCACCTTTAGAACATTTTAGCTTTAAAGTTTGGAAACTCTTGTTGTTGGCCTTTGATTTAAATTTGAATTTGATTCGGTTTTGAACTAACGCGAGATTAGCAACAATAACCGAGGTGACGTGGCACCATTAGCATAGGGTTACTATAGCTTGATTACCCGGGTGTCAGAATTCTCCTCCACTACAAGAAATCTCGTCCCGAGATTTTAGGGGTGGAGTAAGGGGGGAAGACTTGGGAAGGACGGAGCTCAATACAAGATATGTACCCGAGGGCTATCTCTCGAGTTGAAATTCAAGTAAATAATCAAGAGCAAGGTATAAAGGTGCAAATAAGAAGCTCCAAGCGGGTAGGCAACCGTTCGATGTCTGAAATAAGGTGTGAAAGGGGTCCGGAGCAACGAGAATAAGTATTGCGTGTGATACCAAAATAGATCACTAGGAATGTGGCTCGCGAATTGGACACGAAGCCAAGCATGAGGGATAACCTTGGAAACGGGGGTGTACACTAGAGTAAGGTTTTGATCCTGGGGAACTGTGGGTTATGGGCCCACCATGTGGTTCAAAACTAAGAAGGACACTGACATATTGCACGGTTATGGTAGCAAGGCATGTCAGAGCGTAACTTGTCAGTTATGTCGGCAACAACGTCGGTACCAAGGGCGAGGGACGAAGAGAACCATTTTCCTGCTCGTTGAAACGAGGCGGACCAATAGGCAAAGTTCTCGTCCATCGGTGGTTACCGAAATGTTATCAACAATAGTAACATGGTCTTACTGACAGAGTTGTACACCAAGGTGTTTACATAAGCAGAAAATTATGACTGCTTAGATTATATGTAGATCAATGAAAGGTTAAACAAACAAATGGAAAGGAAAATGTGTTTAAACACAATGAATAGGAGTAAATCATCCCCAAGATTAAGCACGCCATGATATACGTGTCAGGAGATCAAAGTCATGACCATATAGATAAAAGGGGTAAGAAGAATTATGATATGTACCCACACAACGAGTTGGATAGTTGATCAAGAACATTTAGCATTGCTCTTACAATGTTCTTGTGAATCTTCGGAGTACCACAGACATGCTTCGAGATAGCACCGGCATGGTCATTGGGTAAAGATAAGACTTTGAATACATAAAGGATCCATCAGGGACAACTTATAGAATAAGTCTTACATTTTCAGCAAGGAAAGGATGAGGATGTGGCCGACGGGCTCAGCAACAATTCATCGAGGGGAAAGGATGGTATTTCTCATCACGAAGTCGATTTACAACTTGGAAGAAGGCAAATCATTGTTGATGATGATCACGACACATTTGTCGAGAGATTTCATTAAGATATAATCGGTCGGCGATGACAACAAGTCAAATGAATGATGGAGCGAAAGGTTATTGAAACCACTAATACAGTACAAACTTGAAATCAAGCTAGTTGTTCAAGGCGAAATGATATGCCGAGGAAGATCGGCGTAAGCTTAGCTCATTGTCGAAATTGTGCTCCGGGAAGAAGGACCATGTAGCACAGTTAAAAGATGCACGATAATGGGATAGCCGATCAGGCTAGATATGACTTGAAGACTTAATAAACTCATAAGCAATGGGGATTACTTGGAGTTATTGAATCAGCGTGCGGAATTGATTCACTTATCGGGGTCCTTGAGTGTCAAACATCTCAGAACCCGAGGAAAATTGCAGCCATGAAAATGTAACATATAATGAAGAACTCATCAGGAGCTATGCAGTTCCATGATAATCTCGAGATACCAGGGGGGTAATACTCGACGACAGCTCAAACTAGAGGTTGGGATGGGGGTATTGCTCTGTAGGAGACAAGTGCTTAAATCTGCACAAGAAGTGGTATTTAAAGAAGAACATGGTCGGAACCACGATTGAAAAAGGCTAGATCCCTGATATAAGATGAACTTATATCGAGGGGCTAATTAATTTAAGAGAAACTTTAATGATAAGATCTACATCGTGTCCATGGGCACGAACAAAAAGTTCAAGGTTAACTCCCACTTCTTCAATGCATAACCTTCCATTCACTTCTCGCTTAAAATGAATTGATTGCGAAGACTTGCCTGGTGAATTACCAGGGAAGTATGAACCTTGGAATTTTTTTGGGTTCGCACAGATTAAGGAAGGCCTAAGTTCAACCCATCGGGGCATCTTAGGCTCATACTACGCAAACTTCAGGAGCAAATTATACAAGCTCGAAAGCAGAGCATGGTTGAGAAAGCAGATGATACCATTTACCGAAGGCATTATGTATCAGGGAAGGAACTCACAAGGTTAACGAATATGAAGGACATTGTCGGATAATAATTCAATTAAGGATATGGTGGTCCACATGGGATCTGATGTGAGCATCGGTACTCAACCAGAAGAAGAAACAATGCAAGGGGATCGGATTATAGAAACAACTGAGTAATTCAAGCTCGGATGCAAAAGGAATTATGATTTCCAAACCAAGGGATAAAAGCTCTGATAAAGGATGCATAAATTGAATAGACCTAGGGGTACAATCGACGATAAACAGATTGGTCGAGAACCAGCTCATGTTCAAAACGACGTCTGTGCTGGAAAGATAATTTAGAAGGATCAACTGATGATTGCGTGCATTCGCACACATGTTGAATCAACGAGCTCAAAATGATAATGACAAAGGATGTAAGTAAGATTACTAGACTTATGGGGTTAACCATAATGTAAGCAAGCAAGAATTTCAAGAGCAATAGGATGCTCAGGATTTTCCGAAGGTCGAATGATATTTCCGAGACTTGTGAAACACATGAACAACTGGGGATGAACGAATCCTCGCTAAGTGTGAGGAATTATTCATAAGGGTTGACGGTGGAAGGGAATTGCAAACGCGATGAGCACAAGTTATCGGGGTAACATCGGAGAGTATCTTCGGGGTCTTCTGATGAATCAAGGCATCATCTGGAATGAAGGGGCTTTTCGGGAGGAAGTATTTACGAGAACCTAATGTTAGAGTTTGCAAAATTATTTAACCCGAATAGAAGAGAGATCAGAGTCCCAGAGTAAAGACGAGGAATAAAAGATCCTAATACCACCCAATGGTAACGTGGGCCCATAAGACACACAACCATGTTAGTAAAAGTTTTGTAGTGACTAGACTCGACTTCGGCCAAGGAGTTGGAAAGGGGGTTCCTACAGGCAGTCGGCTCTGATACCAACTTGTGACGCCCCCGATTTGACCGTACACTAATCATGCATGCAAATGTGTATGACCAAGATCAGCGACTCACTGGAAGATATCACAACACAACTCTAGACACAAATTAAAATAATACAAGCTTTATATTACAAGCCAGGGGCCTCGAGGGCTTGAATACATAAGCTCGAAAACACAAGAGTCAGCGGAAGCAATAATATCTGAGTACATGCATAAGTTATACAAGATTGCCTTAAGAAGGCTAGCACAAAACATCAACGATCGAAAAGGCAAGGCCTCCTGCCTGGGACCTCCTAACTACTCCTGGTCGTCAGCTGTCTCCACGTAGTAGTAGGCTCCGTCGGGGTAGTAGTAGTCGTCAACTGTGGCATTTGGCTCCTGGACTCCACCATCTGGTAGCATCAACCAGCAAAAAGAAAGAAGGGGGAAAGGGGGGGGGGAGCAAAGCAACCGTGAGTACTCATCCAAAGTACTCGCAAGCAAGGATCTACACTACATATGCATCGGTATCAATGAAAGGGGGTAGTATCTGTGGACTAAGCTGCAGAATGCCAGACTAAGAGGGGAGAAGCTAGTCCTATCGAAGACTAGCATCTTCTGGAAACCACCGTCTTGCAACAACAGGGGGAGTAGAGTAGTATAACATAAGTCGTATTTATGTTGTTGTTTCAATGCTCCGGGATCCTTTCTCGACTCCCGAAGCAACATATGCAAATCATGCCTCAGCATCCAGTTCTAGTTGTAGCGATCGGGATACAACTCCAAGTGTCCGTTACCGTAGGACAGGCTATCGATAGATGTTTTCTTCCCTGCAGGGGTGCACCAACTTACCCATCATGCTTGCATAACTCCGGCCGGACACACCATCAGGTCATGCCCGCCCTCGGCCAAACAATACGCCGCAACCCGACCTAGGCTTAATAGAGAGGTCATGCACGCCGGACTAAACCCTATGCCCCCAGGAGTCATGGGCCAATCGCCCCGGGAACTCCTGCATGTTGCGTACGTGGCCGGTGAGCAGGCCTGGGCAACCTCCTTAAAAAGGTAGGTGCTTACGCAGTCCAACCCGGCGTGCGCCGCTCAGTCGCAATGACGTTAGTTAAGCTTCGGCTGATGCATACAATGCAAAACGCCCATACTATGCCCACGTGATGGTTAGCCCTATCAGGCTAGGGGCCCCTTGGATCAAATATCATAACCGTTTAGTGTCTTGGGAACGCGCGGTAACGAGCAGAGACTCACGAACATGTGACCCCATCTTCCCGTCTCGAGGACTTGCGGCAAGGGCGAGTGCCCGGCCACGCCTCGTAATTATCTCACGGGCACCATCCAGGTCAACCCGACTACACATCACTCGCAATTAAGCTCGCGTGGGTACCCCTCAGGGTCGACCCGTCTTTAGTAACCAGGTTCAGTGTAAAGTCATAGTAACCATAGTAACTGTGTGTCTGACACGAAAGGGAAACCTGAGGAAATCACCCTTGATGGAATTCCACCTGATGTTTATCGTCAAGGTGAACGAAAGAGGAGTCACCCTCGAGGTCCACTGTAATGCCCAAGATGGGACTATACCTCCTACGTGTCGAGGCACGACTTAAAGGTATAAGCCCATTCTGGAATGATCTCAAGTTTGGTATCTTTGCACGACTCATGTAAAAATAGGGATGAAATTGCAAAAGGATAGTTGGCTTACACTCGCCACGTCTCACAATACATTACATAAGCAAATCATCATCCAAATAACATCACAACCCGACTACGTGCGAAGATCCAAAAGAAAGATACCAAAACATAAAGCCACAGGTCCGAATCGCCCCTAGTAGGATCAACTACTGATCGTCGAAAACGTCACAAGCATACGGCCACTCTCTTCATGGAACTCCCGGAAGTTCTGACCCATCTCCTGCGTCATTCTCGGCTGAACCTGCATCTGATGCTGTAGTATCTGTGAGCCACGAGGACTCAACAATCCCATAACACTGGGTATCAAGACTAGCAAAGCTTTATGGGTAGGAAGAGGGTAGTGGTGAGGTTGCAGCAGCGGCTAAGCATAACATGGTGGCTAGCTTACGAGTACAAGAATAAGATGAGCATCTACGCAAACGGTCGCAAACTAGTAGTGATCGCTAAAGATCCTGGACTACCTACGAGTCAAACATAACCCCACCGTGTTCTCTTCTCAAGGTGAAAAGAGACAGTCACGGTTACTCACACAGTTGTGTGTTTTATCTCGGATCCTCTGTCAAGTTTTCTACAACCGAACATTAACAAATTCCCATCTGCCATATTACCGCGGGCACGGCTTTCGAAAGATCATAACCCTGCAGGGTTGTCCCAACTTAGCCCATCACAAGCTCTCACGATCAGCTAAAGTGATAAATATAATATCATCACCTCTCATCTTAGGGAATCCGATCAGGCTTGGCATCCCGGTGCACAAGAGATTTCGACAATGGTAAAACAAGTCCAGCAAGACCTCCCAGCGTGCCGACACCCTGATAGTAGCCGCGCGTATCTCGTCTCAGGCCACGTCCGGATGGGACAAGCTACGAGTAAAACCAGCCCCCGGGTTTCCCCAAGGTGGCCCCGCAGGTTGCCCGTTTGGGACCAACACCATCAGTATTGGCCCCCCTGCTATGTAGAAAAGAATCTCCAAGGAGCGTCCCCCTTATGCAATTTAATTAAATAATTAAGTTGTTATGAGGCAAATTAAAACCAATGTTGGGCCTTGCTGGAGGAGTTTTATTCAAAGACGAAGTGTCAAGGGGTCCCCATATACCCAACCGTGTAAGGAACGCAAAATCAAGGAACATAATGCCGGTTTATCGGCGCCTAAGGTGGCATGAGTGGAACAAAACACCGAGCAAAAGGCCAAGCCTTCCACCCATGCCCAGTATATATGTGTGTTAATAATAATAATAGATATTGTGATATTCCAACAACAAGTTCCCTCCTGGAACGATCTTCATCTTCACCTGCAACTAACAACGCTATAAGAGGGGCTGAGCAAGCGGGTGACATAGCCAAACAATGGTTTTGCTAGGAAGGTTTCAAAGGTTAGATGTTTCATGGCAACAAGGAGAGGGGCTGACAATAAGATGGGTAGCGCGACATATAACGATAGCATCAATACAACTAAGCAAAGGCAATGATAGTAAAGGTATCCAAGGGTATGGCCATCTTGCCTGAGATCCCGCAAGGAAGAAGAACGGATCCATGAAGTAGTCGAATAGAACCTCATAACTCCGGAACGAACCCGAAGCTAACGAGGGAAGAAAACCGGAAAGAAACAAGCAACACGGTAAACACACCACACGAGACATGACAATATGCTCAATCAAGTATGATGCAACACAAGTCTACAGAGGATGCACAACAAGTCTATACAGGAAGCAAAACATGACAAGGTAGGAAGCACAGAAAACAACACAAGTCTATATGATACAATACATGGCAAGGTATGATGCATGACAAGTCTATACAGGAAGCAATACATGGCTAGGTAGGAAGCACAGAAAAACAACACAAGCAACATGTCAATATGCTCAACCAAGTAGGATGCAAGACAAGTCTATATAGGATGCTAAACATGGCAAGGCAAGAAGCAGGAGTAAACTACCTATCTAGGCATTTTAAATGAGGCCGGAAATAACAACAACAATTCCGGAAAAATCCCCATATGCATGTTTAGCAATTTTAAGCAAACAACAATTCACACATTTTAATGTTGTTAACATGATGCGGATGACATGATCAAGGTTTATGCAATTTTAGTAAAAGTTAACATGAAGAGATATGAAGTATTTGTCATCGTGGTGGAAAGAAAGGGTGCCACGGCAATGATCTGAAAATGATGCAACAACAACATCTTGGTTCCGGTAACTCGTTGAGAGACCGGTGCAAAAGAAAAGGTGGCGTGAGCGAGTCGAACAAGATGAAAGGTGGGGTGATCCCGTCACCGGGTTCCCACGGGTTGCCGCCAAGGCAAACCAGGGCACAACGGACACGAGCAAACATTCGATACATCTCATACAACACAACAAGCATTCGTTCACCACATCGGCATTCGACTCGGGGTATACCTTTGAAGCTTGCATCTTCGGGGCGGAACGAGTTCGACGGAAGAGGGAAGTAGTGGTTCACGTGACGTAGGGGAAGTAGTCGTTCTGTTCGTAGATGTACAGGTCGACGGTTGTGGTACTTGTCGGGATCGTCGTTGACGTAGGGGTACACAGGTCGTAGACGTGCTTGGCGTTTCGGTCCGTAGTCGTTCGGGTGTAGCGTTACTCGTTTTGTAGATGTACTTGACAGTTCCGAGTGCTTCGGGCGTCGCGGTACTTGACGGTCGGTGGAAGTCGTGGTACTCAGGGTCTCGACGACGGTAGTTGTTCACGTTCGTAGATGTACACATTCCGTAGATGTTCGTGTCGCAAGAAGAGGTACTTGGCGCATCCGGTAGTCGTTCGGGCGTCTGCGGGACTTGCCGGTCTCGGTCTCGGCAACGTAATTGTACACGGGGCGTCGGTGAACTTGACGGGTCCGATCTCTTCGGGGGTCGTCGTTGTACTTGCAGGACTCGGCGATTCCATGTAGTCGTGCACGGGAGGTGGTTGTACACTTCCGAAGAGGATCCTGATGCACAAGAACGAAGCAACACACAAAAAAGGCCTCGGGTCTTTGGTCACCGAGGGGAGGCGGGCGGTGAAGCGACAGCAACGGGCATGCGCATGCATGAAGGCAGCGGGGTCAGCAGCTCATCCATGTCGCGGTGGACCCCGGCCGAGGATGGCCGTGACGACGCCGGCGACCAAGAAGCCGACGGAGTGGCGAGGGGAGGCAGGACGAGGAAGCAGGGCTTGGCGAGCTCCGGCCATGGCGGGGTCGGACGCGGGCGCTGGTCGTGAGCAGAGGGCGGCGGCGCAATGACGAGGATGGAGGGGAATGAAATGGCCTGGTCCTGTGGCCGGAGGGGAGGTCGACGGGGCTCCGGCCTAGTCCTGCTTCTCCGGCGAGGGCAGAGCAGGGGGTCTGGCGCTCGAGGCGTGCGGAGCACCAGACCATGGTGGCGGCGAAGCGGGAGATGGCGCGGCGGCGCTCGGCCTGGTGAGGCGGCGGCATGGAGGAGAGGGTAGCGGGAAGCGGCTCCATGGGGGCGGACGCAGAGGAGAGGGAGGCAGGGGAGCGAGGAGGAGGTGTGGAGGCACGCTGGTGTTTGGGGCCGAGCGGCTCGGGCTGTGCGATAGGAGGAGATCGAGGGGAGAAGGAGTTGGGGATCGGGGCCTCTGGCGGCGCGAGGGAAGAGCGAGAGGAGGGATCGGGTGAGGGAAGAAGGGGATAAGGCAAAGGTCGGCCGGGCCTCTTGGGCCAACTAGGTTAGGCCGCCGGTGGGCTGGGCCGGCTTGGAAGCTAGGAGACCTTATCCATTTTCTTAAAAAAAAATGCAGATTCGAATACCCGATAATGAAAAGGAAAAAGGACAGGGGGGTTATATGAAGAATAAGAAGGAAGTAAAAATATACTCCTAGATTTATGCACAATTTTAATAAACTAGTTTGGACATTTTTAAGGATATAAAAATAATTCAAGTTTGAATTAAATTCAAACTTGAGCCATTTTTGAACCCAACCAAAACAAGTCCAAAGGAACTAAAAATTGGCAAGGATGTTGAAGGCATGGTTGAGAATTGATAGGAAAAGAATGAACATTAAATTGGTGCAGGAAATAGAATGCCACAATTTAAATGGACTACCGAAGAAGGAGAAGAAGATGATCAAGCAAGGTTGTGGGAGTCAAAACTTGGAGCGAAACAGACATGGGGAAAATTATGCAAGTGTGTGATGGTTTCTTCCAACAATGGAATATTTTTATAATAGCTCCATAAATATTAGGAGGATATATATATATGTTATAAAGAGAAGTCATCGTTCCCTCGATTTAAATGGACCGAAGGTCCACACGACTTATTTAAGTTCAGATGCAAAAGATTAATGGCATGATGACATGATGCAATGATGCAATGCAAAAATAAATAGAGCAAGCACAACTGAAACACGCGGGAAAACCCGGAACATCTGGAATCTTCTAGAGCGTTGGTCTTCGGGCGTCACAACTCTCCCACACTAATAGAGGATCTCGACCCGAGATCCTAGAGATGGCACTGGGTAAAAAAAATGGAAGAGGAAGAGGTAAAACAAAGTTGCTTCTTCGACAAACGAGTGAAACCACGAACGTTGAGAGGTTGAACAATCTTGAAAGAAAGAATACAACGGAGATGAACGAAGTTAAGAGCACCCCGGAAAAAAAAAGGAGGAACAAGGAACATTATGAGAACCTTGTAGGTTGAAAGACATAAAACAAGAGCTTACGAACCAAAAGAATATGAAACTGCAACGGTATAGCCAAGGAATAAGAATGACATAATTTGGACAGCACTCCGTCTGAAAATGGAAGGAATTAACATGAACTTGAGGAGATGGGCAGATAGTTGATGGAATCAACAATACACTGCCTCCGGAACAATTGAAAGAATGGCACGAGGGGTAAGAAGGATTCAGACAGCACTCCGGTTGAAAAGAGAGGCAAACTAGATAAGATAACGAAACTTGAATGGAGGAAACAACACTCCGGTTAAATAGACAAGCAAGGAAGAATATGATCTTGATAAAAACGAGATGACGGAACGAAGATATCAATATTACAATACCTCCGGAACAACAGAATAGAAGCTAGATTGTTAGGAAGAAATAAAGTAGAGCAAATGATAACTTCTGCCACAAATGAATAAGATAAACATCCTTACGAAGAAGTGTTGAACGGAGTTGTTGAAAATAAACAACAACAAAAGAATAAGCTTGATGTGGGCTTATGGAAAACATCTCAAAATTATGAGGTGACAACTGGCCACTGACGAAAACAATTTATTGGATTGAGATAAGCAAGGAGACGAAAGAGTTATTTCACCGAGAGGATAATGAAGAACTTGGGTCATTTATAAGCACCACAATAGCAACAATCCTTAGGGAAAGCTTTAGGTGAAATACAACCCAAGATAACTCCAACGAAGAAATTGACTGGATTAACATCTCATTCCTGTCAACTTGTGAAACATGAGACCTGAAGGGAAATTGTCAAGAATGGCATAACACCATCTCAAAAGATAAGGGAGAAAGAATTGCAATTGGAATGCATGATGAAGAATGCTTGAGCTCCAACAAGAATCTTAATAAGACTTCGACGATGAATTAAATCTTGATGAACCACCATGAGAACTCCGGTAATGAAAGCATGGGAAGTGAAAGAAGAAAAGAATAAGATTCAAGGCCTGTGATGAATTAGATGGAGGTTTGAAATGATAAAATTAAATAACTTGGAACTCCGGAAAACAAGATGAACAACTTAGAACCGAGAATATGATATGATGAACAAGCTCCAGAAAAAGAGATTAATCACTTCGGGGAAATAAGAATAATATTTATTGTATGCTTATCCTTCATCAAATTAAATTGATGACAAGCAACGGATTTGGCCTACTACTTATTCTCGCTGCAAAGAATTAAAGAGAGATCTAGCACAACCTTGGATAAATATTTAACGAAGCACCGGTAAGATTATGAAAAGAACAAATGAATTAATATGATAACAAGGAAGAGTAATCTTGAACGAACTACCGTAAGAATTGAGACCGGGTGAAGAAAGAGAATAATCCACCGGGAAGAATAAGCACTTGAGGAAAATTTACAAAAGAACGAAGAGATCGCGAACCGATTAAGGAATACTTGAACAAAGCACCGGTATAATATGGAGACGATCGAAGAGGCATCAATGAAGAATATTTGGAGGACAAAGTTGAAAACTGAGAACGAAGAATCTTCTGTAATGATGGCCTTCGGAGGATCACAATGGAAAGGATTCATGAAATGCTTCGGATGGTTATAAAAAAAAGATCCCTCGTGATCGAAACAATAATGAGGATGGCATGAAGCTAGAACCTCGAATCTTCAAGAGAATGGACCAAGATTTAAGAGAAACTCTTCTGCGGTCTTCACAACTTTAGAATGACGATGAGATACACCTTGAAGAATTTTTGATATACTCCGGAAGAATAAAAAGATGGAAGGTTTAACCAACCATGAAAAGAATTTGAAAGCGATCTGGGAGAAGGCATATGACTAATGGAATCCATACTTACGTAACACTTTGAAAATAATTTGAGTATAACTCCGGACAAATAGAAGAGTCAGGTAAGATCCTGGGAAAAACCTGTGGGTTAGGGCCCACTCAAAAGAAAATCACCGTTGGAATGATTACTTGAGAGATATTGCACCGGTTGAATTAAATGGCTTGAATAAGATGACAATGCTCAAAATATCTTGAGCGGATTAAGAATGGAGACACGAATCTTCCGAGATATCTTGAACACTCCGGAGAGAAATTAGAAAGAGTTGAATAAACATGAGAGACTTCGGATAAAAAATTTCAACATGGGAAAACATGTGAAACAAAAGGCACAGATATGATCAATACGGAAGCTTGGATTTAGTCCACCGGAGAAGAATGTTAGAATTAAGGATGATGAACTTCAAGCTCCTGAGCATCTTCACGATAAATCACCGGATAAGAACATTGAAGGAAATGAATGAAGAAATATCACATGAATAAAATGGATACTTGATTAAGAATTCTTGCTCCAAGAAGAAGAAGGGTGGGAGGGTGGGGAAAAACAAGACAACTTGGGATGAATGAAATAGACAAATCGTCAGATTTCTCAATGGCGTCCGTATGGAATAACTTGAAGAGAAGGCACACCGGTTGAAAAGGATTAACATGAAAATCTCGATGGTCAAGAAGAATTAGCACTCCCATAGAAATATGAGAACACCGATTAGGAAAGGTATGGAATCAACATTTGACATCGAAGCAACTCGAATACCAGAATCAAATCAAAACAACGGATAGATATGTTGCAACATAATCTTCACAATATCATTCGAACAGAAGATTGAACGAATGAATTCCGTAGGTACATCAACTAGTCGAGAAGCCACTTGTAGAACAAAAGGTAAATAAAAAAAACAAGGAGCACATAGAACAAATACAAGATGGAAGTTTCGTTCGACATATTCGTGCTGAAAGCTTATGGAACGTGTTACAAAAGGGTTTTGCAATCCCCGGATCAGCATAGCCAAGGACCCTTTAAGATGCAACTCCCGATCGGAACAACGCCCATAAAACCACTTCACTCAATGTTGAACCCCGAACTTTGTATCATGCACTCGTTGGAAGAATGCCTACGAGCTACTAGATGAACCCACCTATTAATTTCCGAAAGTTTCCAGTTATGCAATCAGGTGTTGGGGATACAGGGGAAGCACCGCGCACTCAACTCTAATCCTACATCCAGCTGTATCCATCCTTCAACACATAACCAGTTATTTCCGGAAACCATTTACCTCGGACCTTCGAAACGCATCTGCTATACAAGCTATGGCAATACTCCCGAACTACATCCCCAGTACTGGGTGATGTCGGGGTTATCTTGCCACTAACCGCATAGGAGAGTTTTCGATGTCGGCCGTCTTAAGTATTCCAGAACTGATGCGATATATTTGTGACGACAATACCTCGGAGCTCAACTCCCCGGGACACTGCCACAACCCCTAATGACAGGAGGCATCGAGAACAATGTTCTCGTCACAAAGACATCGGAACAATCCAAACAATACTCGCGTGATCCTAAAAAACATTGGTGAAATTTTGAGAGTAGAAGAGAAAAAAGTAATCGTCAGGAGTCCTCACCAGAGTGAAAAGAGATGAGGAATGAAAAGAAATCCTACTCTCCAATATATATATGACTCAAAACATTTTCATGTGTGTGCCTAGAATCAACCGTCAACGATTCGATCAATCAGTGGGGGCTCCTAGGTCGGAGAAGGCTCTGATACCAACTTGTAATGGCCAGGATGGGATTATACCTCCTACATATCGAGGCACGACTTAAAGGTATAAGCCCATTCTGGAATGATCTCAAGTTTGGTATCTTTGCACGACTCATGTAAAAATAGGGATGAAATTGCAAAAGGATAGTTGGCTTAGACTCGCCACGTCACACAATACATTACATAAGCAAATCATCATCCAAATAACATCACAACCCGACTACGGGCGAAGATCCAAAAGAAAGATACCAAAACATAAAGCCACGGGTGCGAATCGCCCCTAGTAGAAACCACTACTGATCGTCGAAAACGTCACAAGCATACGACCACTCTCTTCATGGAACTCCCGGAAGTTCTGACCCATCTCCTGCGTCATTCTCGGCTGAACCTGCATCTGGTGTTGTAGTATCTGTGAGCCACGAGGACTCAGCAATCCCATAACCATGGGTATCAAGACTAGCAAAGCTTTATGGGTAGGAAGAGGGTAGTGGTGAGGTTGCAGCAGCGGCTAAGCATAATATGGTGGCTAGCTTACGAGTACAAGAATAAGATGAGCATCTACGCAAACGGTCGCAAACTAGTAGTGATCGCTAAAGATCCTGGACTACCTACGAGTCAAACATAACCCCACCGTGTTCTCTTTTCAAGGTGAAAAGAGATAGTCACGGTTACTCACACAGTTGTGTGTTTTATCTCGGATCCTCTGTCAAGTTTTCTACAACCGGACATTAACAGATTCCCATCTGCCACATAACCGCGGGCACGACTTTCGAAAGATCATAACCCTGCGGGGGTGTCCCAACTTAGCCCATCACAAGCTCTCACGATCAGCTAAAGTGATAAATATAATATCATCACCCCTTATCTTAGGGAAATCCGATCAGGCTCGGCATCTCAGTGCACAAGACATTTCGACAAAGGTAAAACAAGTCCAGCAAGACCTCCCGGCGTGCCGACACCCTGATAGTAGCCGCGCGTATCTCCTCTCAGGCCACGTCCGGATGGGACAAGCTACGAGTAAAACCAGCCCTCGGGTTTCCCCAAGGTGGCCCCGCAGGTTGCCCGTTTGGGACCAACACCATCAGCACTGGCCCCCCTGCTATGTAGAAAAGAATCTCCAAGGAGCGTCCCCCTTATGCAATTTAATTAATTAATTAAGTTTTTATGAGGCAAATTAAAACCAATGTTGGGCCTTGCTGGAGGAGCTTTATTCAAAGACGAAGTGTCAAGGAGTCCCCATATACCCAAACGTGTAAGGAACGCAAAATCAAGGAACATAATGCCGGTTTATCGGCGCCTAAGGTGGCATGAGTGGAACAAAACACCGAGCAAAAGGCCAAGCCTTCCACCCATGCCCAGTATATAGGTGTGTTAATAATAATAATAGATATTGTGATATTCCAACAACAAGTTCCCTCCTGGAACGATCTTCATCTTCACCTGCAACTAACAACGCTATAAGAGGGGCCGAGCAAGCGGGTGACATAGCCAAACAATGGTTTTGCTAGGAAGGTTTCAAAGGTTAGAGGTTTCATGGCAACAAGGAGAGGGGCTGACAATAAGATGGTTAGCGCGACATATAACGATAGCATCGAGACAACTAAGCAAAGGCAATGATAGTAAAGGTATCCAAGGGTATGGTCATCTTGCCTGAGATCCCGCAAGGAAGAAGAATGGATCCATGAAGTAGTCGAATAGAACCTCACAACTTCGGAACGAACCCGAAGCTAACGAGGGAAGCAAACCGGAAAGAAACAAGCAACACGGTAAACACACCACACGAGACATGACAATATGCTCAATCAAGTATGATGCGACACAAGTCTACACAGGATGCACAACAAGTCTATACAGGAAGCAAAACATGGCAATGTAGGAACCAAAGAAAACAACACAAGTCTATATGATGCAATACATGACAAAGTATGATGCATGACAAGTCTATACAGGAAGCAATACATGGCAAGGTAGGAAGCACAGAAAAACAACACAAGCAACATGTTAATATGCTCAACCAAGTAGGATGCAAGACAAGTCTATATAGGATGCTAAACATGGCAAGGCAAGAAGCAAGATTAAACTAGCTATCTAGGCATTTGAAATGAGGCCGGAAATAACAACAACAATTCCGGAAAAATCCCCATATGCATGTTTAGCAATTTTAAGCAAACAACAATTCACACATTTTAATGTTGTTAACATGATGCAGATGACATGATCAAGTTTTATGCAATTTTAGTAAAAGTTAACATGAAGAGATATGAAGTATTTGTCACCGTGGTGGAAAGAAAGGGTGCCACGGCAACGATCCGAAAATGATGCAACGGGAACATCTCGGTTCCGGTAACTCGTTGAGAGACCGATGCAAAAGAAAAGGTGGCGTGAGCGAGTCGAACAAGATGAAAGGTGGGGTGATCCCGTCACCGGGTTCCCACGGGTTGCCGCCAAGGCAAACGAGGGCACAACGGACACGAGAAAACATTCGATACATCTCATACAACACAACAAGCATTCGTTCACCACATCGGCATTCGACTCGGGGTATACCTTTGAAGCGTGCATCTTCGGGGCGGAATGAGTTCGACGGAAGAGGGAAGTAGTGGTTCACGTGATGTAGGGGAAGTAGTCGTTCCGTTCATAGATGTACATGTCGACGGTAGTGGTACTTGTCGGGATCATCGTTGACGTAGGGGTACACGGGTCGTAGACGTGCTTGGCGTTTCGGTCCATAGTCGTTCGGGTGTAGCGTTACTTGTTTTGTAGATGTACTTGAAGGTTCCGAGTGCTCCGGGCGTCACGGTACTTGACGGTCGGTGGAACTCGTGGTACTCGGGGTCTCGACGACGGTAGTTGTTCACGTTCGTAGATGTACACATTCCGTAGATGTTCGTGTCGCAAGAAAAGGTACTTGGCGCATCCGGTAGTCGTTCGGGCGTCTGCGGGACTTGCCGGTCTCGGTCTCGGCAATGTAGTTGTACACGGGGCGTCGGTGAACTTGACGGGTCCGATCTCTTCGGGGGTCGTCGTTGTACTTGCAGGCCTCGGCGATTCCATGTAGTCGTGCACGGGAGGTGGTTGTACACTTCCGAAGAGGATCCTGGTGCACAAGAACGAAGCAACACACAAAAAAAGGCCTCGGGTCTTCGGTCACCGAGGGGAGGCGGGCGGCGAAGCGGCAGCAACGGGCATGCGCATGCACGAAGGCAGCGGGGTCGGCAGCTCGTCCATGTCGCGGTGGACCTCGGCCAGGGATGGCCGTGACGACACCGGCGACCAAGAAGCCGACGGAGTGGCGAGGGGAGGTAGGACGAGGAAGCAGGGCTTGGCGAGCTCCGGCCATGGCGGGGTCGGACGCGGGCGCTGGTCACGAGCAGAGGGCGGCAGCGCGATGACGAGGATGGAGGGGAACGAAACGGCTTGGTCCTGCGGCTGGAGGGGAGGTCGACGGGGCTCCGGCCTAGTCCTGCTTCTCCGGCGAGGGCAGAGCAGGGGGTCTGGCGCTGGAGGCGCGCGGAGCACCAGACCACGGTGGCCGCGACGCGGGAGATGGCGCGGCGGCGCTCGGCCTGGTGAGGCGGCGGAATGGAGGAGAGGGCAGCGGGAAGCGGCTCCATGGGGGGCGGACGCAGAGGAGAGGGAGGCAGGGGAGCGAGGAGGAGGTGTGGAGGCACGCTGGTGTTTGGGGCCGAGCGCCTCGGGCGGTGCGATAGGAGGAGATCGAGGGGAGAAGGAGCTGGGGATCGGGGCCTCTGGCGGTGCGAGGGAAGAGCGAGAGGAGGGATCGGGCGAGGGAAGAAGGGGATAAGGCCGAGGTCGGTCGGGCCTCTTGGGCCAACTAGGTTAGGCCGCCGGTGGGCTAGGCCGGCTTGGCAGCTAGGAAGCCTTATCCATTTTCTTAAAAAAATGCAGATTCGAATACCCGATGATGAAAATGAAAAAGGACAGGGGCGTTATATGAAGAATAAGAAGGAAGTAAAAATATATTTGAACTCCTAGATTTATGCACAATTTTAATAAACTAGTTTGGTCATTTTTAAGGATATACAAATAATTCAAGTTTGAATTAAATTCAAACTTGAGACATTTTTGAACCCAACCAAAACAAGTCCAAAGGAACTAAAAATTGGCAAGGATGTTGAAGGCATGGTTGAGAATTGATAGGAAAAGAATGAACATTAAATTGGTGCCGGAAATAGAATGCCACAATTTAAATGGACTAACGAAGAAGGAGAAGAAGATGATCAAGCAAGGTTGTGGGAGTCAAAACTTGGAGCGAAATAGACATGGGGAAAATTATGCAAGTGTGTGATGGTTTCTTCCAACAGTGGAATATTTTTATAATAGCTCCATAAATATTAGGAGGATATATATATGTTATAAAGAGAAGTCATCCTTCCCTCGATTTAAATGGACCGAAGGTCCACACGACTTATTTAAATTCAGATGCAAAAGATTAATGGCATGATGACATGATGCAATGATGCAATGCAAAAATAAAGAGAAGTCATCCTTCCCTATATATGTTATAAAGAGAAGTCATCCTTCCCTCGATTTAAATGGACCGAAGGTCCACACGACTTATTTAAGTTCAGATGCAAAATATTAATGGCATGATGACATGATGCAATGATGCAATGCAAAAATAAATAGAGCAAGCACAACTGAAACACGCGGGAAAACTCGAAACATCTGGAATCTTCTGGAGCGTCGGTCTTCGGGCGTCACATCCACTCTTGAGGAGTTGCATGACAGTGTCGTTATCAAGAGTGGAGAAAGAGGAATCACCCTCGATGACCACAACCGATGAACTAACCTACAAGGTTAACATCAGAAGTGCTGATGAGGTCTCACCCTCGGCACTCGATAGTAACCCAGTAGTGTTGAACAACTAAGGGGAAAGTGATGTGCGGTGCCGGGTCCTGGTCTTCGATCCCGTCGATCGGGCCTTCTGATAATCCAACGGGGCAGTCGGGACAATGTGTGGGGTCACTGGTGGATCTCTAACCAGCCTATACTAAGCAGTTTAGTATAAACATGTAAGGTATGAAAGCAGGTATCAACAACAGGCTATGCATCAGAATAGGATCATACAAAAGCAGTAGCAGTTCTAATGTAAGCATAAGAGAGAAGGGAATGGGCGATATCGGAATGTTCAAATGGGGTTGGCTTGCCTGGTTGCTCTGGCAAGAAGGAGGGGTCGTCAACACCGTAGTCGATCACCGGGGCATCATCGGTCTCGGGGTCTACCGAAGAGAAGAGGGGGAAGAAACAGTAAATATAAAGCAAACAATTGCAAAAAAGAAGCACGACAAGTCAACACGCAGTGCTAGGGTGTTGTAACGTGGTGCTACACGGTACTGGCGAAGAGGAATAACATCAAGGAAAGTTTTCCCAGTGTTAGGCATTTTCGGATAGGCGAACCTTAGGTGGGTTGTTCTATGTTCGGTATGATAGAGATGTGTGGCGGACAAACGGACCGCTTATTCAGATTCGTCTCATCGTTCTGAGCAACTTTCATATATAAAACTTTTTCATCCGAGTTACGGTTTATTTTATATGATTTATCAAAGTTTTAGGCATTTCTGGATTTATTTAATTATTTAAAACAAACATTATCCAGAAGAGTGGAAGGTGATGTCAGCATGACATCACCATGATGTCAGCATGTCAACATGTTGATTGAGTCAAACCTGGCGTGTGGGGCCCGCTGTCATTGACTCAACTAACTAAATACTGTTTCAGTTTAACTAATCTATTTAATTAGGTTAATTAAGATTAATTAATTAGTTAAGTTAATTAATTATTTTTATTAATTCTATTATTATTGTTAACTCTTTTTTAGGGACGTGGGTCCCGCCTGCCAGTGGCACAAGAGGCCACTGGAGGGTTAACGGGTGCGGGCGCATCGTGTGCTAGGGCGGGCGTGCGGCCACGGGCGCGAGCACGCCCGGACGAGCGAGTGGAGGACAGCGGCGGGCCGCGACGGGCGGCGGCGCGCTCGGTCGGCCGGAGGAGGGGGGCGCGGCGGGAGCGCTTGGCAGGGGAGGCCGCGTCGGGCGCGAGGCCGCGGGAGCACGCGTGCGGCGGCGGACGAAGGCGCAGCAGCATGAGGCGGCCGAGGCGCGGCCACGGGCGCGTGGAGTGAGCGCGAGGGGGGAGGCGTGCGGCAAGGTGGTCGACCGTAGGCGGGGCGCGGCCACGGGGCTGCAGCGGCGGGCCGTTCGGCCATGGTGACACCGGCCGGAGCCGACGGCAGGCGGCGGTGGTGGTGAGCGGGGTCGGGGCCCGGGCGCAGAGGGGAGAGCAGGGGGCACAGCCACGCACCGGGGCGGACGGTGCGGGCGTCCGGCCAGGCTGCGGCCGTTGGCAGCTTGAGCAACAACTAGTAGGAGCGGGAGCGGGGGAGGCGCAGCCTGAGTGGCAGAGGCGGCCGCGTTCAGGCGGAGTCAGCGCACAGCTGTGTAGGTGCGGGCCAACGGGAGGCATCAAGGGGCGGCGAGTCAAGGCCGTGAGCGCAGGCGTCGACGAGCGAACGGGGCGGCGCACGCGGGTGGTGCTGCAAGGGTGCGGGCGCGTGGAGGGGCGAGCAGAGACGGGAGCGGCGTCGCGCGCGCGCAGTCGTTGCGGGCTGGCGAAGGCGGGGCAGCCAAGAGTGCTAGCAGGCGGGCGTGGATGCAGAGACAGGGGAACGCGAGGCGGAGCGATGGCGCGTTCGGGGCTCGAAGGATCCGGCACTACAGGACGTGAGCGAGCTAACGGAGAGAAGAAAAAGGAGCGCGAGCTCACCGAGCTCCTGTAGGCGTGCAAAGCATGCTCGGGGAGGGCTTGACGTGGGCATACTGCAGTGTTTTGCCTCGATCCAGAGGCGGGGACGATGTAGACGAGGACGACGAAGCTCCTGGACGTCTTCTCCGGGAGCGGGGAGGTCACTGGCCGCGGCGGTGACGATGGCCATGGCGACCGCGCGCTCGGTGTCGAACAAATCGAGAGGACGAGCGAGAGGGAGGGCGATTGGGGGCTAGCTTGGGTTCCAGAGGTGGAGGGAGGCCGCTGAGGCGCTCTTATCCAACAGGGGGAGCCGCGGGATGGCCGGCATCTGGTCGGGCCACCATGGATGCCCGCCACGGCTCCCCTCCTCCTGTAGCGTGAGCAGGGGGATGAGTGGGTGTGGGTTGGGCTGGTTCGGCTGGGCCAGCTGGAGTGGCCAGCTGGGCCGGTTGGCCCGGGGGGGTCCCTTTTCTTTCTTGTTTTCTCTTTCATTCAATTTAATTCTTTTCTGGTTACATTTTATTTTATTTTTATAGCTTTATCAAATACAAAAAATGAGTCCCTAATTTACTGTTAACAAATATGCTACTATCCCAATAGTTTTGGGCAACTAAAATAAAAATAGTTTTATAATTTATAAAATTCAATAGACATTTATTTAAATGTTTTCACAACTGTTTTACTTATTTTAGAGCCTTTAACATTTTACCAAAGTTTGGTTCCTCCACCACAATTACCCATGCAATATCTGGCACCTTTAGAACATTTTAGTTATAAAGTTTGGAAACTCTTGTTGTTGGCCTTTGATTTAAATTTGAATTTGATTCGGTTTCGAACTAATGCCAGATTAGCAAGAATAACCGAGGTGACGTGGCACCATTAGCATAGGGTTACTGTAGCTTGATTACCCGGGTGTCACTGCCGCTCGCCCCGAGGCAACCTTGCTCGGCTTGAGCGCTCCACATCTTCGTGTTCCTCCATTCAATCCACAAAAGTAGGAGTAGGGTATTCCACTTCTCAGTGCCCCTAACCTGGGTAAAAAAACCAGAGTCCCACTGCCGCGCTGCCTTTCCATTTCTGCTCTTTGTGAAAATGCGCCCTTCCCCTGCTAAACCACAAAGGGGCCCATGGCCCCATAGGTGATTGTGTCCATACACCACGGCATCTCTGGCGCACCGGGTAGGGGGAGTCTCTTTTGCAAATCTGAAGTAGCAAACAACGCGTCGATCATCATCATCATCATCTTCTTCTTCATCCATGGCTTCGTAGAATAAGAGGAATGTCGTAGCCAAATATCCTCCTTCCAAGGCTCTGTCGCACGCGTCCGCCACTATTGTGGCGACAGCCGCGGCGAGGAGTGTTGGCACTACAGCTGGCGCGGCCAACGCGAGCAGCCCAGTAGTCACGCCACCTGCAGTCGGAGGAGGAGGTGAGGCGGGCCACGATGTCACCTTTTTCATGGTCCTCATTTAGACACGCCCCAATGGGCGAGAAGAACAATGCGTAGGTGGCTTTACCCTCCCTTCTCCTCCTCCTCCTCATTTCTTGGCGGACCCAGGGGCTCTCTGTCGTGACCAGCTTGTGTCGCAGCGATACCACCTGCGTTGATGAGCTCATGCTAGTCGCATCCCTGTATTTTCCCCATCGAGGATGAAGCCGGAGTCGAAATCTGAGGAGAATCCACCAATTGGTAACCCCGACAGACAAGTCACGGCAGGACCCTGTGCGCTAGTGTGTCCGTCACGCTCGTTGCCGAGGGCTCCTTGGGTGCACGAGATAGGGAGGGGAGTAGGGACCAATGTTCTCCCTTGTCATGGTACTTTTTGGTTATAAGTATGTACGCATTTCCTACGGCCCTTGCCGGGATTACGCATTTGACTAACGAACCGCTGAGGTTACCCACTTGTTCCTCCTTGACTTCCCCTCTTTTTTAAGGGTGGAAAGGGCATACTGATAACCCACAAGTGTAGGGGATCGCAACAGTTTTTGAGGGTAAAGTATTCAACCCAAATTTATTGATTCGACACAAGGGGAGCCAAAGAATACTCTTAAGTATTAGCAGCTGAGTTGTCAATTCAACCACACCTAGAAACTTAGTATATGCAGCAAGGTAATTTAGTAGCAAAGTAATATGGAAATAGTGGTAACAGCAATAAAAGTAACGATAATGTTTTTGTAGTTTTTGTAACAGTAGCAACGGGAAAGTAAATAAGCAACAAGTAATATCAGAAAAGCTCGTAGGCATTGGATCGGTGATGGAGAATTATGTCGGATGTGATTCCTCATGTAATAGTTATAACCTAGGGTGACACAGAACTAGCTCCAGTTCATCAATGTAATGTAGGCATGTATTCTGAATATAGTCATACATGCTTATGGAAAAGAACTTGCATGACATCTTTTGTCCTACCCTCCCATGGCAGCGGGGTCCTAGTGGAAACTAAGAGATATTAAGGCCTCCTTTTAATAGAGTATCGGACCAAAGCATTAACACATAGTGAATACATGAACTCCTCAAACTACGGTCATCACCGGGAGTTGTCCCGATTGTTGTCACTTCGGGGTTGCCGGATCATAACACATAGTAGGTGACTATTGACTTGCAAGATAGGATCAAGAACACACATATATTCATGAAAACATAATAGGTTCAGATCTGAAATCATGGCACTCGGGCCCTAGTGACAAGCATTAAGCATGGCAAAGTCATAGCAACATCAATCTTAGATCATAGTGGCTACTAGGGATCAAACCCTAACAAAACTAACTCGATTACATGGTAAATCTCATCCAACCCATCACTCTCCAGCAAGCCTACGATGAGATTACTCACGCACGGCGGTGAGCATCATGGAATTGATGATGGAGGAAGGTTGATGATGGCGATGGCGATGATCTCCCCTCTCCGGAGCCCCTAATGGACTCTAGATCAGCCCTCCCGAGAGAGATTAGGGCTTGGCGGCGGCTCCATATCGTAAAACGCGATAATTCTTCCTCTCTGATTTTTTCTCCCCGAAAGTGAATATATGGAGTCCGGGGGTACGCCGGTGGAGCAACAGGTGGCCCACGAGGCAGGGGGCGCGCCCAGGGGGAGGGGGGGGCGCCCCCACCCTCGTGGACAGGGTGTGGGCCCCTTGGCTTGGATCTTTCCGCAGGTATTTTTTATATTTTCCAAAATAATTATCCGTTGATTTTCAGGTCATTCCGAGAACTTTTATTTCTGCACAAAAATAACACCGTGGCAATTCTGCTGAAAACAGCGTCAGTCCAGGTTAGTTCGATTCAAATCATGCAAGTTAGAGTCCAAAATAAGGGCAAAAGTGTTTGGAAAAGTAGATACGTTGGAGACGTATCAACTCCCCCAAGCTTAAACCTTTGCTTGTCCTCAAGCAATGCAGTTGATAAACTGAAAGTGATAAAGAAAAACTTTGACAAACTTTGTTTGCTCTTGTTGTTGTAAATATGTAAAGCCAACATTCAAGTTTTCAGCAAAGATCATGAACTAACCACATTCACAATAGCTTTCAGGTCTCATGTCTACTCATATCAATGGCATAATCAACTAGTGAGCAATAATAATAAACCTCGGATGACAACACTTTCTCAAAACAATCATGATATGATATAACAAGATGGTATCTCGCTAGCCTTTTCTGAGACCGCAAAACATAAATGCAGAGCACCTTTAAAGGTCAAGGACTGACTAGACATTGTAATTCATGGTAAAAGAGATCCAGTCATAATCATACTCAATGCAAATTAATAGCAATACATGCAAATGACAGAGGTGCTCTCCAACTGGTGCTCTTTAATAAGAGGATGATGACTCAGCATAAAAGTAAATATATAGGCTCTTCGCAGAGGGAAGCAGGGATTTGTAGAGGTGCCAGAGCTCGATTTTTAAATAGAGATGAATAATATTTTGAGTGGTATACTCTCATTGTCAACATAACAACCAAGGATCTCGATATCTTCCATGCTACGCACATTATAGCCGGTTCCCAAATAGAATGGTAAAGTTTATACTCCCCCAACCACCAACAAGCACACTCCACGGCCATCCGAATCCACGGGGTACCGTCCAAACAAGCAACAACCCTGGGGGAGTTTTGTTTAATTATTATGATTTGAGCATGGGACTGGGCATCCCGGTTACCAACCATTTTCGCATGAATGATGAGCGGAGTCCACTCATCGTGAGAATAACCCACCTAGCATGGAAGATATAGACAACCCTAGTTGATACATGAGCTGTTCGAGCATACAAAACAAAATTTTATTTGGAGGTTTAGAGTTTGGCACATACAAATTTACTTGGAACGGCAGGTAGATACAGCATATAGGAAGGTATGGTGCACTCATATGGAATAACTTTGGGGTTTATGGAAGTGGATGCACAAGCAGTATCCCCGCTTAGTACAGGTGAAGGCTAGAAAGAGACAGGGAAGCGACCAGCCAGAGAGCGACAACAGTCATGTACATGCATTAAAATTAATCAACAATGAATGCAAGCATGAGTAGGATATAAATCACCATGAACATAAATATCATGGAGGCTACGTTGATTTTGTTTCAACTACATGCATGAACATGTGCCAAGTCAGTCCACTTGAATCGTTCAAAGGAGGATACCACCCTATCATACCACATCACAACCATTTTAATATCATGTTGGCACGCAAGATAGACCATTATAAACTCCTAGCTAATTAAGCATGGCATGAGCAAATATGATATCTAATTGTCATTGCCAGCAAGTTTCATTCATAATAGGCTGAATCAGGAACGATGAACTATCATATTTACAAAAACAAGAGAGGCCGTGTTCATACCAGCTTTTCTCATCTCAATCAATTCATCATATATCGTCATTATCACCTTTCACTCACACGACCGAACGGTGTGGATAATAATAATAGTGCACGTGTATTGGACTAAGGTGGAATCTGCGAGCATTTATTACAAGAGAGAAGACAAAGTAATATGGCTCAAGGTTAATTCAACAATAAAGCATATGAGAGCCACTAAACATTTTCAATCATGGTCTTCTACTCTTGACCCCCAAAGAAAGAAAAGAAACTATTTACACGGGAAAGCTCCCAATAAGCAAAAGAAGAACGAGAAATCTTTTTGGGTTTTATTTTAATTACTACTACTACAAGCCTGGAAAGCAAACTAGCTAAAAGCTACAACTATTTTTTTTGTTTTTCTTAAGGTTTTTCTAGCACACAAGAAAAAGACTAAGAAAAGAAATGAAACTAAGCATGGATGGTACAATGAAAGAGTGTGATCACCGACAACTAGAATAAGTGTGTGAACGTGAATGTAATGTCGGTGAGAAACACATACTCCCCCAAGCTTAGGCTTTTGGCCTAAGTTGGTCTATGGCCACAAATCGAAGCTACTCTCTCCGGTGTACTGAGAAGCGTCCTCTGGGTACCACTGGTTGGCCATCTTATCCGGATCCCACCCGTAAACAGACTGCCGGTAAGGATCGAGTGGTGGCTCCAGCTTAGGCTCTGAAGCTTGTGCCTGGCTCTGGTACTTGTAGAAGGCATCTGGCGAAACGAGGTATATGCCCGAAAACAGATCAAACAGAGATGGTGCAGGCAAGGTAATAATCTCACAATGTTTTTCATCAAACCTAAATTTATAATTAAGCAACTTCTCCTTGTCTTTAACAATAAAATCATGTGCTATCATACTATTATAATCTAGATAAACAGGGGCAAGCAATTTTTCTCCCTTCTCATGATGCCTAATAGGTATTCTAAAATGTTCAACAAGGCGAGAAGCAAAGATGCCTCCAAAGACGGGACCTTTGGTACGGTTCAGACTTAATCGTTTAGCAACGAAGACACCCAAGCTAAAAGTTGTGTTTCAAAACAAAGCATGGCGCAAAATGACAATATCAGGGGCACTAAGATTCCCACTGTTCCCGCGACCAATTAAACATCTACTAGCAAAAATTGCAAAGTAGCGTAGAACAGGAAAATGTATAGTAGTAATTCTTGCCCCTGAGACTTGCCTAGTTGCCCCTACAGCTATCATGTCAATAAACCATTCAACATCTTCACGACGTGGTTCTTCAAGACTACCAGCAAAAGGTATCTTGCATACTTCACAAAATTCAAAGAATGACATCTCCTTAACCTCATCATATAAACGAAACTCCACTGAAGGTGGTGATTTCTTAGCATGAAAATGAAAGTTTTGTGTGAAAATATTAGTGAGTAAGAGATACTGTTCACGCTGGTCGTGGAGGAAGTCGGTGAGGCCTGCATTGTTCGCCAAATAATAAAAGTCTTCGTAAATCCCGGTGGCTTCCAATAACTCATTACAAGGCCATTCACACGGCCTAACTTCTGCAGTACGAGGAAGATTATATTTGGGCTTCTTATTTTATTCCTTCTTCTTATCCTCTGAACTTTTACTCGAGGAGCCTCTCAACAATCTCTTTATCATTTTCCTCCTCTGAAAATTTCTGAAATTTTTAGTAACTCAAAATAAAAGTGAACCAAACTCAACAAGATTGGTAGCAACAAATCCTACAAGTGCCTAGAGACTATATCATGCATTATAACTACTTGGGACCAAAGAAATTTGACATGCAAGCTCAAGAGCAAGGTCACCACGGTAGCAAAAATTTGCAATAAATAAAGCACTAGAACAAAAACTAATTGGACCAATGGAGGAGTCACATACCAAGGAATAGTCTCCCCAAACAGTTTTGTGAATGGAGATTTGAGCAAGGAGATCGAAAATGGCAGCAAGATGAGCTAGAACTTGTGCTTGAGCTGGATAGTGATTTTTTTTGGGAGGAAGAAGGAGTGTGTAGGTGCAGGAAAAATGGAGGGGGCCACGTGGGGCCCACGAGGCAGGGGGTGCGCCCTGTGAGGGTGGACACGGCCTGGACCCTCGTGGCCAGGTGCTGGCTCCCCTCTCTGTGTTTTCTGTGCCAAATGTTCTCAAATATTCGAGAAAAAATCATTTTCATTTTCAGGGCATTTGGAGAACTTCTATTTTCGGGGTAAATTTTTTTATTGCACGAATAAGTCTGGAAACAGACATAAAATACTATTTTGCTTTATTTAATCTAATTAACAGAACGTAAAAGGAGGGTAGAGAAGGTTGTGCTATCTAGATTCACCCATCTCATGCTCGTCAAAAGGAATCCATTAACAAGGTTGATCAAGTCTTGTTAATAAAATCTTTCCAAATAACATGAAACTGTAGAATTTTTTAATAACACTAGGTTACCTCAATGGGGATATGTATGTCCCCAACAATAAGAATGTCATATGTCTTCTTGACAGTAGGAAGAGGAAATTCAAAACCTCCAATAGTAATAGTTGAAATTTTTCCAATAGAATTGATACTATGGACCTGAGGTTGTTTCCTCGGAAAGTGTACCGTATGCTCATTACCATTGACATGAAAAGTGACATTGCCTTTGTTGCAATCAATGACAGCCCGTGCAGTATTCAAAAAGGGTCTTCCAAGGATAATAGACATACTATCGTCCTCGGGAAGATCAAGGATAACAAAGTCCGTTAGGATAGTAACATTTGCAAACACGACAGCCACATCCTCACAAATACCGACGGGTATAGCAGTTGATTTATCGGAAATTTGCAAATATATTTCAGTAGGTGTCA
Organism: Secale cereale; assembly: GCA_902687465.1. Taxonomy (NCBI): domain Eukaryota; kingdom Viridiplantae; phylum Streptophyta; class Magnoliopsida; order Poales; family Poaceae; genus Secale; species Secale cereale. The sequence goes on along the minus strand of LR738712.1, from coordinate 301,826,305 downwards.
ACTTACTCAAGTCAAGTCTACGATATAAAGAGAGAGGCATAACACTAACACTGGCTCCAAGATCACATAAAGCAGTTTTAACATAGTTTCCTTTAATGGAGCAATGTATCGTGGGTACTCCTGGATCTCCTAGTTTCTTAGGTATTCCACCCTTAAAAGTGTAATTGGCAAGCATGGTGGAAATTTCAACTTCAGGTATCTTTTTTTTTGTAATAATATCTTTCATATACTTGGCATAAGGATTTGTTTTAAGCATATCAGTCAAACGCATACGCAAAAAGATAGGTCTAATCATTTCAGCAAAGTGCTCAAAATCCTCATCATCCTTTTTCTTGGATGGTTTTGGAGGAAAAGGCATGGGCTTCTGAACCCATGGTTCTCTTTCCTTACCGTGCTTTCTAGCAACAAAGTTTCTCTTGTCATAACGTTGATTCTTTGATTGTGGGTTATCAAGATCAACAACAGGTTCAATCTCTACATCATTATCATTGCTAGGTTGAGCATCATCATTAACATTATCACTAGGTTCATGTTTAGTACCAGATTGTGTCTCAGCATCAGAAACAGAGATATCATTGGGATTCTTGGGTGTGTCAGCTACAAGTTCACTAGAAGCATGCAAAGTCCTACCATTTTTCTTTTACTTTTTCTTAGAAGAACTAGGTGCATCTAAATTAGTTCTATGAGAATCTTGCTAAATTTTCTTAGGGTGGCCCTCAGGATACAAAGGTTCCTGAGTCACTTTACCCCCTCTAGTTACAACTCTAATAGCAAAGTCATTATTCTTACTACTTAGTTCATTGAGCAAATCATTCTGAGCCTTAAGTACTTGTTCTACTTGAGTGGCATCCATAGAAGCATGTTTACTAATGAGTTTCAATTCACCTTTAACTCTAGACATATAATCACTCAAGCATTCAATCATATAGGCATTATGTTGCAATTGTCTACCAACATAAGCATTGAAGTTTTCTTGTTTCACAATAAAATTATCAAACTCATCTAAGCATTGGCTAGCGGACTTATAACGAGGAATATCACCTTCATCAAACCTATAAAGAGAATTTACCTTTACTACCTGTGTCGGGTTATCAAGACCATGTATTTCTTCAATAGGCGGTAAATTCTCAACATCTTCACCTTTAATACCTTTTTCTTTCATAGATTATCTTGCCTCTTGCATGTCTTCAGGACTGAGAAATAGAACACCCCTTTTCTTCGGAGTTGGCTTAGTTGCTGGTTCAGGAAGTGTCCAATTATTTTCATTGGCCAACATATTATTCAACAGTAATTCAGCTTGATCAACTGTTCTTTCCTTGAAAACACAACCAGCACAACTATCCAGGTGGTCTCTGGAAGCATCGGTTAGTCGATTATAAAAGACATCAAGTATTTCATTGCTTTGAAGAGGATGATCAGGCAAAGCATTAAGTAATTGGAGAAGCATCCCCCAAACTTGTGGCAGACTCTCTTCTTCAATTTGCACAAAGTTATATATTTCCCGTAAGGTAGCTTGTTTCTTATGAGCAGGAAAATATTTAGCAGAGAAGTAATAAATCATATCCTGGGGACTACGCACACAACCAAGATCAAGAGAATTAAACCAAGTCTTAGCATCACCCTTTAACGAGAACGGAAACAACTTAAGGATATAGTAATAACGAATCTTTTCATCATTGGTAAACAGGGTAGCTATATCATTCAACTTAGTAAGATGTGCCACAATAGTTTCAGATTCATAGCCATGGAAAGGATTAGATTCAACCAAAGTAATTAACTCAGGATCAACAGAGAAATCATAATCCTTATGAGTAACAAAGATAGGTGAAGTAGCAAAAGCAGGGTCATATTTCATTCTAGCATTCAAAGACTTTTCTTTCAGCTTAGCTAATAATTTCTTAAGATCATATCTATCATTGCAAGCAAGAAAGTCTCTAGCAGTTTCTTCATCCATAACATAACCCTCAAGAATAACAGGCAATTCATATCTAGGGGGAGAATCTTCATCATCACTTTCATAAATATTATCAGTTTCAATATTTGCATTCCCCCTAACCTTAGCAATTTGTTCATCTAGAAATTCACCTAGTGGCATAGTATTATCAAGCATAGAAGTAGTTTCATCATACATAGCAGAAGTGGCATCATCAAGAACATACGACATATCAGATTCAATAGCAGGAGTAGGTGTCACAAATTTACTCATAACAGACGGTGAATCAAGTGTAGAGCTAGATGGTAGTTCCTTAACTCCCGTCGTAGTTGAGGGATAAATCTTGGTTTTTGAGTCCTTCAAGTTCTTCATAGTGATCAACAGATATAAATCCCAAGTGACTTAAAGAATATAGCTATGCTCCCCGGCAACGGCGCCAGAAAATAGTCTTGATAACCCACAAGTGTAGGGGATCGTAACAGTTTTCGAGGGTAAAGTATTCAACCCAAATTTATTGACTCGACACAAGGGGAGCCAAAGAATACTCTTAAGTATTAGCAGCTGAGTTGTCAATTCAACCACACCTAGAAACTTAGTATCTGCAGCAAGGTAATTTAGTAGCAAAGTAATATGGAAATAGTGGTAACAATAATAAAAGTAACGATATTGTTTTTGTAGTTTTTATAACTGTAGCAACGGGAAAGCAAATAAGCAACAAGCAATATGTGAAAAGCTCGTAGGCATTGGATCGGTGATGGAGAATTACGTCGGATGCGATTCCTCATGTAACAGTTATAACCTAGGGTGACACAGAACTAGCTCCAGTTCATCAATGTAATGTAGGCATGTATTCTGAATATAGTCATACATGCTTATGGAAAAGAACTTGCATGACATCTTTTGTCCTACCCTCCCGTGGCAGCGGCGCCCTAGTGGAAACTAAGGGATATTAAGGCCTCCTTTTAATAGAGTACCAGACCAAAGCATGAACACGTAGTGAATACATGAACTCCTCAAACTACGGTCATCACCAGGAGTGGTCCCGATTGTTGCCACTTCGGGGTTGCCGGATCATAACACATAGTAGGTGACTATTGACTTGCAAGATAGGATCAAGAACACACATATATTCATGAAAACATAATAGGTTCAGATCTGAAATCATGGCACTCGGGCCCTAGTGACAAGCATTAAGCATGGCAAAGTCATAGCAACATCAATCTTAGAACATAGTGCCTACTAGGGATCAAACCCTAACAAAACTAACTCGATTACATGGTAAATCTCATCCAACCCATCACTGTCCAGCAAGCCTACGATGGGATTACTCACGCACGACGGTGAGCATCATGGAATTGAGGATGGAGGAAGGTTGATGATCACGATGGCGATGGTCTCCCCTCTCCGGAGCCCCGAACGGACTCCAGATCAGCCCTCCCGAGAGAGATTAGGGCTCTACGGCGGCTCCGTATTGTAAAACACGATAATTCTTCCTCTCTGATTTTTCTCTCCCCGAAAGTGAATATATGGAGTCCGGGGGTACGTCGGTGGAGCAACTGGGGGCCCACGAGGCAGGGGGCACGCCCAGGGGGAGGGGGCGCGCCCCCACCCTCGTGGACAGGGTGTGGCCCCCTTGTCTTGGATCTTTCCGCAGATATTTTTTATATTTTCCAAAATAATTCTCCGTTGATTTTCAGGTCATTCCGATAACTTTTATTTCTGCACAAAAATAACACCATGGCAATTCTGCTGAAAACAGCGTCAGTCCGGGTTAGTTCCATTCAAATTATGCAAGTTAGAGTCCAAAACAAGGGCAAAAGTGTTTGGAAAAGTAGATACGTTGGAGACGTATCACATACGCACCAGAAGCCGCTGGGAGGCGCAAAGGGGGGAAATGGTCACAAGTAAGGAAAATCCACCAGCAACACGGTTTTGCCAGCAAAATGCTAAGGACCTATTCCTCAAGGCACTCGCGACAACATGTTGTTGGCGGGCATCCTAAGTGCGCAAAGAAATTAACCATACGAACACCAGTGGAAAAAAGAGGGAAAGCACGTGCTTGCATACAAACATAAGTTTAAGAGTACTTGGAGAAAGTAGCATAGAATTTAGTACGGGGTGCATGACAGCACGGCGGCAAGAGCGGCTCAGGGCTGATCCCGACGGCTTCCCTGGATTCTTGGAACTCTGATAACCCTGTCAGCAAGGGGGCGGCCTTCTTCGCGGCAGCAGAGGCGTCGGCGCCCGATGGCAATTTCTTGAAGCCATCAGAGATGTTGAGGTCCAGGTGGAAGAAGGCAAGTTTGCTCAAGACCAGGAAAAGAGCATCACGCGCAAGCTTCTAGGACTTGTTGGTAAAGCAGGCGGCCCTGTCGTCCTCATACATCTTCAACCCCTCGATCAAGCCTTCAATGAAAAGCACCAACTTGACGCGTGGGACTTCATGCTTGCTGACGGAGAAGGCCTACCTCTTCATGTGCATGGTTGCGATCTAAGAAGAAAGGTGCTCAGCAATATTGACCATGCTCTTTATCCAGAGATCACGATGCTGGATTTGGTTCTCCAACTTCTCTTCCGCGGCATTCTGTAGAGTTTCTGCGGTGCCCAGATCCTTCGCAAAGAGTTTCTCGTGACAGTTGGGTGATTCAAGGTCCTTCTCCAAGGAGGCAAGCATGGCTTTCGTATTAGAGATGGTACTATTGGAAGTATCAAGGTCTTGGCCCTTAGAGGAAAGTTGCGACTGCACTCCCTCCAGGGTTCTCTCTGCCTTTCGCGCTTCCTCTTTGAGAGCCTTGATCTCTTTGGTACTCCCGGCAAGGTCTTCTTCCAGATTTCTCAACTAGTTTTCAAGATTGGTCTTGACGACAAACGTGACAGCTAGCTCGTTGGCAATCTTCTTCAATTCTGCAGAGGATTCAAGAGTCAGCGCGTCAATGACGGCTTTGTGGTTGTCCTCCTAGTCCTTGGTGCGCCGCTGAATAAGGCCCTCCGGCTCTTCCTCTCTACCACGAAGGGTAGCTTCGAGGTTTCCTCCCAGTGCATAAATGTCCTTTTCCTTAGCGTTCAGAAGCCCCTCGTGCTCCGTCAACTAGACTTCCTAGGCTGATATTTCTTCCCTGATGGTGGCTAACCTATCCTCCTGGTGCATGAGAGAACGGACTGCTCCTTGTACCACCAGCGTAGCTCATTGCCCTTGTCCCTCAGCTGCTAGTCCAGGAAGTAAGTGGGTTCACGCTGCTCCTTGACCACTTGCCACTTAAGGCTGTACCTATCCTGCACGTCCTTGAATCCTGCCACCATGGATTTCAGAAAGGCTAGGTCCTTGGCGCCATCAGCAGGATCACCAGCCTCTTCAACTCTTGGAACATCGGCGCCAGTATGCGCTCGATTTCTTCTCCGAAATCTGTGCCTGCCAAGACAGATGAGTTGGGGGCTGCAGGCATGGATTGAATGGAGGTTAGTTCATGCTTCCTCGGAGAGGTTTGCGGTGCTGTGGCCAGTGGGTAGACTAAGGAAAATGGCGGAGCAGATTGGAGAGGAATCTTCTCCTCAATAATCGTAGCGGTGCCAGACATACTGTCGGGGAATTACTCGGACCCCTCTGGGAGTCCCTGGATACCCCCGGCAACCTATTCATGGCCCTCCACAGCAACGGTCTTGACCGCCTCCTCGATAGCATCTTTCCTAATGATGGCCACTTCCTCCAAAAGCTCGGGTTCTTCAGATATTGGGGCTACAGATAGAGTCAGCGATCGTTATAATGAGACATCGGAAATCACCAAGACAGACCCAAGATAGTAAATGATTCAAGTGAGTAAAAACAAAGGCAAGAGGATTAACTGGTGGTGGCTGCTGTGAGGGGGCATCCTTCCCCGACAACATCAGTTCCCGGCATACGGTCCATGGCCACTCCTTAAGTGGCCTCAACACAGGCAGACCCCTCGGTGGAGGCCCTTGCTAGAGACTCCTTCCCTTGAGTATTGCTTGAAGGGGTTTCTTGGATAGCGGGCCCCTATTGGCGAGCCCCTCCTTGATGGCCCTCTCCCAATTCCCTGCCGGGTGTAGGAGGATGGCCTTCCAAGTCCCCGCCGGTAGATAAAGTTTGCCCCATGACTTCGCGCAGGGGGATGAGCTATGGGTTGAGAATGGGATCCTCTACTATATCCCCTACCGGACCCGCACTTGCCATGGAAACTGGCCCCACCGCAGATTTGTTTCGCTTGGCTCGGTGTGTAAGGGTTTCCTCTTCCCTATCAAATAAACAAAGCAAGATCAGTCAAGCAAGCAAGTGCAGAATACATCAACCAAGAAGACAATTGATCAACTAACTCTGTGTCCATGAGCATGGAGCCCAGTTCATACAACGCAATAGGCTAAGTTGCTCTGGCTCTTTTAAGGGTCGAGGGAGCCGAACTTGCTGGTAGCAAATAACTTGCTTGTGGGGCTGAGGCCAATGGCGTGATCGTACTTGGCGGAGAAGTCAGTCTTGACGGGGGGCTAGGATCGACCCCCATGACCGCCCGTCGCTTGGCGGGAGGAGTCTTGGCCTGAGAAAAGCAAACGGACTGGCGGCGTCCGCATCTTGCTTGTCGCCCATGCCAGTCGTCTTTTTCACCCTTGGGGCGCCCCGTGAGGAAGAGGAAACCACTGGCTCTCGATTGGCCCGCTTGTGAAGGCGACGCCCTGGTTCTGGAGCTTGATGGCCCATTTCGAGCCCTTACTCCTCCACCTCGAGTTTTCCTCCCGCCTCAGTCTCGACCCCTTCTTGGGGCTCCGTCACTGCGACCAGAGAAGTCCCAGCCCCGGCAGGTTCAAGCCCGACAGCCTCCTCCGTGGCATGCTCTTCACTTCCCTCGTCAGAGGAGTTGCCACCCTCAGGGTCATCCTCCTTTTCCTCTTTGGGCATCGTTCCTCTGGAGGTCCTGAGCTCTTTGTCCTCCACAATCCTGGTTGCGATGAACGCTTCCTCTGCCCTGGTGGTGCGCTTGACAAGGTCATCCTCTACCCTAGAAGCCCTTTCTTCCAAGCGAGAGACTCAGTCCATCTCGTCATCCAGGGAAGGCATTGCAATCAGGCATCCACTACATGATCTGGTTCAGGGCGGAGTTGAGGTGCAATGGAACAACATTCGCCAGCAAATGGAATGGGCCAAGGTTGCCGAAAAACTGTTCGCACAGCCAACCATGGCCATGCACTGTCAAGATGTTGGTGGGGCCTAGGTACAACCGCATCTTGTCAGTAGAACCTTTGTATTCGCATGCAAACCTGTCTCTCTTCTGTAGTGTCGCACTCCGGCGCCGGAGGAAATCGGCCCCCACATGTTCAACGGTCAGCCCGACAGCTTTGAGGTGGGCCATCCTGTTCAACGTCGGGTGAATCCTGTCGTTAGTGAGGCTCAATTTTCTCCAGTCACTCCCACGCGTGACACATCCGTACCGCTTCGAGCAGAACTCCAGGGTTTCATTGTCCTATACCCGACACCAGTCACCCCTCCATTCCTCCCACTTGTCGCGCAACTGGCCGGGGAGGTAATCCCAATCTTCCTTCTTGCCCCGTGGGATCCAACTTATCTTCCCCAAGTGATGATATTTTTCCTCTATCTAGGGGAGAAAGAAGTGCCTGAACAAATCCACATTGGGGGCAACTCCAACAAAGTGCTCGCACAAGTGGGCAAATATTGCCATGCTTGATATCGCGTTGGGTGTGAAGTCTAGGATATGAAACCAATACACGTACATCATGGCGCAGAAGAAACCGGAAAAGGGGGAGGTGAGGCCGCAAATAAAGTATGCGCAAACAAGCGGTACGAATTTGACGGAAACTTGCCCCCGCCCAGAAAAACTTCGGGGGCTCCGTGCCCATTCTTAGTTTCCCTCCCCCATATATAGGCATACCTTGCGATTAAGGTATGCCGAGAAGACCACATCCTACCATCACCGCTTATCCAGTTCCTCCGCTTTCCTCCTCTTCTCCTCCACCACGGCATCCACAGGTGCGGCCGCCTGCTTCCCCTTCACGACCCTCGTCTTTCACCCATCTCTTGGGCTCGCGGAGAAGGCAAGATCTATAAGAGTTGAAGGAGGGGTGGTGGCGGTGGATGTGGTTCTGGCTCAAGGAAGGATACAAAGGGAGGAGAAATGAACACGAATGAGCAGCACCCCTTCACGTTGCCTTTTTATTGGGAACACACACGGAGGTCGGCTCTTCGCTGTTTTTTTTTGGAAAAACAGCGTATTACAAGCACATTACTCAAGAACAACTACTGTACCATGACCTCGCGACCTGCGATAATTATGCGGAGTGGACATGGGATTCATAGGTCATCATAACTAAAACTGCATGAGCAACATCTATGCGACGCGTGTTTGTGCACTTTTTGGGGCCTAACCCAATGATGCCCATTGACACGTATGGCTCAGGCCCGAGGGCTACTATTGGGGTACACAAAACAGGTGTGTTTGTTTCCCCTGACTTGTGCACAGACAAAAGCACTTGCTTGATAGCCAAGACCTGCCGAGACCAGAGTCGCCCGAGGAAGTAAGGACAACTAAGCCTAAGTGAGTCTAGAGAAGCCGCTCTTCATGAGATCAAGGAGCGCATCAAGAAGACCGAGCCAACATACAAAGAGGTATCCTTTGCTGGCCAGGCAAGGCCGACAAGGTCAATACAATAGGTAAGGGCGAGGCCAAGCCACGCCAAATGCGTCTGCGGAGCTGCCGGGGAGCGAAGCGAACGCCTCCCCGAGAAGGCTCGGCAAGCCCTGTCCTGGCAGGGATGAGCCCATTACCACCGCTCCATCGCACTAGGACGCCAGTCACTTATTGGTGCAGTGTCGAGCCCTCGTGTGACTAGGTGGCTTGCTGGAAGGAGGATTACCCTCATTTGACAACCCGTCCCATAGGCATGTCATGATAATAAGAAGTAGTTAGCTAAGCGGTGGAATGAGCTTGCCGGAGATGCCTCTCCGTGCGCCACCTAAGGTAACATTTATGGCATTTCGTCCTAAGTGCCAGAGTTAGGTATGATAGCACGCTAGATATCTAATCTTAGGATAATGTCTTTTTTGCCACTGTGGTTGCCCCTTGAGCTATAAAAGGAGGCCCAGGGCATCCTAGACAATGATTCAGACTTTTGACCACCTCACATTTGTACGCACGTAGATGCTCTCCCCGAGGCAACCTTGCCGGGCTTGAGCGCTCTGCGTCTTCGTGTTCCTCTATTCAATCCACCAAACCAGGAGTAGGGTATTACGCTTCTCAGTGGCCCGAACTTGGGTATAAAAACCAGAGTCCCATCACTGCGTTGCCTTGCCATTTCCGCTCTTTGTGCAATGCGACCTTCCCCTGTCGAATAACAAAGGGGCCCGTGGCCCCATAGGTGATCGTGTCCATACACCACGACAGACACCATGCGGGAGATAGAACTACACACAAGGTATTACAGTCTGGATTATATTAGCCTTCTTTTTCCAAGAATGCTCGATTTTTTTCCTATCTTGTGATGAATGCTAAATAATTGGTAATATTGGTGGACGTCAAGAAATGCCTATGCATTATTCACTTGTTATTGAACCATTTGATGTTTGGGGCTTTGATTATATGGGGCCTTTTCGTTCCTCTAATGGGTACACAGATATTTTGGTAGATGTTGATTATGTCACTAAGTGGGAAGAGGCTATTCCAACGAATAGTGCTGATCATAACACTACCATTAAAATGCTTAAATATATTATCTTCCCGAGGTTTGGAGTCCCTAGGTATTTAATGACAGATGGTGGTTCACACTTTATTCATGGTACTTTTCATAAATTTTTGCCAAATATGATGTCAACCAAAGAATTGCATCTCCTTATCACCCCCAATCTAGTGGTCAAGTTGAATTAAACAATAGGGAAATAAAATTAATTTTGCAAAATATTGTCAACAGCGTCGAAAGATTTGGTCGAAGAAATTAGATGATGCACTTTGGGCCTACCGAACAGCTTATAAAAATCCTATGGGTATGTCTCCGTATAAAATGGTTTATGGAAAAGCATATCATTTACCTCTACGACTTAGAACATAAAGCATATTGGGCAATTAAGGAACTCAACTATGATTTGAAACTTGCCGGTGAAAAGAGGTTGTTTGATATTAGCTCACTAGATGAACGGAGAACCCAAGCTTATGAAAATGCCAAATTATTGAAAGAAAAAGTTAAAATATGGCATGATAAAAGAATCCAAAAGCAGGAATTCAAACTGGGTGAGTATGTCTTAATGTACAATTCTTGTTTTAGATTTTTTGCAGGAAAATTTCTCTCCAAATGGGAAGGACCATATATCATTGAAGAATTCTATCGGTCTGGAGATATTAAGAACAATAATCCAGAAGGCACTACTCTGAAGGTGGTCAATGGACAAAGAATTAAGCACTATATTTCAGGTACACCTATTAATGTTAAAACTAATATTGTTCAAACCATGACACCGGGGGAATACATAAAAGAGACCTTCCAGAACACTCCAGAACCTACAGTATGTAAACCGACTCTGAAAAATCTGCAAAAATATTTTCTGTAAATTTTGGAAAATTTGGAATATAAAAATAGAAATAAGAAACACATTGGAAGGCAACCCGGGTGCCCACAAGGCACCAGGGTGCGCCCACCCCCCAGGCGCGCCTTGGTGGGTAGTGGGCCCCATGAGCACCTTCCCGACTCCGTTTTCTTGTGAGACACGTATTTCCTTAGATAAAAATTCTCTCTATGTATATCCCCGAATGATTTGATCATCGCATTGCGAAGATATCCTCTGTTCTCGTTTCATGCTATTTTTTTGACAGATCTAGATCGCTATGGCTCCTCCATGCTCCTCCAAGGACAAGTTCTATGAGAAGGTCATCAATCCCTACCTACTGGAGGTGATGCATCACCCTCAAGCCATTGAGATGCGTGAGTGGGTGCTCAACATCTAGGATGTTCGAGGTCCCAGGAAGACGGGGAGCATGGAGGCCAGGATCGAGGTGGTGAAGCAGGAGGTCTTCAAGTGCCAAGGGATGGTGGAGCGTGGACTGAATGCCAACAACCCAATGATCATGGAACTCACCCGTGACCACAAGGTGGATGACCAGTCTTTGAAGGACATCGTCTTCAGCTTCAACGAGCAAATAAATTATCTCCAAGGCCAAATCTATGATCTTCAAAAATAAAATTTTGAGTATGAGGCAAGATTCCAAGGTATAAGTTTAGCTGAAAGTTTTAGGGCTCCGGAGACTCGTGCATCCTCTTATGATGGGGGACCTATGCCATGGAAGTCAGAGGACAAGCCCACTACTTCCTCATCACCACCATCATCAAAGAAGGAGACTTTAGTAGACGGGTATGGGCACTCCCCTTGGCTTTCACTAAGCTTAGAGGAGGTGCTCCGGTATTGTATCACCATCACTTTCATTTCCTTCACCATTCTTAGTTTGATCCTTAGTTATTATGTGATCTAGATAAATAAAAGTTTAGTATGATCTATCTTTCGTGTGTTAGTTCATGGTCTATCTATCTATGTAATTGAGTTGAGAGTTATATAATAAATATTAGTTTGAGTTTTGCTTCTTTACCTTTTATGTATCAATCAAAATAAAGGAAAATGATGAAAAAGATCATATGCTAATCTTACGGAAAGTAATGACATTAGACAAGGAAGAGTATAAGTGGTAAAATTTATTGGATATTGACAAACACATCATTAGTCAATGATGCAATTCATGAAAGAATTAATAAGGGAAGAGAAGATCCACATGCAAATATACTATCTTAGACATCTTTTATGATTGTGAGCCCCCATTAAATATTTTATTCTAGATTGTTTACGTTGTACAAGGAAGACAACGTAATGAATTATGTTTGTTCATATGCACATAGAAGTTATATTGTCATAGATCCTCTAAGATGTGGTGCTTACCAAATATCTTTGCTAGCCAAAAATCCACACTAAGTAGAGATACTACTTGTGCATCGAAAACCCTTAAAACCCAGTTTCATGTCTTGAGAGTCCACTATACCTACCTATGGATTGAGTAAAATCCTTCAAGTAAGTTGTCATTGATGCATAAGGCAATAAAAATTGCTTCAAAATATGTTTGGTCTTTTATTCTAAGGGAAAATAAGCGTTATACAAACTTATGATGGCAAAGTAATAAAAGCGTTGGACCGCATCATAAAGGTTGCTATCATAGGGGGCAATATAACGTGATGTTCATTTGCATTAAGAGATTGCGCATCCAAAAATAAAATCGCATGACAATCTCTACTTCCCTCTACGAAGGGCCTATATTTTACTTTTATGTATTTACTTTTTATGCAAGAGTCAATAGTGTTCTCCTATATTCCCTCTGTTTTTCTCTTTTGCAAGCATCATGTGATGGGGAAAGATCTAGGCGCATATATCCAGTTGAAAGTGACTGATCATGAGTTATTATTGTTGACCTCACCCTTGAGGTGAATAAGTTGGGAGGCGAAACTATAAGCCCCTATCTTTCTATGTGTCTGGCTGAAACTTTTTGCTCCATATATATGCTGTTAGTGATAGCAATCATAGAAGACTAAATGATGGTTGAGTATGTGGACTTGCTAAAAAGCTCCGACACATGACTCTTCCTGAAAATATGATGAATTGCAATTTCATTGTTGCCTGCGAACATAGTTTGTTAGTTTTCAAGAAAGTTTATGCCTTATACTTCGCTATTCTGGTGAATTGTTACTTGCTCCTGAGAAATCTTATAATCATAATTATTGTTGTTATAATAATGATCATGGTGCTACTATGTTCGTATTTTGCTTTTAGCGACACCTCTCTCTCTCTCTCTCTAATCAAGTGGACATGATTCTCGATATCGGTTTTCGCTTGAGGACAAGTGAGCTGCTTGGGGGCGTTGATACGTCCATTTTGCATCATGTTTTCTTACTGTCATTTTTAATGTTTTTATCCATTATAACACTTTGGGGAGTAATTCTAATGCCTTTTCTCTCATAATTTGCAAGGTTTACACAAAGAGGGAGAATACCGGCAGCTAGAATTCTGGACATGAAAAAGCTTCATCAGATATACCTATTCTGCACATCTCCAAATGGGCTAAAATTTTACAGAGAATTAATTTGGAATATATAAAAAGTACTGGAGAAAAGAGTTACTGGAGGAGGCCACCCAGTTTCCCACAAGACACCAGGGTACGCCCACCCCCCTGGTGGGCCCCGGTGGGTACTGGATCCCCTGGCCCACTTCTGGCAACCATGTGCTACTATATATTTACATTTGCCCTAGAAAATAATAAGGAGAGGAGTTTCGGGACAGAGCGCCGCCGTCTTGAGGCGGAACTTGGGTAGGAGCACTTTTTCTCTCCGACGGAGAGATTCTGCCGGGGATACTTCCCTCCGGGAGGGGGAAATCAAATCTATCGCCATAGCCAACAACCATCTATCATGGGAGGATCAATCTCCATGAACATCTTCACTAGCACCATCTCATCTGAAATGATAGTTCATCTCTTGTATTCAATCTTTGTATCAAAACCTCAGATTGGTACATGTGGGTTGCCAGTAGTGTTGATTACATCTTGTAGTTGATACTAGTTGGTTTATTTGGTGGATGATAATATGTTCATATCCATTATGCTATTTAATACCCCCCTGATATTGAACATGAATATGCTTTGTGAGTAGTTACTTTTGTTCTTGAGTACATGGGAGAAGTCTTGTCATAAGTAATCATATGAATTTGATATTCATTTGATATTTGATGATATGTATGTTGTTATTCCCTTAGTTGTGTCCTGTGAATATCGACTACATGACACTTCACCATCTTTGGGCCAAAGGGAATGCATTGTGGAGTAGTTATTAGAAAATGGGGTTGCTAGAGTGACAGAAGCTTAAACCCTAGTTTATGCACTAATTCATAAGGGTCTGATTTGGATCCATACACTTAATGCTATGGTTAGATTTTATCTTAATTATTCTTCCGTAGTTTCGGATGCTTGCGAAGGAGTTTAATCATAAGTGAGAGGCTTGTTCAAGTAATAAAAACACCCAAGCACCGGTCCACCCACATATCAAATTATCAAAGTAGCGAATGTGAATCGAACCAACATTATAAAAGTGACTAGATAAAATTCCCGTGTGCCCTCAAGAACGCTTTGCTTACTATAAGAGACCATTCCGGCCTGTCCTTTGCCACACAAGGATTGGGATACCTTGTTACACCTGTTGTTACTATTGCTACTTGTCACTTGTTACTAATTATCTTGCTATCAAACAACTTGTTACCACAATTTCAGTGCCTGCAGAAATTTTCTTGCTGGAAACCGCTTGTCATTTGCTTCTGCTCCTCTTTGGGTCCGACACTCTTACTTATCGAAAGGACTACGATTGACCCCCTATTTTTGTGGGCCATCAAAATCCTAGATCAATCTAAATGATTTTGGTTCGACCGAGTTTGAGTGAGTTGGTCTGACTGTAATGCATGAAGATGGTTTTGGAGGTTAGCCCTTTTTGGATCGGTGGCTCCAAGTGCTTCTCACCCGGAGGGTACGAAGGACTTGTTCAATTTTTGTGATATAGCATGAACAAAATTTGAGACAACAAGATCATAGATAGATAGAGAAGTTTCTTAGACATTCTTGTACATCCACTTGGCCAACAAAAACCAAGAAAAATAAGACAACAAATGGGCGTCCTCAAATGGAGCAAATCAGCATGCTCACACAATAAAATAGCAAATGAAATATGTGTCAAACATGCACAACCAATTCTAGCATCTATCAAGAAATCGGCGATGAGTAGGTCATCTATATATGAGTATATTGACTTAGGAGTCAAATGAGAACATTTGATCATAGGTCATACTCATCGTTTAAGCACAAGTGGGGTTGCCACTTTTACATAAAGAATTAATGTGTTCACATCATTAGAGTTTCTTTAGCTCAATTTTTAGAGCAAACTCCCCCTAGATGTGATATCGCCCCATACTGGGATGAACTAACCTTGGGTTTTTCGTTGATGACTTCATGTAGATAGTGAAGATGTGGATGCTCAATGTTGATGTAGTCCATCAAGAGTTCAGAGCAATCCTTTGGAGTTTTGCACTTTCAATACCAACATGGGTTAGTTCCACAAGGAACATACAAGGATATCCATAGACATAGAATGAATTGCACATATGATGATGTCCATGAAAGCATTAGGTTACCTTATCCGTTGTCTCACCAACAAGAGGGTTTGTGACTCAATGAACTAGTGCAAGATATGGAAGTTGATTGCACAAGTCCTTGCCAAAATGAATAAAAGTGAGATATGTTCGTGGAGTCACGTTCAAAACACTCTAGATCTCTTCTTTGGGATCCACATCAACTTGATGGGAATCCTTGGAGTTCTAGTTGTACTTGATGAAGTAGAGCTTGACGTAGTCTTGGGAAACCACTTGACCATGGCTTTAGGACTTCTTCAAATGAGTCAATCTCCTCTTGAAGCTTGTCCTTGCCTTTTAGCTTGTGGTCTTGTGGTGGAAGATCATCTTGAGATTGTGTTCCCCCAAGAGAAGTGGGGTCATACTTCTCTTGTTGAGGAACGAACTTCATCTTGGGGTATTGATCTTCTTCCCATTCAACTCCATTGGCATTGAAATTTCGTTCAAAACCAACACCTTGATTCTTCCAATGTCTTCCTTGCTTGCATACAACTTCCTCAAATTGCTTACTCCCGACAAAAATCTTATAAGAACCTTTCTCTATAATTCCCTTCAATAAGCTATTTTCATGCTCAAGTGTAACTTGGCTAAGAGTATCATTATTGGAATCAATAGGATTACTAGAAGTAACAATATTGGATTTAGCATGGTTATTGTTATTACTACAAGAAGATTCTTTTTTTCTCTTGTTACTAGTTTTAACTTGTGGCATGTAAGTAGACAAGAGGAGACGTTTATCAATGTAAGAAGAACTCTTGCTCTTGCTTTAAATATACCTTCTCGAAGCGCAACTTCTCATGAGTTGTTAGGATCTCTCTATGATCCTCTAGAGTTGTTTCATGAGCTAACTTAAGAGTGTTTAGTTCTTTAGTTAGATGCTCAATTTCCTTCTTTTCATTGTCATTTGTTTCATCTTGACTAGCATGATCAAGTTCATTATAGTTCACATCACTAGTTTTTTCAACAAGTAACTTTTCATCACCTAACAAATCATCTTAATTACTATTGAAATCAAGATACTCGAGTTGTGATACCTTGGGGCCTTTAGCCATGAAGCATATTCCAATTCTTTCATTTGGTGAATCAAATATGTCGTAGGAGTTGGACGATTCTAGAGCAATTCCGGCAACACCTTCATCTTGACTATAGTTGGAGTTAGAGTGATAACTACTCTCAGAGTCAGTGTAGGAATCAGACCCGGAGACCCATTCACCAATATGAGCTTGATGTATTTGTCTTGTGTAGCTCTTTGATGACTTGTCTTTCCTTTTTCGAATCCTTGTTTTTCCAAGAGGGTCTTCGTTCATAACGATCATATCTACTCATTCTCTCTCTATGAGGTGATTCATCTCTTTACTTCTCCTTTTTGGCGAGTCTCTTCTTTTATTGTAGGGAGCCATACACTCATTGGAATAGTGTTCGAGTCTTCCACAATTTTAGCAATTATGATCACAACTAGAATATCTTTTGTCATTGTGGGACCTTGACTTGGAGCTTCTCTCTTTGCTTCTACTCTTGTAGAATTTGTTGAAGTTATTCACCATTAAGCTAAATTGTTCATTGGAGACTAGCTTGTCACTTGATGTTGTAGGGGCACCACTTGAAGCTTTGTATGCACCACTTGACTTGTTGTGGAGCTCTTCCTTATCTTTGAGTGACATCTCATGAGCAACAATTCTACCAATGACTTATGTGGGCTTGAGATCTTTGCAATTGGACATCATTTGGTGCACATGATATCACATTTTATATCCAAGGCTCTAAGGGTCTGCTTGATGATGAATTTTTCAATCATCTCTTCAGTTCCTAAGATGGAAATCTCATTTGTGATGAGAGCAAGCCTAGAGTACATTTCAGCCTCCTTCACCATCCTTCATCTTGAACTTGTCACAGTGACTTTGAAGCACATCCAACTTGGATTCCATTACGGACTCGACACCTTTGTGCATATCAACCAAAGTATCCCAAATTTTCTTGTCATTCTTAAGGCAACTGATTTTGTTGAATTCTTCGAGGCACAATCCATTGAAGAGAATATCACAAGCTTGAGCATTGTATTGCAACATCTTCAATTCTTCCGCGGACGCTTCATGATTCGGTTCTCTACTATATTCAAAGTATTAACCTTGCAAGCCAATACGATCAATAGCCCAAACGACAAGGTTATGACCTAGAATATGCATTTTCATCTTATGCTTCCAACTAGCAAAATTTGTACCATCAAAATAAGGACCTCTACGGTTATAGTTACCGTCACTAGATACCATATTCTCTTAGATTGTGAAACCAAGGCTATGATCACCAAAGCAATGGAAATCAAGGCTAACGGAAACCAATGCTCTGATAACACTTGTAGGATCGAAAGTATGTTTAGAGGGTAGGGGTGATTAGACTACTTGACCAAATAAAAATCTTTCCTTTTCCCAATTTTAGTTGTTGGCAGATTTTAGCAATCTGCACAAGTCAAGCAATCAACCTACACATGCAATTCGGAGAGTATACCAGCGGAATGTAAAACATTACATGTGAAGGTAAATAGAAGGGTTTGGAGAAGGCTAATGCAATGGAGACATGGAGATTTTTGGCATGGTTCCGATCGGTGGTGCTATCGTATGTCCACGTTGATGGAGACTTCAACCCATGAAGGATAACGGTTGCGCGAGTTCACAGAGGGTCCACCCACGAAGAAGCAACCTTATCTATCCTACCATGGCCATCACCCATGAAGGACTTGCCTCACTTGGGTAGATCTTCACGAAGTAGGCAATCTCCTTGCCCTTCAAACTTCTTGGTTGAACTCCACATCATGTCGGAGGTTCCCAAGCGAGACCTAATCAATCTAGGAGACACCACTCTCCAAAATGTAATATACGGTGTGTTGATGATGAACTCCTTGCTCATGTGCTTCAAATGATAGTCTCCCCAACACTCAACTCTCCCTCACAGATTTGGCTATGGTGGAAGAATGATTTGTGTGGAAAACAACTTGGGGACGGCTAGAAATCAAGGTTCAAATGGTAGGAATGGAATCTCTTGATCTCAACACATGAGTAGGTGGTTCTCTCTCAAAAATTTAATGGTGGAAGTGTAGGCACATTCTGATATCTCTCGCTCTGAGTGAGCGGGCGTGGAGGGGTATATATAGCCTCCAAACAAAATCCAACTATTACACACTTTTGACCAATCTCGGTGGCACCGATTAGAGAACTCGGTAGCACCGATTTGTTAATAAATATGAACGTTAGGAATCTCGATGGGACCGACTATGAACAATTTGGTGGGATGGATGTGCTCGGTCTTAGGGCAAACTTCATCTCGGTGGCACCTATTGCATCATCTCGGTGGGGCCGAAGTGAATGCAATGAGCAATAGAGAATTAGTCAAGCCAACTCGGGTAGACCGATTGCAGCATCTCGATAGGACGAAAATAATTGCAACAAGGCAACAGTGAGTTGGCAAGGCCATCTCGGTGAGACTGAGATCAATATCAGTGAGGCTGAATTGTTAGGGTTTCGGTAGTGGCTATGACATATCGGTGGGCCGAGTTTGGAATTAGCTTTTGGACATATTTGGATCGACAAAGTGGCTGATGGTTTTGGAGCAATATCATTAAGCACTTGAGCAACCAGATCATTAACAACACCTCATTCCCTTTTAATAATATTGGCTTTCCTATGGACTCAATGTGATCTTGGATCAATAAAATGAAAATTTAGAGTCTCGATTTTGCCAATCTTTGTCCTTATCATTTTGAGGGGTCCAATTCTGTAGTCGATGCCATGCCAATCATTGAACATCCTGAAATATATATCTTGAGTAGACATTAGTTCAATGAGATATATGTTGTTATGAATGACCAAAACCACCCGGGATTAGGTGCACTCTCAATCTCCCCCTTTTTGGCAATTGATGACAACATATAGATCAAAGCTTCGACAAATGGTTAAATGAATGAAATACATCGTCACTTTGAGAAGTATGTGATAATAAAGATCTCGACCTAAATTTGTGCATTATTTGAAATTTGCGTTTGAATGAAAATGCACAACTGATTACGATCATGGGTCACTCTTCCATGTCACATACAACTTGGTGGAGCACACAAAATGATATGGGTGGAATAGTAAGCATGCATCACAAAAGAAACAAGTGAATGATCGCACACAAATAATGACAAAAGTAAGCATTAAGCACACATGAAGCTTATTATGATCAATCACACATCAAAACGTAGTTTCTCACAAGCATAACAATCAAAGTAGCACGAAGCAAACAGAAATAATAGCAAGATAGTAGCAATAACTCAAGAAAAACTAACGAGAAAAAGCGAGACCACTCTCTCGAAGCCTAATGATCTATACAATTTCTCCCCCTTTGGTAACAAGTACCAAAAAGTTCGAAAAAGGTATAGACCTATGAGTCTCTCTAGTCATGATCCTAGGGAGCTCCTAAAGGTGGCTTCTGGCTGGTGGCTCTAGTGTGATTAGATGGCATTGAGATGAGTGCATCTTCAAAGGCTTCTGGTAATGTCTGCTAGCTGGTGGAGTGGAAACTGGAGGTGGCACTGGAGCAGTTGCAGTAGGTGCAGAGTGAGTAGTCCTCGTGTCTGCAACTAGCACGACTGAAGATCTGTGTGCCCTAGGAACTATCTGAAACCTCTCAGTAGTAGGTAGCTCATCTCTACTATCATGTGCAGTGATTTTGCTTACCTCGTCCTCATCTCTGAGCTTCTCTACAAAAGTCTAAACCTCTGTGATCTTTACATTAAGATCATGAACTTTTGTCTCGACAACCCGCTCTAGGCTCTCCTGATTCCTGGAGATGTTGGGCAAACTCCTCTCAATCCTCAAGGTTCCCTCTAACAAATATGTCATCAGAACATTCTTGGACTTGAGGTTGGCTATTGGAGCATTGGGTGTTGTGGCCTCTTGAGTTGCTTTTGCTGCTGCTGCATGGATCTTATCTTGATCCTCAACAGATGTAGGGTGTGAATGATCCATCACCACCACATTATCCTCAAATTCAGGCTGAAGAGGAAGATGTTCACGATCAAGTAGATAGGTGCTTGTTCCAGCTTTGGAGTTGATGAGCATCTGAATATGTGGAGCATATCCACAAGATCTCTTCTGATCAGCAGCTGTCCTCTTGACTATCTCTACTATCAAACTCGTGAGTGTGAATTTCTGCGGGGTGTCAAACAAATGGAGCAAGTTGATGGAGTGGCCAAAGGACCATAAGTGACCTCGTAATGCGAAGATATTCACTTAGAGAGAGATGTTGGTTCTACATTTGTATGAATTTGAATATAAGTACAAGTGAGAAAACATACTAGTCATGAATCATAAGTGAAGTACTTCGCAATTTATGAGATGTGAAGGACTAAAGATATAGATTTGGAAATGTATGAACAACTTTATGAAAATATTGAAAATTTATCGGATCAAACAAATAGTAAAAAAGTGATATTTATTTACCACACGAAGAACAGATGAAGAACTGCTCGACGAGGTGAGATGGAGGCTGAAGTTCAATCTCCCACGCCCTAACTTGGCAGCAGAAGACTTCTACGGCGGCGGCATGGTGAAGATTGTTGCGATCGGCTGGAGTACGACGTTGAAGAGGTCACCGTAGCGAAGCACTTCCTCTCTGACGATGATGGAGGCTAGCGACTGTGCTAGGGTTGCGAGGGCGAGAGCAACAAATGTGGTCATATTTAATGACCGCGGGAGGAAGTATTTATAAGGATGGGTTTGGCATAGTGATTTCACTGCACTGCCCCTGGAGTTCCACATTTGCATGAAGGGTGGCATGCATGCACGGTTTCAACAATTGTGCCACGACCCCACTACTTAGCTATTTTGGCGGGAGATCATTCCGGCTTCTACGGGGTCCGACAAAATGGATAAGGATATAAAACTGTTTTTGGTCTCAAAATGTGGACATATACTTCGAGTGTATATCTTCATGAATTGAAGATATACATTACTTTATGTGTTGTACATCCAAGTCATCCATATGCATAAGCATTGGGATGTGTGTCCATCCATAGGACATTTGAGAATTCTAATATATTTAGCTCACACCACATCTTGTGAAATCTCTTCTCATCCAAGGGCTTTGTGAAGATATCTACCAATTGCTCTTCAGTGTTGACGCGAATGATGTCAATTGTAACGACACGAACCTGATAAGATTCGATGTCTCTGTGCTAGTCCCTGGATGAGTAGCTAGCACACACAGTACAAGATGTAATATCAAGAGTAAACCACATGTCATAATATTACATCGTAGACCCCGAATTTAATATAATACATACCTGCATATCTCAAGGCTAGCATACAAATAAAACACATCATAAAAGCAAATAAAATCTTCATGAAGTCCATCAACACCATAGGCAAATGTCGAGTGTAGACATCTTAACACTACATTGTATCACTCACTCATCGTATAAAATCTGCAACATGAAACATTGCAGCCACGAAGGGTCAATACTATGAATGCATTGGCAAGTCACACAAGGAAATGATATAACAGACTTACTTCTATATGCAAGGTATATCAAGAGGATAATGTAGTGGTTGTTTTGCGGAAAGCTAGTTTTCCCCTGATAACTACATAGTATACTAGTAAAATTTTAATTATGTCTTGCTACAATTAAATACACATGGTTGAATTGGGCAATCCAATACCTACCTATCCCAATTATTGAGTTTTCCACTCATTTTTTTTATTAAAGTATCATCTTTCAAGATCATCCAACAACCGTAATGGTCTAGCTGCTCAAATTTGTCCATTGCCGGGGACACGGCTAATCATGATACATTTTTACACTCTGCAGAGTTTTGCACACTTTACCCACTAGACTCAACCCGAAGGTTGAGACGAAGTCTTTCAGAAGTAGTCACCTCCACCCACCGGCAGCCGGTACACCTACTCATATCTACATCTGCTTGCTTTGCCTGGCGAGGATTCCACAACCTAATCAACTAAACCAGAGCCCATTTAGCTAGTGGTTCCGCATGGAAGCTACTAGTCACTAAGTCTATCTGATCTTTTTGAGCCTGGACGGCACCCACTTACGTTCAGAGGGATAAACCATGATGTTCTTGAAACCACCCAGCAATACCATTCGGGCGCACTTAGCCATGGTCCATGTCCTTAGAAAAGGAACATGAAATTCCATGATGCAACCCTGTCTATCCAGAGGTGAATTCTATATTATGTTTTTACTCAATTTATATTTTACATAGTCCTCACATAATCTCGATGAATACATGAACCAATCCCCATCTACATAGCATAGCAAGAATACACTACCATGGTCTATAATAAGGCCATACTAAACTGAAACTCTATAGCAATAACATGCTACCATAATTATTCTACACAATGCATAATATAGTTATGTGATATATATAATTACATGCATAGAAAAAGAATAGGATGACGGATGATCAAGGTGTAACTTGCTTGGTATATTCGATGAAGATCGTTGCACTCACAATCCTGACAATTCTACTCGTCACGCTCCGAGTAATCAATCATTAATGAAAAAACTCAAATAAATAACCATGACATATAGAAGAATCAAAAACTAAGAGCTGAGGTATAGTTTTTACTCCGGACCCGGTGACTCCTAGGCGACTCCTAGACGACATGCGCCGGTGGCCACTCCGGCCCCGACGGCCACCCCCTCTCCCCCTGTCGGTGGCCACTCCGGCCCCGACAGCCACCCTTCCCTGTGGTGTGCCACTTCGGCCCCAACAGACACACCATGGCACCTTTTGCCCTCAACTTTGATCGTGGTAAGAAGTTCCAAGCAGACATGAGGCAAAAGTTTGGACACCCGGTGGTTTTCTCACCGGGGTTTCGTCAACGGGAGTTCACAATGGTGGCATCCTTTTGCAGAGCATCTTTCAAACTTGATCCTCACACGGTTAATGTTTCCCTTCATGCTATGTTTGATGGCTATGCCCAAGGTTTTAGAGTTCGCCATCTCAAAGATAGATCCTTCAAGTTTTCAGTTGCTTCCAAATCTGTGGGTTTTGAGATTTATAATGCGGGCAAAGTAGTTGAAAAAGAGTTTGAAATGGTTTTTAATCTCTGGAATTTTGGTGGTCCAAATTGGATTAGAGAAGAGAGAGCTTTCTATGCTGAGCAAGATAAAGAATGGACGTTAGTGGGTAGTCATGGAAAAGCAGTGTATCCTAACTCCAGCGATCACCAGAACGGTGATCTGGCTTGCCCGACTACCAGATCATTTTTTTAGCGTTTATCGGGCCACATTCAAGAAGGGAGTGATCAGAGGGGTGCCTTGATGACTAGCAATATATGTCATGATGATGGATAACGCAATGAGGTCCAGGTTATTGCGCAACGGCAACGTACCAATACGTACGTCACATGTTGTGCATGCCGAGAGCAGGGTCATTACGCGCACAATTGTGCTAGGCCAAATCTTCCTAGGCTTTGGCCTTTTATTCGATTTATTCCTTTCCGAATCCTCCGGAGCAGGCCTGGGTCGAGGGCGAGGTGGAGTCGTGGTTTCGATGCGCTGGGCCAACATTACCGTTTAGGCAAGTCTCGACATTTAAGGAGCTGGTCAAGGATCTTTTCCAAAATTTCCAACCGAGACCCCTGCTTGCCTCCTCGCATTCCTCCTCACCTTCCAGCTTTGCTGCAACCTCGTGATGCTTGCCAACTTCCTCTTCTTCTCCGGGAAGGGCATTGGGGCTCTGCTCGTCGGAAGCGCCAGCAATGGCCAACATTCCCATTGATCCAGCTCCTTTCGTCCCTCATGGTTTTCAGATACAAACAGTGGAGGGGCGCAATGGGGTTTCCAGGGTTGTCTTGCCGCACTGCACGCGTCATCATGAGGACTGGGCGATTGTGACTATCCATCCACATCCTAATGAGGTATTCTTCCCCAATGTTTGCGATGTTCTAGAAGAGTTTTTGCAAGGGGTTGAAGAGGTTCCATTTAGAGAGATTCAGCCTTGTCCATTTGGGGAAGCGTATATTCAGTTCAGGCATGTGCGGGACAAGGACAGATTGGTCAGGCAGAGTCCACACCCGTTTTGGGATGTTTTTCTCTCTTTTACTCCTCATAATCAAGGCAGAAACTGTGGCAGAATTCACTTTAACAGAACCTGTTGGTTGCTTTTTGTTGGTGTGCCTTTTGACTATTGCAATACTGAAGATGTTGCCGCTGCTATTTCCAAATGGGGTAGGATCATCAGCTGGGAAAAATAGGATGCTCTTAGGGGGAAGATTTTGGTCAAGGCTAGAGTTACTGAGCTCATAGATGTGCCCAAGAGTATTAGATGGTCTGAGGGCGAAAGTTTTGAGGAAGAATCATGGATAGGCTCTGTTCAAGTGTTGTGGGAGGAAATGCTTGGATGTGGCCCTGCTGATGAGGATCCAATTCCTCCTCCAGGGGTGGACCCACATCCAGTTCCTCAGCATGCTAATGGCTTTCCTGGGTTTCAACCTTTGCCATTAAATAATGATCAAGTTAACAATGCTGAGTGGGATGAGTGGGATGAGCAGGAGGATAATGATCACTGGGCTTTTCCATAGCCAAATCCTCCTGCACCTGTGCAATAGCAGTTGGAGATACCTATGTTACCTGAAGATGGTGCTCCCAATAGTAGCATTACAACCACTGTTTCTCTGTCTGATGGACTTCTTTATCTCACACAATCGGCTAGTGAGGAGGTAAATCAGGGGTCTCTAGCACCCCTCTTGGGCATGGGACTGCACAACATTGCCTTAGTGTACCAAGAAGACCCAGAGGAGGTTCATCCAGGTCAGGAGGCCATTGGGGAGGAAAATCTAATCATGCAAGTGCCAGGCCGCCCTTGGAGATTCAGGCTCCTACACTTGTCTTGCAGGATTAGATTGCACTTATGGCTCAACCACAAGCTGTTGAGCAAGTTCGTATGCTTGCTTCTGAGGAGAATCCAAGTCAGAACATCATTGGTAATATCAATCTAGTGGCTGGAAGTTCTGCAACAATTGACCTTGCTTTAGAAGGAGCTGCAGATAGTGAGAAAGACAATATTGTAGTAAAGTACACTGAGAATGATGTTTCTAGGGAGGAAATGGATGTGTCTGCTATTAAAGGTAAGGAAAAGGTCCCAATTGAACCTGCAGATGCTAATAAGAAAGGTACTTTTGGACCTCATTATGCCCCATGTTCGCCAAATTATTTTGATATACAATTTTTTTAACTCACATGCTATGGATATTATTGATGGTTCTCATTTGATCTCTGAAGAAGGTTTGGACCTGTGGATTCAGTATTTTGCTCTAGCCACTCAGGGGGCAGTTAACACATTTAAGATTGATATCCCAGTAAGTTGGTTCAACTTCATAATACATCTCCTTTTAACTCCTGACAAGTTTGGCTGGATTATGAAATTGCTCAAATCTGAACTATGGACTTTGTTGACTGCCAACTGCTCTTCTGAAGAAACTATCTCTTTTCACATACATGATAACTGCTCCACTTCTCAGGCTCCAAGTTGTAAGGACATTATGCAGGGAAATGGCAAGGAGAATGAGGGAATTATCCCAACTACTCATTCTTCTAGTGGCACTGGGAGCCCACTGCAGCAGGTGTCCCCAAATAGAGTTCTCATTCTGCCACTTGGGGAGGCAGTTTCAAGGAAGAGAAGGGAGAAAGAACCTCTTTTGGAAACTGAGGTAAGAAGAAGTGACATGATTAGAAGAGATAACAATGGTTATAGGAGGAAATCTTGTGTTGTTCAAACTTGTCTTCCTTGTAATGCTTTACCTCCAACATTCCTAACAAAATTGTCAAAAATCTGACAAAGAGTTTCTGCAAGGTCTCTAAGGAAGAAGCTCATGAGAAGTTGTCCAAGAAACTCAAAAAAAGTAAAAGGAGGAGATGGCCAAGGTCCCCAAGGCCACTGGAGATGCTGATCACCCAAATGTTGTGTAGTCATGATTGCACAACACAACTCCAAGTCCTTAAGACAGCTTCTCTATCTTCATATCTTTCAACAAAAACATTGTAGGATGGCTGTGGCTAATTCGGGCCCTATATGTAATATTAATGGTTTTGCACTCTATGCCATTTTTGGGTTAGTAGTGGGAGATCTTGTCCATTTCATGTGTGTACCCAAGACTGTGAGATGTGGGTTGTGTGGGTCAAATGTATTTTGATACTCTTGGAAGTGCTTATGTTCATGCATATGATTGGTCTGCTCTTGATGGGTTGAGAAAGGAACTTTCTGTTGGGTATGATCAATTAATTAATACATGGATGAGCACCAGGGGATGGTACTTGGTGTTACACATCAATCTATAATATGTGTTAATGAATAATAACAGATCATGGAACATACTGAACTGGAATTTCAGGGGTATTAATTCCTCAGATAAATGGTTGGATATCAGACACAAGAAGAGAGTGCATCTTGTATTGTTTGTATTCAGGAAACTAAAAGAGAAAATTTTGACCTTGCCTACATACACAATTTTTGAATTCCTGCCCTCGGTTGGGGCCTCTGGTGGTATTTTGACAGCATGGAATGACTCCCTTTTCAATTGTGAAATGATACTTCAAAACAAATTATCTCTCACAGTTCAGTTTACCTGCAATACCTCTCATCACTCCTGGATACTAACTAATATTTATGGCCCTTGCAACCATGAAGATAAGCTGGAATTTATTGATTAGTTAAATTCTATTCAAATGGATAACGAGGCTGAATGGATTATCATGGGTGATTTTAATTTTATAAGATCTCCAAATGACAGAAATAAACAGGAGGGGATATTAATCAAATTTTGTTGTTCAATGAGGCTATAATTAATCTAGGGTTGGTAGAGCTGCCCCTAAAAGGTAGACAATATAGTTGGAGTAACATGCAAGAAAGCCCACTTCTGGAAAAGCTGGACTGGATATTTACATCAGCTGCCTGGATGACATCTTTCCCTGACTCTACTGCACTTCCTCTAGCCAAACCAATTTCTGATCACATCCCATGTATGATCAAAATTGGAACAAGTATTCCCAAGTCTAAGGTATTCAGGTTTGAAAATTACTGGCTGAAACACAACTCATTTAAGGAAATTGTTCAGGCTGATTGGAATATTACAGTGGGTTTCTCTGATCCTGCCAAGAGGATTAATGCCAAATTAAAAATTTTGAGAAGAGCACTGAAACTGTGGGCCAAGAGCCTCTCTTGTTTGAAAAAGCAAATTGATGAGCTAAATGCTTGCATTTTTCTTTGGGACATGATTGAGGAATACATAGATCTAACCCCGCTTGAAGCAAATTGCAGGATTTTGTTAAAATAATATTTGTTGGTGGTGCTTAATAATCAGAAGATTTACTAGAAACAAAGTGGGGAAATTAAAGGGGTCAAGTTTGGTGATGAGAACACTAAATTCTTCCACACTAAGGCTTCAATAAATTATAGACATAATAAGATTGCAATGTTGATGAATGAGGATCAAGTGGAAGTCACTGATCATGATGGTAAAGCTGCTATTCTTTGGGAAGCTTTCAAAAAAAGACCTGGACAGTCAAGTGGGCACAATATGCATTTTGACTTGCATGACTTATATGAGAACAAAATTTATCCTCGAACTTTTCAAGATCTTGAAAGGTCTTTCACACAGGAGGAAATTGATGATGTAGTGAAAAACCTGCCAACTGATAAATCTCCAGGTCTAGATGGCTTCAATAATGAATTCATTAAAACTTGCTGGGACATTATCAAGGAGGATACTACTGCACTCATCATGGCTTTTCATGCTGGCACTGTGAATCTTGAGAGCATCAATACCTCCTTCATCACCTTAATCCCAAAACAGGAAGTACCCCTCACACCTAATGATTTCAGACCTATTTATTTGCTGAATGGAGTTATGAAAATCATTACTAAACTGTTAGCCAACAGACTTCAGAGAGTGATCATACAGATGGTACATATCAATCAGTATGGTTTTTTTAAAGAACATGATGATACAAGATTGTCTAGGTTGGCTTATGAATATATTTACGAGTGTCACAAATTAAAAGAGGAGATGTTAGTGATCAAGCTAGACTTTGGAAAAGCTTTTGACACTATTGAACATCAGGCCATCATTGATTTATTCAGAGCAAAAGGTTTTGGGGAGAAGTGGATCTCATGGATGAATCTTATTTTCACATCTGCATCTTCTGCTGTAATGCACAATGGAGTCCCTGGGAAGAAATTTTATTGCAAAAGAGGGGTCAGACAAGGTGATCCTTATTCACCTTTGATTTTTGTTCTAGCAGCTGATCTTCTTCAGTCCATCCTTAATAAGGCTATGAGACTAGGGATTATAACTCCTCCCCTACAAGTAAACTATTGCCCCGACTTTCCAATAGTGCAGTATGTTGATGACACCCTGGTCCTTATGAAAGCTAATGCTAGAGAGCTCATTTGTCTTAAGTCACTTCTCAATACTTTTGCTTCAACCACTGGTTTAAAGGTAAATTATGGTAAATCAATCATGGTGCCCATCAACATTGCAGAAGACAGAGTTGATATCTTCACAAATACTTTGCAATGCTCTAGAGGTCATTTCCGTTTCACACACTTGGGATTGCCTCTGGGAATCTATAAACCAACTACGGAACAATGTCTGCCACTAGTTCAAAGAATTGCCAAGAGACTTGATGGACTTTCTAGATTCATGACTCAAGCAGGAAGATTACTCTTGGTAAAATCAGTCCTTTCATCTTTAACCATTTTCCTCATGTGCTGCTCGGATGTTCCTGTTACTATCAAACAACAGATCATTAAGTATTTGAGACATTGTCTGTGGAGGAGCCCTGATTTGGACGATAAGAGACCAACACTAGTGGCATGGAAAACTATGTGTAGACCCAAGAGTCAAGGAGGTTTAGGTTTCATGGATATATTCACACACAACAAGACTTTGCTCATGAAAAATCTACATAAGTTATTTAACAGACATGATATTCCTTGGGTAAATCTTATTTGGGAGACATACTATAGTACCGGGAACCTACCAGGAGATAGGAGGGAGGGCTCATTTTGGTGGAAATCCAATTTAGCTCTCATTGATCCCTACAAAGCAATTGCTAGATGTAATGTAGGAGATGGTGAAAGTGCTCTGTTTTGGGATGATTGCTGGCATGATTTCATATTGAAACACAAATTTCACCACCTCATTACTTTTGCCAGAGATACATCTATCACTGTAAACCAAGTGATCCATATTGAGTATCTCCAAGACTTATTTCACCTGCCATTGACTACTCAAGCTTATGAGGGATTTATTGAAATGGAAGATATTTGCATCTCATTGAGAAGCTCAGAACACCTGCAGTTGAGGGACACATGGATCTATATATGGGGCAATGAATCCTACTCTTCAATTAAAGCTTATCAGGTGTTAATTGGATATAAGCCAACTCCACCTCATTTCAGTTGGATTTAGAAGAGCTCATGTCAACCCAAACACAAAATTTTCTTCTGCCAACTGCTACATGACAGAGTCAACACTAGAAATTTGCTAAGACGAAAGAACTTTGAGCTGGAGGACTATAACTGTGCTGTTGGGATTGTCAGCAGGAGGAGACTCTGCATCATCTCTTTTGGACTTGTCCTTTTACAGCTCAATGTTGGGATTACATCTGCCCAAACAGAGCCAACAACTTATTAGTGTTCGAAGCATTTCAAGACCTTAAAGACAAATTGCATCTTCCTTTCTTCATGGAGATTATTATCCTGGGTTCTTGGGCTATTTGGATATCTAGAAACAACAAAATCTTCGAGCATAGTAACCCCTCTTTTCAGGGTTGGAAGCACATCTATCTGGAGGAACTCAAGCTATTGAAATTCACGATGAAGGAAAATTACTGCCACAATTTTCATCTTGGTTAGAATCAATCTTGTAATTGCAGGGATAGTGTAGACTTTTTGGTAGTTTCTCTCTCTTTTTCTTCTTTCTTTCTTTCTTTTTTTTCTTATTTTTCTTTTTTCCTTGGGCTTACCTCAAGCCCACGAGACAGGACTCTTTTGCTCTGATAATTTAATAAAAGCTGAAGTGGGGTTTTACCCTACTATTTATATTCAAAAAAGAATCAAAAGAAAAACAAAACCAATATGGCAAGGTTGAACAACATCAATATATATAGGCTTAATATTATAATATGGGTCTCGATGGTGATATACGATGACAGGGTGAAGGAATGAACTCGAAAGAGTTAATGAACATCGAATATTGTTTCATAAGCTTTATATATTCACTACTAGGGAAAACCTTATACACGGAACTTTAGTAGTAGCGTTGGTTAAAATGGAGCGCTACTGGTACTTAGTAGTAGCGCACGCAATTGAACCGCGCTACAGATACGGGTGTATCATTAGCGCCTCTTCGAGGAAAAGCGCTACTATTAAAATTCCCACTACTAAGCCGGTAGGCTACGAATAGTAGCAGCAATCTTCGGGAAACCGTGCTACCGCTAAGTTTATTGTAGCGGCATGTTTTCCGGGAAAAACGTTGCTGCTAATGAAAATAAAATAAAATGAAAAACAAATAGAAAATTAAATGAAAATGAAAGAAATAGAAAAAGGAGGAAGGAACAAATAAAATGTAAAGAAAAATAAAAATAAAGGAGAAATGCATAGCAGCAGCGTCTGTTCATAACATGCGCTATAGATAATATAGCAGCAGCACGCTTTTTAGACCCCCGTTATAGAAAGGGAAAAGGAAATGAGAAAAGAAAAGGAAAATAAATAGCTATAGCAGTAGCGCGTTTTGTAAAAAGCACTATAGCTAACGTAGCTATAGCGCTTTTTTCGTACCAGCGCTACCGCTACGTTTGACTTAACCCCCGCGCGGTTTCCCTCCCCGGCCACCACTTCTCCCCCAAATCCCTCGCCCCACTTCGCCGCCGTCTCCACACTTCGTCGTCGTCCCACTTCACCGCCGTCTCCTGTCGACGTCGACACCCCCGGAGCCAGCAGAGCCGCGCACCGTCGACGCCATTGGAGCCGCGCGGCCCCATCAAAGCTACCGGAGCCGCCCTCTCCGCCACTGGAGCCACCCTCGACACCCCTGCCTCCCTCGCAGGCACTGCCTCCGTCGCCATCACCGGAGACGCCCCTGCCTCCCTCGCCACCACTGCCTCCCTCGCCACCACTGCCTTCCTCGCTACCACCAGAGCCATCCTCTGTAAGCCCCCACCCCTCCTCTATCTCTAATGCATAGCACAAACATTTAGTAAGGGCTTTGCCAAAGAACTAGCTAGTTTAACTAGTTGAATTAGGTTAATTATCTAGGTTAGTGAAAAAATATAGTTAGGGCTTTGACAGAGAACTAGTTAGGTTAACTAGTTTAATTAGGTTAATTATCTAGGTTAGTAAAAAAATTAGTTAGTGCTTTGACAAAGAACTAGCTAGGTTAACTAGTTTAATTAGGTTAACTATCTAAGTTAGTGCAAAAATTTAGTTAAGGCTTTGACAGAGAACTAGCTAGGTTAACTAGTTTAATTAGGTTAATTATCTAGGAAAACTAGGTTAACTAGGTAGGTTAACTAACTAGGTTAACTAGGTAGGTTAATTAGGTTCGTTAGGTTAACAAACATTTAGCTAAAAATAAAAAACAGTAGCTATGGCATTTAGCTATAAAAAACAGAATTGATGTTATATGATATATGTCATTGATGTTCATTTGCATATTCCATTATTCTTGATTATATATTCTCATTCAAGTGGTCATGTTATATCTTTTCATTGAAGTGGTTCGGTTGCGCCCAAGTGGCCTTTTTGTTGTTTCCAAGCAATGAAGCCGAGTGGCCTATGTTTAGCCGGAATGTTGGTTCACTTCTGTTCCGGAAAATTTCAGGTGCTCGATTTGTCCACTTTTTAGCAAAGGTCATGCCGAATTTTTCCGTGAATTTCGGCATGACTTGTGCTACAAACTAGGACATATCGAGTGCCCGGGATTTCCCGCACCGGGAATGAATCAACGTTCCGGCAAAACATAGGTCTTTCTTATGTCATTATTCATTTTGTTAGGTATAGAATTAATTGAATAGATTTGATCCTAGGAAACATGGCTAGCAATGATGAAGGACAGGGTTCTGGTGATTGCAACGTCTACGAGGCGGCAGACGCTTATTTAAACCTTCTCGACGAGAAACGGTTGTTGCAGGGCCCACATGTCACATCTGAGACCGACATCGAGACCGGCGTTGAGACTGGCGTTGAGGCCCACACCGGCACCGAGACTGGCACCAAGACTGGCAAAGCCGGTATAAAACCGAAACCGAAGAGGAGACGTCGACGCCCAAACCAGCTCCTCACTACTAGATTGGTGGTCATGGAGGTGGACGACATCAATTTTGAGCCAATACAGCCTATGGAAGCGTGCGCGTGCTACGACAATCAATTAGGTTGCATCCTACGGACATCCACCACCATCAATGATGAGAAACTAAATAAGATAGAAAAGATGAAGCACTCCCTCCTAACGAAGCTACACCAGATATTCTTGTTCCCGGGCCAGGATGAAATCAGATATACTGATCCAGCTAAAGACCCAACAATGAAGAAGATAAACAAACATGCCATGACCAAGTTTAGCGACACGTTGGCCACCTGGAAAGTAAGGGGGAAGCAAGGACCTAAAAAAGGAACCCTACTCCGAGATTGTAAAGGTTAATCCAACAATTATGGAAGAGTAGTTTGAAATATTCAAGGCGGCTTGCATTGCCGAAGGTGCCAAAGAAAAGCCGAAGTACATGAAGGGGCTTCAAGAGAGGAACATGGAGTGCCACCACCTCGGAAGCCGTGGTTACATGGGGAAGAGGTCCAAATCGGCCAAGGAGGACGTGGAACACGAAAGTCTAGGAATACCAGACCCCTTGGCGGAGCTCACCGTCCCGCAGGAGCATGGCATCATCAGGGCGCGGTACCATTGGGACCCAGTCAAGAAGGTTTTCGAGATGGATCCGGTCATGACGGAGTTCATGAGACTACTGGTAATTTTTAATTTACCCCCTAATTTTAGCTTCTGATCAATTTTGTCGGGACCCCGATCCTAAGTCACACCGATCTAGCATGTAACACACCATATCACTTTGCGGCCTCACGCACGGTATCCCCACGGGTGCCACCTTACCTGGCCCGGGACTGTTTGCGCATTTTGGCTCACGTATATGATAGTGTCGCTAGCATCCATATGACAGAGAACCCGGGCCGACATGACCAGTTATAAACCAAAAGTGGCACTAAATTACAGAGACAGGCATTCATGACCCAGCAACGAACGTGTCGGTCATCAACGTATGAACCCAAGTCGTAGCAAGCTACAAGGACTTAAAGGAACAACGCGTGACATTTCCCCTAAGGGACAGACACATGAACGAAGAAGGACACATGCCGGTCAGCCTAAGTGATCCGGAGCAGTAGCAAGCTACCAAGGCTCAGTGGAAGCACTAGGAGACATTTCCCTGTAAGATAGGCTACCAAGGGTAAACAACTAGGTGTCGGATCCCACACATACCAAGCATTTCAATAACATACACACAATATGCTCAATATGTGCAAATACAACATGGCATCACAACAAGACTCTAATAAACAAAGTATTTATTCACTAGGCTCCGAGGAGCCAAGTATTACAAACATGGGTCTCACGACCCAACATTCAGAGCATACAAGCAACAAGCGGAAGCACCACATGTCTGAGTACAGACATCTACAAATGAAAAAGGCTGAAGAGCCTGACTATCTACAACACTCGTCCAAGATCATAGCTGAGGTAACAAGCTACTTGTCGAAGTCCAAGCGGAACTACTAGTGAGACATCAATCCTATCTGCAAAACATAAATTAAGCAAACATGAGTACAAAGGTACTCAACAAGACTTACAGCAGATCCTATCATACATGCACTTGTATCAAGAAGGCAAAGTGGGGTTTAGTTGCAGCAAGCCAGCTTTGACTCAGTGGCTATCCTATTCCACGACTGCTGGTAACTCTTTTGATGTGGCGCATACGAGTCCACTAAGCACCACACAATACACCACTATGGATTCATCCCCGTCTCCCTACAAGAAGGCCATCCATAGAACTCACACTTGTCTTGAGTATTTTAGAGTATCCACTTCAAGTTGTCTATGTACCACGTAAGCATCCAAGAAGTCCATATCCGCGGACCCGGCTATTCGAATAGATCATGTTAACCCTGCAGGGGTGTACTGCTTCACACACGCTCTCGCCACTTACCGCCATGTACATCTCGTGTATCTCGACAACCTTCAAGCGGAAGCCTGGCGAGGGTGTCGGCCACGACCTGACTAACCACACAAGTCTCTCATCCAGGTTTATCGCCTATTCGGGTTCCATCCGTGGGGAGATCCGGCCGGGGTGTCGCTCACGGCCCCAAATGATGTGCGCAGGGTTCCCAAGCCCACCTCGCCGTGTGGATCTACGCTTGGTACACCGTGCCACGGTGCCTAGTCTGTCCCAAGCCCACTGGCCGAGTGCCACTTGGTAGACTACTAACACTACCTGCAAACACCAGAAACTAGTTGCAACTCCTGGACAGAGATCATGTTGATTAATAAGTCGAGAGGGGTCGAGTTACCGGAACCCAATGTGTGGTAGTAACTAGTCATTGGACTACATACTCGGAACTCAGTTCTTAGGGACGGTTCCAGTGAGACAACCCACCATGTACTCCTACATGGCCTCTCACCGCTACCTTTACCAAATCGCGTTCACACGCTTAACCCTCAGCATCAGAACATATCATTTCACTCCAATTCATTCCCGATGAATTAGACCTGACACACTCTAAGCAATAGCAAGCAAGGCATGGTAAGATCACAACATGGCTTCAATCAACTCCTACACATGCTAGTGGGTTTCAACTATTTACTGTGGAAAGACAGGTCATGCAGAGGAATGGGTTCAACTACCGCAGCATAAAGTAGCAGTTGAAATCATTGTTGTCCTAATGCAATAACAGGGAGCAGGAGCGAGAGAGGGATTGTATCGGAATGAACAAGGGGGTTTGCTTGCCTGATAAAACAACGTGCAGAGCACTGCTCCTCTGACAGGTACTCTGGATCGGTCTCCGGAGCTGGACCTATCGAGAAGAACGGTGCCGACAATCAAACACGAGCATATGCAACAATATGATGCATGAATATGGGATGAAAATATGATGTTGTTTGAGCTAATGCAACTAGCATTTTGGTTGGTTGAACTCCATTTGAACCAAGGGTTCAAATGCAACTCTAGAGATAAGCATTTTAAATGCCATTTATGTGTTTTCATAAAAACAGTAGGTTTAACTTCATTTTTCATGCATGAAAATGGTACAGATGGATAGATTGAATTTTTCTGATAATTTTTCATATATAAATTATTTCATTCTGACCTACGGTTGAATTTCTGTGAGTTTTTTGAAGTTTAAGCCAATTTCTGAAATAAATAAATCATTTAAGATTTATTTAAAAACCAGAACTGGATTACTGCGTCAGCATGACACAGGCATGACATCAGCAGGTCAAAGGGGCTGGTCCAGAGTCAAACCTGACAGTGGGGTCCACTGGTCAGTGACTCAGTTAATTAACTGAGTTAATTAACTCTAAATTAATCCTAACAGAAATAATCAGGAGGGCTGGGCCCACATGTCAGTGGCTAAACTAATTAACAAAACTGATTAATTTAACTAATCAGTCAACTAACTAAAAGGGTGGGGGCCCACCTGTCATTGACACAGGGGGTCAAAGCACGCCGATCAGCGGTCAAATCCCACCGGCGGCTCGACGCCAGCGACCACAGACGCGGCGGAGGGGCACGGAAATGCCGCTCCGGCGGTCAAATGGGCAGCGGAGACCACGGGCGAGCTGCTGGAGCTCGTCCGCGTCCATTCCCGCAAGCGGCAGCGGCTGGGACGGCTGGAGCTCACCGGAAATGAGCTCGCGGCGGCGCCGGAGTTCGGTCGAGCTCGGGCTCGAGGCTGTGGTGGCCTAGGCGGGGCAGCGCTAGCTCCTACAGCTTCTACGCGACACGGGGAACGTGTTGGTCGCACGCCCGGGACCAAAAGGTCGCCGGAGCACCACCGGCGATGAGCGCGGGCGGCGGCGCGTGCAGGTGAACGTGGAGCGGCAGCTACGGCCTGCGAGAGGGAGAACGGAGAGGGGGAGTAGGGACAGTAGCGTACGACGATCGCAGCGGTGCAGGCGGAGCGCTCGGAGGAGGGCCGGAGCAAGCAGGGCGGCGGAGGGGATCTCCGGCGGCCGGCGATGAAGAAGAGGTCAGGGTCGGGGCCTCAGGGCGTCCGGGGTCGTGTGACTCGTCGGAGAGGTCGGGGGTGAAGTGGCGGAGCTCTTGGGCACCTTGGCTGGGCGAGGGGTGGCCTGTGGCCACGGCAACGGCGATCGACGGCGACGACGGCGCTCGGGACCGAGCGGGAGAGGGAGATAGAGGAGAGGGGAGGGGTCCAGAAGAGTGAGGAAGGGTCGGGGAGAGTGCGTGGCTCGTCCAGAGACCACCAGGCGCGAGGGGGAGGGCAGGCAGGCAGCTCGCGTGGCGCTCCCGCCGTGCGCGCGCGCCGGCCACACGCCCCGCCTACTGGCGCGGGGAAGACGACAGGGGGAGGCAGCGGGCTGGGCTGGCCAGCTGGGCCGGCCAGGCCGCACTGTGTTGGCCAGGTAAGCCAGGTAAGCTCTTTCTTTTTATTTGCTTATCTATTTTTTCTGACATTTGTTTTGATTTAATTTCTAAATTAAATCAATTATTTTCTTCTGACATGTTTATTTTGCAGGGACCTAGGAATTAACCCAAACCCCTCAAAATAAAGAACCAGAATTTTGGACATATATAAAATATATAATATATATATATCCAAGCAAATAGCTATTGCATTAATTCCAAATGCCCAAAATAAACACTTATGAGCTCCTAATAATATTGGCTTGATTTTTATCTCTGACCAATATTTTTAGAGGGCCACATGAACATTTTCTTGGACCCTTTTGGAGCAACTTTTATTTGGGTCATTTCAAATAGGGTTTCAGAGGGTTTCACAAGTCCTCATTTCAATTTCATTTGAAATTTAAACATGATGCAAAACACAAGACTAACCTAGTGCATACCAGAACTAGGGTTGTGACAACTCGCCTCCACTCGAAAGAATCTCGTCCCGAGATTCAGGAGTAGGCGGAAAGAAGGTGGGGTACTCCAGTCGGAGACGATCTTCTCGCTCCCAAGTAGCTTCTCTCTCGGAATGATGAGACCATTGAACTTTGAGAAACTTGATGTTGTGACGTCGAGTGACACGCTCTGCTTGATCGAGAATGCGAACGGGATACTCTCGGTATGTGAGGTTATCTTGGAGATCAAGCGTTTCGTGGTCCACTCCGCGGATGGGATCCGAGAAGCAACGCCTGAGTTGAGAGACGTGGAAGACATCATGAACTCGAGAAAGATGTGGGGGTAGTTCCAATTGGTAGGCAACCTCTCCTCGTTTAGCAAGAATGCGAAAAGGACCAATATAACGAGGAGCCAACTTGCCCTTGATACCGAAACGATGGGTACCCTTCAAAGGAGTAACCCGAAGATAAGCTTTGTCACCAACCTCATAAACCACTTCCTTATAATGACGATCATACTGGCTCTTTTGAAGAGACTGGGCTGTTTTCAAATTCTCACGAATGATGCGAACTTGCTCTTCTGCTTCCTGGATCATATCCGGTCCAAAGAATTGTCTTTCACCGGTTTCTGACCAGTTCAAAGGTGTTCGACATCTTCGTCCATAAAGAATCTCAAAAGGAGCTTGCTTAAGACTGGATTGATAGCTATTGTTATAAGCAAACTCGGTGAAAGGAAGACATTTCTCCCAATCCATACCGAATGAGATAACGCAAGCTCTAAGCATGTCTTCGAGAATTTGGTTAACCCGTTCCACTTGACCACTTGACCGAGGGTGGAAAGCGGTGCTGAAAGAAAGATGGGTGCCCATGGCAGTCTGGAAACTCTCCCAAAAATGAGAAGTGAAAAGACTACCACGGTCTGAATTGATCTCTAGTGGGACACCATGAAGTGACACTATTCGAGAAATATACAAGTCAGCAAGCTGACTAGCAGTGATACTCTCTCGAACAGGTAGGAAGTGAGCTACTTTGGAGAGACGATCAATGACTACGAAGATAACATTATTCCCTCTCTTGGTCCTGGGAAAGCCGGTGATGAAGTCCATACCAACTTTATCCCATTTCCACTCAGGAATAGCTAGAGGCTGAAGAGTTCCAGCAGGTCTTTGATGTTCTGCCTTAACGCGACGACAAACGTCACATTTAGCAATGAACTCAGCGATTTCTCTCTTCATCCTAGTCCACCAGAACCTCTGGCGTAGATCTTGATACATCTTAGTACTACCGGGATGAATCGTGAGAGGAGATTCATGAGCCTCTTTAAGAATCAATTGCCGAAGATGTTGCTTCTTGGGAACTACCAGCCGGTTTTGGAACTGAACAACACCTCGGTCATCTATGGAGAACTACCAGCAATACCCTTGGCAATGTTTCTCTTGATCCGGGTAATTCCGGTATCATGCTTTTGGGCTTCTATGATATGATCCACAAGAGTAGGTTTCGCCACCAAGGTAGAAAGGAATCCGTGAGGACCAATGTGAAGGTTAAGCTTACATAATTCCTCATGGAGAAGTGGTTGGCCCTGCTGCAACATGAGATTGATGCAATAGGATTTACGACTTAGCGCATCAGCCATGACATTTCCCTTGCCTGGGGTGTAGGTAATCCCTAAGTCATAATCTGAGATCAACTCCAACCAACGTCTTTGCCTAAGGTTCAAGTCTGGTTGGGTGAAGATATACTTGAGACTCTGGTGATCGGTGTAGATCTCGCAACGATTACCAAGGAGGTAATGCCGCCAGGTCTTAAGTGCATAGACTACGGCTGCAAGTTCTAGATCATGTGTAGGATAGTTCTCCTCATGTGGATGCAACTGTCGAGATGCATAGGCAATCACACGACGATCCTGCATAAGAATGCAACCTAGTCCCTGTCGTGAGGCATCACAGTAGATAACAAAGTCCTTAGTGAAATCCGGTGGTACAAGTATGGGAGCAGAAGTCAGGCGTCTTTTCAGTTCCTGAAAACTGTGCTCACACTATGGGGACCACTCAAACTTTTTATCTTTCTTGAGAAGTTCCGTGAGAGGTTTGGCCACTTTAGAGAAGTTCTCAACAAAGCGGCGACAATAACTGGCTAGACCAAGGAAACTCCTAACTTGTTTAACTGTTTCAGGTGGAGTCCAATCAAGAACGGCCTGAACTCTCTCGGGGTTGACGGTAATGCCCTTACCAGAAATTACATGGCCGAGATAGGTCACTTCTGGCAACCAAAATTCGCACTTAGAGAACTTGGCATAAAGGCGGTGCTCTCTGAGTTTTTCTAGAACAAGTCTAAGATGTTCGGCATGCTCTTCCTCGTTTTTCGAGTAAATAAGAATATCATCGAGGTAAACCACGACGAACTTATCTAAGTACTCCATGAAGATCGAGTTCATCAAGCGGGAGAAGGTGGCTGCAGCATTTGTTAAACCGAAGGACATGACGGTGTACTCGTACTGACCATAACGAGTGACGAAAGCCGTCTTGGGGATGTCCCCATTTCTAATCTTGATTTGATGGTATCCTAACCTCAAATCCATCTTGGAGAAGACTGAGGATCCAGCGAGCTGATCATACAGGTCGTTGATCCTGGGAAGCGGATACTTGTTCTTCACCGTGACCAAATTAACGGGACGATAATCTACAACCATTCGATCCGTACCATCCTTCTTCTTAACGAAGAGGATGGGGCAAGCCCAGGGAGAAGAACTAGGACGGATGAAACCCTTTTGCAAAGACTCATCAAGTTGTTTCTTAAGCTCGGCTAGTTCTAAGGGTGCCATTTTGTAGGGTTTCCTAGAGATTGGAGCGGTTCCTGGAATAAGCTCTATAACAAACTCTACATCTCGGTCGGGTGGAACACCCGGCAGTTCCTCTGGAAAGACATCCGGAAAGTCACGGACTACCGGAACGTCTTCAAGATCTGGGAGAGGGCTGGCATTAAGAGAATAGAGTTGACGCTTTGCAACTCTAGTGGTGACGGTGACTGTCTTGCCAGATGGGTGTGTAAGCTGAACAGACCTAGTGAAGCAATCAATCTTGGCATGATGAGCTATCATCCAGTCCATACCCAAGATGATATTAATATCTGAAGACTTGAGAGCTACAAGTGATGCAAGGAACACAAGTCTGTCGACAAGGATTTCATTACCATGGCTTACACTAGAAGTTTGCCATTTGGATCCAGGAGTTTGAATAAGTAGTGGGGAAGGCATATCACAAAATGACATGTCGTGCAAACGGGCATAACTTTCAGAAATGAAAGAATGAGACGCCCCAGTATCGAATAGAACCGATGCCGGATGACAATTAACAAGGAGTGTACCAAGAACGACATCTGGATCATCATGAGCGTCATTGGCTGAGACGTGATGCACACGTCCATGTTCGATGGGAGCTGACTTAACACTGATCATCTTGCGTGATGATATCACGTCTAACAGATTTCTCGGACTAGGGTGGAGCAACACGGGTCTGAGTGCAAATACGGGCAATGTGTCCCAGTTCTCCGCACTTGTAGCAAATCCTGGAGGTAGGACGTGGACCCGCATTGGCAAACGGTCCATCAATAGACCTGGGTGGAGCATACTGCTGAGCTGGAAGAGGTACCACACGAGATGGCCTCGGAGGATAAATGGGTGGAAGAACAGAGTTCGGAACCCAAATCCGGCGCTTCTGGAGACTAGTACCGGAGGAAGATCCGAAATCAAGGGCGTGCTTATGGGACTCATCGTAAGTGAGCTGAGCTGTCTCTGCATTGATGGCCTTGTTCACAAGAGCATGGAATGTGTTGCAATGATGCAAATGGAGATCACGACGCAGTTTGGGGTTGAGACCCTTCCGGAACCTAGCCTGTTTCTTGGCGTCCGTGGACACTTCTTCTGTAGCATAGCGGGCGAGGTTCTCAAATTCTCTACTATAGCATCAACAGCCATCTTAGCCTGTGTAAGACTACAGAACTCTTCTCTCTTACGATCGATAAGGGCTTGAGGGATATGATGTTCACGAAAAGCCTCGGTGAAATCTCTCCAGGTAGGAATCTGGTCAGCTGGAATCATGGCCTCATAGTTCTGCCACCAAAGACTAGCAGGACCTTCCAGGTGATAAGTGGCATAGATGACCTTGTCCTCTTCAGCTACATTCGCAGAACGCAGCTTGTGAGTGATACTACGGAGCCAGTCATCTGCATCGAGTGGCTCAATGGAATGATGAAAGGTGGGTGGTTTCAGACGAATGAAGTCATGGATGGTTGTTGATTCCTTTCACTGATGTGCGGTGTTCTCCTCAATACGTGCCAACAGGCGGTTAGACTCACGCTTGTTTCTCTCCATCTCTATCATTAACTCTGCCAACGAAGGCTGGTCGGGAGGAT
The DNA here is from genome assembly GCA_902687465.1 of Secale cereale. NCBI lineage: Eukaryota > Viridiplantae > Streptophyta > Magnoliopsida > Poales > Poaceae > Secale > Secale cereale. The sequence continues at coordinate 301,784,597 of LR738712.1, read as the reverse complement.
CCTCCTCATCCCTACCATCTCCGTGGTTCTGTCTACGAGCAGCCGAGCTTCGCTTAACTGAAGACATCCTGAGAAGCGAAACCGAAGACGGAAACATCAACAACTATAGGATGCATAAGGTAGAACAAGAAATTAGTATCTCTCGAACTATTAGGATAACTCCGGCAGCATAACGGCAGTAAAATGCTCAGAATGAGACATCCTGCTAACAAAAAGTAGTTCAACATCTCAACATCATCACTCAAGGTTCTGTGATAGTACTAAAACAACTGCACCGGAAGAACTTGAAAACAGGAGTAGGACTCTGATCAACCAATCTTAAGGGACTACGGAGTAGTAACTCGTGATCCTGATAGACGGAAGAGAAAGCCTAGTTCCTTAACCCTGTAGGAAAGGTAAGATGACTCAGATCAGAAGACATGAGGTATAAGGAGTAAAAAGAGCCTTACGTTCCCTTCCACAATCAATTCCCTTATATAACTAAGGAATTTCTAGACTCAACTTCGACCAGTTTGGCTTGGTAATCCTACAGGCAGTCAGGCTCTGATACCAACGCTGTCGGGACCCCGATCCTAAGTCACACCGATCTAGCATGTAACACACCATATCACTTTGCGGCCTCACGCACGGTATCCCCACGGGTGCCACCTTACCTGGCCCGGGACCGTTTGCGCATTTTGGCTCACGTATATGATAGTGTCGCTAGCATCCATATGACAGAGAACCCGGGCCGACATGACCAGTTATAAACCAAAAGTGGCACTAAATTACAGAGACAGGCATTCATGACCCAGCAACGAACGTGTCGGTCATCAACATATGAACCCAAGTCGTAGCAAGCTACAAGGACTTAAAGGAACAACGCGTGACATTTCCCCTAAGGGACAGACACAGGAACGAAGAAGGACACATGCCGGTCAGCCTAAGTGATCCGGAGCAGTAGCAAGCTACCAAGGCTCAGTGGAAGCACTAGGAGACATTTCCCTGTAAGATAGGCTACCAAGGGTAAACAACTAGGTGTCGGATCCCACACATACCAAGCATTTCAATAACATACACACAATATGCTGAATATGTGCAAATACAACATGGCATCACAACAAGACTCTAATAAACAAAGTATTTATTCAGTAGGCTCCCAGGAGCCAAGTATTACAAACATGGGTCTCACGACCCAACATTCAGAGCATACAAGCAACAAGCGGAAGCACCACATGTCTGAGTACAGACATCTACAAATGAAAAAGGCTGAAGAGCCTGACTATCTACAACACTCGTCCAAGATCGTAGCTGAGGTAACAAGCTACTTGTCGAAGTCCAAGCGGAACTACTAGTGAGACATCAATCCTATCTGCAAAACATAAATTAAGCAAACATGAGTACAAAGGTACTCAGCAAGACTTACAGCAGATCCTATCATACATGCACTTGTATCAAGAAGGCAAAGTGGGGTTTAGTTGCAGCAAGCCAGCTTTGACTCAGTGGCTATCCTATTCCACGACTGCTGGTAACTCTTTTGATGTGGCGCACACGAATCCACTAAGCACCACACAATACACCACTATGGATTCATCCCCGTCTCCCTACGAGAAGGCCATCTATAGCACTCACACTTGTCTTGAGTATTTTAGAGTATCCACTTCAAGTTGTCTATGTACCACGTAAGCATCCAAGAAGTCCATATCCGCGGACCCGGCTATTCGAATAGATCATGTTAACCCTGCAGGGGTGTACTGCTTCACACACGCTCTCGCCACTTACCGCCATGTACATCTCGTGTATCTCGGCAACCTTCAAGCGGAAGCCTGGCGAGGGTGTCGGCCACGACCTGACTAACCACACAAGTCTCTCGTCCAGGTTTATCGCCTATTCGGGTTCCATCCGTGGGGAGATCCGACCGGGGTGTCACTCACGGCCCCAAATGATGTGCGCAGGGTTCCCAAGCCCACCTCGCCGAGTGGATCTACGCTTGGTACACCGTGCCACGGTGCCTAGTCTGTCCCAAGCCCACTGGCCGAGTGCCACTTGGTAGACTACTAACACTACCTACAAACACCAGAAACTAGTTGCAACTCCTGGACATAGATCATGTTGATTAATAAGTCGAGAGGGGTCGAGTTACCGGAACCCAATGTGTGGTAGTAACTAGTCATTGGACAACATACTCGGAACTCAGTTCTTAGGGACGGTTCCAGTGAGACAACCCACCATGTACTCCTACATGGCCTCTCACCGCTACCTTTACCAAATCGCGTTCACACGCTTAACCCTCAGCATCAGAACATATCATTTCACTCCAATTCATTCCCGATGAATTAGACCTGACACACTCTAAGCAATAGCATGCAAGGCATGGTAAGATCACAACATGGCTTCAATCAACTCCTACACATGCTAGTGGGTTTCAACTATTTACTTTGGAAAGACAGGTCATGCAGAGGAATGGGTTCAACTACCGCAGCATAAAGTAGCAGTTGAAATCATTGTTGTCCTAATGAAATAACAGGGGGTAGGAGCGAGAGAGGGATTGTATCGGAATGAACAAGGGGGTTTGCTTGCCTGATAAAACAACGTGCAGAGCACTGCTCCTCTGACAGGTACTCTGGATCGGTCTCCGGAGCTGGACCTATCGAGAAGAACGGTGCCGACAATCAAACACGAGCATATGCAACAATATGATGCATGAATATGTCATGAAAATATGATGTTGTTTGAGCTAATGCAACTAGCATTTTGATTGGTTGAACTCCATTTGAACCAAGGGTTCCAATGCAACTCTAGAGATAAGCATTTTAAATGCCATTTATGTGTTTTCATAAAAACAGTTGGTTTAACTTCATTTTTCATGCATGAAAATGGTACAGATGGATAGATTGAATTTTTCTGATAATTTTTCATATATAAATTATTTCATTCTGAGCTACGGTTGAATTTCTGTGATTTTTTTGAAGTTTAAGCCAATTTCAGAAATAAATAAACCATTTAAGATTTATTTAAAAACCAGAACTGGATTACTGCGTCAGCATGACACATGCATGACATCAGCAGGTCAAAGGGGCTGGTCCAGAGTCAAACCTGACAGTGGGGTCCACTGGTCAGTGACTCAGTTAATTAACAGAGTTAATTAACTCTAAATTAATCCTAACAGAAATAATCTGCAGGGCTGGGCCCACAAGTCAGTGGCTAAACTAATTAACAAAACTGATTAATTTAACTAATCAGTCAACTAACTAAAAGGGTGGGGGCCCACCTGTCATTGACACAGGGGGTCAAAGCACGCCGGTCAGCGGTCAAATCCCACCGGCGGCTCGATGCCGGCGACCACAGACGCGGCAGAGGGGCACGAAAATGCCGCTCCGGCGGTCAAATGGGCAGCGGAGACCACGGGGGAGCTGCTGGAGCTCGTCCGCGTCCATTTCCGCAAGCGGTAGCGGCTGGGACGGCCGGAGCTCGCCGGAAATGAGCTCGCGGCGGCGCCGGAGTTCGGTCGAGCTCGGGCTCGAGGCTGTGGTGGCCTAGGCGGGGCAGCGCTAGCTCCTACAGCTTCTACGCGACGCGGGGAACGTGTTGGTCGCACGCCCGGGACCAAAAGGTCACCGGAGCACCACCGGCGACGAGCGCGGGCGGCGGCGCGTGCGGGTGAACATGGAGCGGCAGCTACGGCCTGCGAGAGGGAGAACGGAGAGGGGGAGTAGGGACAGTAGCGTACGGCGATCGCAGCAGTGCAGGCGGAGGGCTCGGAGGAGGGCCGGAGCAAGCAGGGTGGCGGAGGGGATCTCCGGCGGCCGGCGATGAAGAAGAGGTCGGGGTCGGGGCCTCAGGGCGTCCGGGGTCGTGTGACTCGTCGGAGAGGTCGGGGGTGAAGTGGCGGAGCTCTTGGGCACCTTGGCTGGGCGAGGGGTGGCCTGCGGCCACGGCAACGGCGATCGACGGCGACGACGGCGCTCGGGACCGAGCGGGAGAGGGAGATAGAGGAGAGGGGAGGGGTCCAGAAGAGTGAGGAAGGGTCGGGGAGAGTGCGTGGCTCGTCCAGAGACCACCAGGCGCGAGGGGGAGGGCAGGCAGGCAGCTCGCGTGGCGCTCCCGCCATGCGCGCGCGCCGGCCACACGCCCCGCCTACTGGCGCGGGGAAGACGACAGGGGGAGGCAGCGGGCTGGGCTGGCCAGCTGGGCTGGCCAGGCCGCACTGTGTTGGCTAGGTAAGCCAGGTAAGCTCTTTCTTTTTATTTGCTTTTCTATTTTTTTCTGACATTTGTTTTGATTTAATTTCTAAATTAAATCAATTATTTTCTTCTGACATGTTTATTTTGCAGGGACCTAGGAATTAACCCAAACCCCTCAAAATAAAGAACCAGAATTTTGGATATATATAAAATATATAATATATATATATCCAAGCAAATAGCTATTGTATTAATTCCAAATGCCCAAAATGAACACTTATGAGCTCCTAATAATATTGGCTTGATTTTTATCTCTGACCAATATTTTTAGAGGGCCACATGAACATTTTCTTGGACCCTTTTGGAGCAACTTTTATTTGGGTCATTTCCAATAGGGTTTCTGAGGGTTTCACAAGTCCTCATTTCAATTTCATTTGAAATTTAAACCTGATGCAAAACACAAGACTAACCTAGTGCATACCAGAACTAGGGTTGTGACAAATTTGACTGCACATTTAGTCATATTTGTAAACGATCCTTGTTCCTTTTAGAGAAAGAGCAGAACAGAATTGCGGCCGAAAGCGACTCGCCGTCTGAGGCGTTGGCAAGGCCCAAGTGGGACGCCCCATTCCACCGGGCCTTGAACATATTTAAAGGACCCCCAGTGGACATTCGGCCATCGTATGGACGCGTGTGCGGTGTTGGAGATGGCGCCACATGGAAGAAGTACTACCGTGAGACCACGAAGGAGAGAAAGGAAACACGGAGGTTGATAAATGAAGAAAACATCGACTAGAAGGTTGCGATTGCGGTTGATTATAAATCAGCTCAGACAATCAAAGCAGCGGTAGCTGCCGCAAAAGAGGAGTTTGCAACTTCGTAAGGTGTCTTGGTTCCGGCTGTCGTCAGGTGGACCAAGAAAAATCTAAATAAGGATGCAGTGGACTTTCCCATTTCCAACTTCTTGGGGAGCAGCTCGACTAGCGTTGCACCTGCTCCTGCACCGGCTTCCGCCCTTGCTCCTACACCGGCTTCTGCACCTGCTCTCAGTGGTGCTTCATCATTGGCTGAGCTCGACGCCCTCACAGTACATGTCACACCGGCCCTCTTAAATATATGTATAATCTCTTGTTTCCATTGCCTTTCAGATGTCTCACGTCGCATACATGTCTTTGCGGGCCGACGTAACCCCGTGAACCATACTGTACAACATCAGCGGCCAGAAGGTGGACATGGGGAAGGCGACGATAATGAAGCCGAAGGACCAATTGTTCCACGGTCGGCATATCTCCTTGGACGTCTTCAAGGTTTCCGTGGCCAGTGTCGAACCGGGCCACGAGAATTTGGCTCCTCCGGTAGCACTAGGGGGAGACACCGACGATACCCGGCGGCGGCTTGGTGATGGCAAGCGTTGGGTCCTGTTGTGGCCGAAGAGTTTGCTTCGTCTGGAGGCGGCCGGGAGCCCTCGGCAAGGTATGAACACCAACACCCCACCTACCCAATTAGCATCGCCTGTCGTGCCGAGTGAAGAAGAGGCTCCATTAGTGGCTGATGACGTCGCCACCGTCGAAGAAGTAATGCATGATGCCACCGACGAGGATGACGTTGACCCTCTACAATTTCTCAATACCGGCGCCTCGGTCGACGCCGGACTGATGGCTCGACAGTATTAGTACTCAGGGTTTGAGCGTGATGAGTTGGTGCCTGAATTGCCGAAGGATGAACATATTATAGGCTCACTTCAAGTAGCAAAGAAGTATAGGAAGAGACCGAGGAAACGCAACAAAGCTGCTTCTATGATCCAGCCGCCTCAGCAGCCTCGGGTTCAAGACCGTATACCTATCCACGGTGTGGCAAAATGTCATTTCCCCGGTGATCCAATCCTACCTAAGGAAGCGTTAGAGGCCATATACGACAATCTCAGGAGACTTCATGACGATGTGCTAGAGAGAGAGAAAAGCCTGATAGCGTCGAAAATCCAGGATACCCACTCTACGTGTTTAACATGTCGCAGCGAAGGTTATACATTGACACATTCCCCGCGGATAAGTTCTTCCTTAGATTCGATTACATCTTTGACCCATTTCACTTGAAGAAGTTGGATTTTACGTTTGTCCGCCTTTATGCCTTGTACATGAACCGCATCATCAGGATTGAGCACATACCTTATATCTCTGTCGTTGACCCGTACTTCATGCACGAGAGCTTCTTGTCAGTCTGCCAAAAGCACCGTGATTACGCGAGTAACTACCTCGCCAATTTCATGGTCCGCAATAAGGACAAGGAGGCCATTCTCTTGCCTTATCATCCCATGTAAGTCATCCTCTAATATCCTTCGTTCAATTTCAATCATTCATTTGCACGCGCGGAGGATAATTTGAGGTGTACTTATATTCCGCAGGGACAGGCGCGCCATCCTCATCATCCTTTACCCCCGATTATCCCACGCTCTTTACTTGGACTCGTCAAAGAACTTGAAGAAAAAGGATTACACCGACATCAAGTCTGTTCTCGACAAACCTATCTTAAGCTACGACATACAGGGTGGAGTGATCACGGTCAAGAGGACAAGGAACCGCGTGCCTGCCTTCTGCCATAAGACCGACTTCTGCTGCATCCAGCAACCGAGTGATACTCTTAGTGATGGATTCTATGTCATCCACTTCATGCTAGAGTACATATGTGATCGCCAGCATCCGGTGATGCCCATATTCTACGATGGGAAAAGACACTAGGAGATATCCCGGATCACCGACACCGAGCTGAGTTCTATAACATCCAGCGTGAACTTGCCCTAGTCATCATGAAGCAGGTCCTCGAAAAAATAGGGTAGTTCTACGAAGAAGGGAAAATGTCGCGGAAAGATGTTCAAACACGAGTAGCCACTCAGCATCTCAACCTGAAGCCTTTCACTGCGCTCGGGGACTATCTCCCTGATTTGGAAGGATGGCACGACCTCATCGAGTGATTGACGATATATGACAATGTGTCCGTTCAGTCCATGCTTTCTCTATGACGAAACTTTGAGTTATGCACGACGAAACTTTATTTGTTCCCCGAGCGCACCCACCATGGTGTCTTTCAGCAGGCATATTTTTCGTGGTGTCTTTCAGCAGTGAACAATGTGTCCGTTCAGTCCATGCTTTCTCTATGACGAAACTTTGAGTTATGCACGACGAAACTTTATTTGTTCCCCGAGCGCAGTGAAAGGCTTCAGGTTGAGATGTGTCCGTTCAGTCCACTCTATATGGGAACAACACGATGGCGCACCCACCCACCCACCCACCCTCCTCCCCGTGACCTTGGCTTCCGGCGATCAACCACTCCCGCCGGTGTCTTCTTGATCTTCTCCGCTCATTGGATCCGGCGTCCTCTGATCTACACGTCTACATCCATCTCCTATGGGTTCCTCCCGTGGATCTACGTTGGATCTGGACTTTTCGCCGGGTCTGGACTTTGCATCTAGGGTTTTCAACGTTTGTGGACAAACGATCCATCCTTCGGATGTCACACATCATTTTGTTATGGTGGTGTCTTTCAGCAGGCATATTTTTCGTCTTACTGAGGATTCAGTTGCGGCTGCACTAGAATCAGCCCTTGGAGGTTCTGCTATTGACTTCATGGTCTCTCATATTAAGGACAAGGTATTTTCATTCTTTGTTTCATGCAAGAAAGTTGGGCTTTATATTCTGCAGCTGCGTTCTTTTACTTGCATGCATTTCAAATGCTTTTTCCACCTCTGGGGACATGGAGGCCCGAACTGGCGCCGTGAGTTTGAGATCTGGAAGAAAGAGTGTGATGCAGAATGGATTCTTGTTAGTCCATCTAAAAAACGGGCTACTCTTGGCCTCCTGGCTATGCATAAACCCCCAACCAGATCATCTTTACGTTCGGGTGCTTCATCGGGGAAAAGGATTTCGTTTGCTACTTTCCAGCAATACCCAGCTTGCCGGGGCTACAGATATCCTGCTACACAAGTCTGTATTGATACCGTTGCTGAGGCCGGTTATGAGATTAATCCTCGAGAACGTGTTATTATCTCCTCGCCGCCGGCGAGCAATCTCCAGTGGACGGTGGCTACGCCACCCATCTCTTTTGGAACTTTCAACGTTCCGGCGAAACTTACGCCCGTCATTTCAGGATCGGATCAATCTGCACCGTTTTCGGATTTACTTGCTCCACAAGTCTCGGCTGTTTCGCCGCAGACACCCCCCCCCCTTGGCCCAGTCGGATGATTCGACTTGGGCGCTCAATCGGCCCATCCCCCTGAGGCCCATGGAGACCGTAATCCTCCGGTTTTTTCCATCGCCTCGTCGGAGACTGCTAACCTCAATTCTCAGGATAGTAACTGCCTATCTGTTACAGATGAGGATTTTATTAATGATATGGTGTTTCAAGTTTGGAAGTGCAAAAATTGTCTCTCAATGAAACACGCAACGGTAACGTGTTCTAATCAAATCTGTTGTAGACAATGTTTCCGCCTGGGCCACCGAGCGAAATCTTGCTCGGACTCTGCACCTTCCCCCGCTTACAAGTGGGTCCCCCGGGTCCATATTGCGGCTCAAATCCAGTCTAAGGATTCTTTATCGCCTGCCGCTTCGATTTCCCTCCCAGCCGGCCGCCCTGCACCCTTGTCCAGTCCCATCGCGTCTGCCACCCCATCGCCTCCACCATTGCCATCCGAGCCACCGCCCATTACTCCACCGCAACCTGCTTCAGCTCCGCCGCCCACACCTCCACCACCAAACACTACCCAGCCACCACCAACACCTGCCATGGCCAACTTCGAGCTCGACCCAATGGACTTCCTCCCGCAGGGCTTTGACATCGTCGACGGCGGCCCCCTGAGGCTCCCAAGGGCTTTCTTCTCGCCGGCGGTTGCTCCTGACCGGCAAAACGAGGCTTTCGCTATCGCCATTGTGGAGCCTGCACCTCTCCAGGCCGAGGTTCCTCTCTTCCGCAATCTGGTCAGTGATTTTGTTGTCAATCAGCTTGGCCGTGCTGTCCTGGATGCACAACCTTGGATTCAGGGAGTAGGACTTTTCCGATTCCGCAGCGCTGTTGCCAGACAAACCTTAGTGGATCACCCCCCGTTTGATCTTGGCAATGATCGGTTCGTCCGGTTCATACCCCATGATGAGGGTATTAATTACCGGGCTGTCCATGGATTCCGCCGAGGATGGATTATGCTTGTTGGAATCCCGCTTGACTACAGAAGAACAGCCTACATCGCTGATGCCATAGGCTCTTTTGGCAGATTTCATTACTGGCATCAAGAGGATCCTGTTCTTGGCCGTACTTTGGCGTATGTATCTTTTCCTGCTCCCTCCCTTGTGCCGCGTGATATTGTCTATCGAGAATATTCAGATTTTGGTGGAGCACGCATCTCCTGGACAGTACCTGTTTACATCCTCTCTGCGGACTTTGCGGATGTTTTACCTGCTGATGAAGATCCTATGCCAGCCAATGGTAATCCGCACCCCCTGCCCGGACTTATGGTGGTTGACAATCTCAACTGGATGGTCTTGCCTGAATTTCCCGAACTGGGCTGGAATGATGTGCCTCCACCAGTTAATGAACAACATCATGGATTCCAGCAGCAACCCGAGGACATCTTGGAGCAGGTTGATGACAACCAGCATGATGAGGAGCCATCCCAGGAATCCATGGTCCTCCAGCTGGCTGAAGATTCCATCAACAATGACGATGTTGAAGTTGCTGTGAATCAACCCCCGCTTCACGTTGGTATGGTCCTGACTCTTTACGGGCCTGAATTACCACCTAGTCTACAATGGCAACGTAGCTTCGAGCGCTTGCTGTCACTCATGTGGGTCTCAGCGGTTCCAAGATCTCTTCATCAACAGGAGTTTCTGTCTTTTGAGTTGCCTCTCAATGTATGGGACTTTAACTGCACCTTGTCTGGATTCGACATCGCTCTGCGGACGGACTGCAACTCTGCACTATCTGGTCCTGCGAAGAAACCGGTGGCCCGCGCGCTGTGCTTCGATGACATCTCTTGCCCGGTGACGGAGGCCTTCCAATTCTCTGCCAAGATGCCAAGGAAGCGTGGCCGCAAGGCGGCTACGCCCCTCGTGGTCTCCGAGGTCCGCCGTAGCGCCCGCCTCTCTGCTCTCAAGGGAGGCTTTCGCCAAGTCCCTGTGCCTGAAGAATTGCGCCAACACTCTGCTCCGAAGAAGCGCAAGACGAAGGCGTCTGCGCATGGACTACCGCCTCCCCCACTCTGCTCGATTGATGATCTTCAGCGCATTGGCACCCATCTTCGGATTGCTCAGGAGAAAATGACCAAGGAGAAGCTTACGGCGGATCCGTCTGTCACCAGCAGCACGAGTTCTGATGATTATTAAAACTCTCATAAGTCTGGGTCTATGGCGTACCTCCCAAATCGCCATTTATCTTTGTTTTATTTTCTTTGTTCTGAACTTTATGGCTCGGTTATGTAATATGCTACTCTATGGATCACTGCGTGATACATTATGCTGCTGCTTTCTACATGTTTCCCATGAATCAAAAAAACTGTAGAGCTTGGAAGGTCTTTTGCTGGAATGTTAGGGGACTTAACTCTGAGGCACGTCAACTTGCTGTCAAGCAAAAGATTGATGAGAGTGGATGCTCAGTAATTTGCCTTCAGGAAACTAAGTGTATGCATATTGATCATCGTTTTCTTCGCAAATTCTGCCCCAGGCGTTTTGATAATTTTGTGTATGTTCCTTCAAATGGGGCCTCTGGTGGTATTGTAATCATATGGAATTCCTCTTTCTTCATCGGCAAGCTAATCGTGGCAAAACCTTTTGGTATCGTGGTAGAATTCAGCTCTGCTCACACATCTGAAGTCTGGACGCTTGTGACAGTTTATGGACCGTGTCAGGGTCCTGCCCGCGATGAGTTTGTCCAGTGGCTCTATAATCTTAATATTAATGTGGATGATAAATGGCTTCTTCTAGGCGACTTTAACTTCATGAGATCTGTGGACAATCGTAATCTTCCAGGGGGCAATATTAACGATATGTTCTTGTTCAATGAAATCATTGGGCATCTTGGCCTCATTGAACTTCCAATAAAGGGCAGACAATACACTTGGTCCAATATGCAAGCACAGCCACTGCTCGAGCAACTTGATTGGTTTTTTACCTCAGTTGCATGGACGCATGACCACCCCAATACCTTGGTCTATCCCCTAGCCAGATCTGCCTCGGATCACGTGCCCTGTGTGGTCTCGATTGCCATGAGCATCCCCAAAGCCAAAGTTTTCCGCTTTGAGAATTACTGGATTGATCTCCCTGGTTTCTTTGAGTGTGTCTCATCGGTGTGGAACAAAAACTTCAGACAGGCTAATATCGCATCAAGAATATCGGCAAAATTCAAAGCCCTACGCTATGCACTTAAGCAATGGCATATTCGGCTGGCTACGGTGAAGGCACTTATCAATGATTGCAACAAGGTTATTCTTTTCTTCGACCAACTTGAGGACTGTCGCTCTTTGAGTTGGCCTGAAACGAATTTTCGCCGCATTGTTAAAGCACATCTTGCAGATATCTTACACATGCAGTTCATCTATTGGAAGCAGCGTTGCACAATCAGGTCCATTAAAGTTGGTGAGGAGAACTCCAAATTCTTCCATGCCATGGCCACGGAGAGATACCGTAAAAACACAATCTCTTCTCTCAGAAATGCAGAAGGCGAAGTAATTTCTGACCATCAACAACTCGCTGCTATGTTCTGGTCTGATTTCAAGCAGCGTATGGGCCATGCTAAGGGGATTCAGATGGACTTTGACCTTGCCTCCCTTATTGCCAAGGTTGATGGCCTTGAGGAACTGTCTCGGCCTTTTTCCGAGAAAGAAGTGGAGGAAGTGATCAAGCATATTCCCCCTGATCGTGCCCCGGGCCCTGATGGGTTTTCTGGTCTGTTCTTGAAGAAATGTTGGCCAATTCTTAAGCAGGATTTCTTATCCCTTGTCCGAGACTTCTATGAGGGCAATTGTGACCTCGAATGCTTGAACACTTCCCTCATTACCCTCATTCCTAAGAAGTTGAGCCCTGAGGTGGTGGGAGACTTTCGGCCTATCTCTCTGACCAACACCTGCCTGAAATTTCTGACGAAACTTCTAGCCAACAGACTGCAACAGGTAATCCTCCGATGCATCCATAAAAACCAATATGGTTTTCTCCGTTGCAGATCAATCCAGGACTGTTTAGCTTGGTGCTTTGAATACATACACCAATGCAAAGCTTCCAAACGGCCTATTGTTCTCCTCAAACTTGATTTCACGAAGGCGTTTGATACTCTGGAACATGCTACCATTCTTCAGATGTTGCATTATAAGGGGTTTGACAAGCGTTGGACTGGCTGGGTAAATTCTTTGTTATCTTCAGGCTCTTCTTCTGTGCTCCTCAACGGAGTACCTGGTCAACATTTCCACTGCAGAACTGGGGTGCGTCAAGGAGACCCTTTGTCCCCGCTCCTTTTTGTCATTGCGGTGGATCTTCTTCAATCGGTGGTAAATGATATGTGCACTCGACACATTCTTCAAATGCCAATACCTACCAGCTCCAATGATTACCCAATTGTTCAGTACGCTGATGATACTCTGATCATCCTCCCGGCCGCTGATGATCAGCTCCTTGCCCTGAAACAGATGCTTCATAAGTTTGCTCAAGCCACCGGGCTCTGTGTTAACTTCAGCAAGTCATCGTTGATTCCTTTAAACTTATTTGATGAAGAAGGCTCCCGTTTTGCGTCACTTCTTGGCTGTGAGGTGGGTACTCTCCCATTCACATACCTTGGGCTGCCTATGGGCACTTCTAGGCCAACTGTGGCAGAGTTAACACCACTTGTGGATCGCCTGGAGAGGAGGCTGTCTGCTTCCTCCTGTTTGCTCAACCAGGGCAGCCGTCTTCAGTTGCTGCAATCGGTCTTAGCATCCATGCCTATTTACTTCTTGTGCTCTCTGTCCCTCCCGAAAGGCATTCTTAAACAACTGGAACGGATCATGCGCCAATGCCTCTGGAGAGGCAACTCGGAGACGCCTCGTCAATCTCTCGCTGCCTGGGACCTTATATGCCTGCCCAAGAAATGTGGTGGACTTGGTATCACCCACCTGGAAACTCAGAATGAGGCTTTGCTCATGAAGCATCTATATAATTTTTTTAACAAATTGGATATACCTTGGGTTCAGTTGATCTGGGACACTTATTATGTCTCTTCTCCACCCCAAGCAACTCGCAACTGTGGCTCCTTCTGGTGGAGGGACATTATTCAACTCTATGATCAATTCTGCTCCCTCGCCGTCCCATATGTTTCTTCGGGTGACACAGTCTTGTTTTGGACTGATAAATGGCATATTGATAATAGGGTGATTACTCTACAGACCAGATTTCCTCATCTATATTCATTTGTGATTAATGAGTTTATCACTGTCAAGGATTTCTTCCTTGACTCAACTGAAACGCAGAACTTTCATTTACCCCTGTCCATCGAAGCCTATGAGGAACTACAGCATCTGCAGTCTCTTTTGACTTCTATACACCTTGATCCTTCAGCAAATGACACCTGGAAATGGCCCTCGAAGTCTGGCACCTTCATCTCCAAGGTGTACTATGACTTCCGGTTCTCTCATATTGTGGCGGACCCCATATTTAAATGGATATGGAAATGCTCTTGCACGCTGAAGATCAAAGTTTTCGGTTGGCTTCTACTAATGGATCGCCTCAACACTAGAGATATGATGCAACGAAGGCACTGGCATGTCGATGATGCTCATTGTTCATTATGTCTTCTGCCCCATCTTGAAGACCGGGCACACCTATTCTTCGTCTGCAATTTCAGTCAGCGCGTTTGGAACTATCTTGGTATCTCTTGGACAGCCGCAGGACACTCCTCCACGTACTCCATGGCTCTAGCAGCACGTCAAGACTTTGGACAACCCTTCTTCACTGAGGTGGTCTTCACTGCTGCTTGGAATATCTAGACTCAGAGGAATGGCAAAGTTTTCAGGAATGAGCAACCTAGCTTCAGATCCTGGAAAAGAAACTTTGTGTATGATATTTCCTTACTTGCTCATAGAATTAAATGTAAATATAGAGATAGACTTCTATCTTGGATAGCCTCACTTTAGTAGACTAGATGTAAGTCCCCTCCCCTCTCTTCTCTGTATATATTTAGGACCTTTTGTAATTCTTTCCCTATATGGGTTTTTAAGGTAATAAAACACTGTGAGGCTGTTGCCTTGCAGTACATAGTCAAAAAAAAACTTTATTTGTGATGTAATTAAACCGTCCTCCTCAACGAGCGAAGATCACTCTAGTTAGGGCATTTTGGGTACGATGAACTTTGTTATTTATGCTTATGATATGTTGCTTCCATTTTTGCAAAGTGTGTATCTTTCTGTTGCTCGACTATAGATGTTGCATATCATTGACTCATGTGACGATGCAGATGCATAGATAATCGATGGCGAATAGGTGCTATGCCAGGAGTACATATGACGAGTGGACAGAGTGTTAGGCCCATGAGTATACGACAGCCAGTAGTTAGTTTAGATTCTCTCGTGTATATCAATATTTAGATGGATGACGATGTAGTTGCAAGTATTCGAGACTTGTATCGCTATTTTCGAGATGATTATCATTGTTTAGATGGATCACTTTTTGTTGGATGATGATTATGATGACGACATGATTTGATGAGACTATTTGTATGTATATTATAAAGCCTGTTGAAATACAAAACAAATATACAAAAAAATCAGAAACAAATAGAACTAGCAGCAGCACGCTCCTACCAGTAGCGCTATCTACAACACAGCGCTGCAACTATTAGCAGTAACACTCTCGTGTAAACAACGCTGCTGCTAACCAGGTATAGCAGTAGTGCGTGTCAAAGAGCGCTACTGGTACAGGTTAGCTATAGCGCCGTATCAGCAGTGCAGGCACCCACGCTACTGATACACCTAAAACCCACGCTCCTGAGTAGGCTTTTCCCTAGTAGTGATTTTGTCGGGGTTTTGGGACGACATATGCCAAAGGTTGGCTTATCATGCATGGGGTCAATAGAACGTCGCCGGGCTCGGGAAGCGGGATAAAGCGATACTTAGGACGCCTACGAATTTTACCCAGGTTCGGGGCTCTCTTGGGAGATAAGACCCCTAATCGTGCTCTACGGGGACTCCGCGTCATCATTGATAGCACTAGAGTAGCTACAGGATTGCTCCTTGAGCTGTGAGGTGAGAAGGAAGAAGATGAACAAGGATAGCTCACCTCCTCTCCCTCCGATCTAGGGTTCTAGTCTTGTGAACTTCTAATAGCCAACTATCCAGCCCTCAACATGGAGGACCCTGGGGGGTTTATATAGGCCTACCCTCCAGGGGTACAACGGTAACCTCGACGTTGTGGCGCCCAGCCGTCAGTGTCTGCTGGTGCCGGCCTCGCCGCCTGTCTGTTGGGCCCCGCCGCCTGTGGGCCCCTCGTGATTGCCTTTCACTGTGCGGGTGCTTTTGCTGACGACAGCCTCGTCGGGGAGGTGATGGCTACAATGCCACCGTCCCTCATCGTACGCTGCCGCCTCGCCCCGTCCCATCATCTTGACGAGGTTCGGACTTCTAGGGCGGCGTGTGGCGTCTGCCACCGGACAGCCGTCTCCCACGGCCGCCTGCCAGAGGCGGTTTGTTCTTGAGCTTGCTCGCTGACCGATGGGGCCAGCCGCCTACTGGCCCGCCGTCTGTTGGTAGTGGGATCGTGGCCTCCTCTGACCGCTGCTTGGTCACAAGCCTCGTGGCTACAGTGACCCGTCGCTTAGTGGATACTCATAAGGTACACGACCACTGTAGCCACATCCTTACAGATCTTTTAAGGACATGTTCTCCTGTAGCCATGCCCCCGCCACGCTAGGACCCACCTCAATGTGTTCCTTGAGGGTGGAGTGCGGGGTCGTCTGCTGGCTGGTGGCGCTTGGTGTTGCCGTCTGTTGGGTCCCTGCCGCCTGCTGGCAGCCGGCTCCTAGGGCAAGCTACCCTAGGAGGCGGCACGAGGAGCAGGCGGTCGTAGTGGACCAAGCGGCTGTTTATTTGTCTTAATATACCATGGGTAGGCGCCGAGGGTACCCATGGTTAATATCTTCGACAGATTTGGCGCAAAATGAATTGGAGTCAAAGTGATGGGAAAACAACATAGAAGTGGTGTAGTAGGTTGCATATGACATAGGGTTCATTTGCAAAAAAGAATTAAATGAATAGGAGAACTACAACTCAAATTATAATGAGATAAAGTTTGAATTGAATTTAAATTCAAACATGCCAAAAGTATTTGAAATTTTGATTATACAGAATATTATCAACATGTATTTGATAGAAGTTTCCAGACGCAAAAAGAATCGCTTGATTCCGAAAAACGGTTTGAATGTTAAGGCCTCCGGAGATATAAACCGAATTTGCACGAATTCAAATTTGAAAAGTGCAAACATGAGAAATTTGGTTCTGCCATATTCTTCTGGTCATTGTGAGTGCATAGGAAAAAGAATCACCTAAATTGGATTTGTAGACTAAAAGATATAGTGAAAAGAAGTTTAGTTCAAATCTGAAGGAAAAAACAAAAAGGAAAATCCCTTTATTGAAATTACTGTGGCGACGTTGTAGCATTCACCATAGCGGATGGCCATGTGTCGTACTGGGATTGGCTGGAAGGGAATTCCTGTGCGTGTGCGATCACCAGCAGGGGAATACGGCGGCGGCTTCGGGCGTGGGCGGCGACGCTTCTCTGGTGGTACTCCGGCGAAGGCGAGGTGACGAACAGTTGCGGTTTCGAGTGGCGGAGGTAGTGGCGAGGTCGAAAGGCGGCGAGGTTTCCTCCGTGGGTGACAGCGACGACATGAACGGTGGCTGTGCTCCTATTGGTGGACGACTGCGACATCTATGGTGAGTCCTCGTGATAGGGTAACTCCTCACAGAGGCGAGATTCGGTGGCGATTATAGAGGAATTACAAGAATGGAGGAGCTAGGGTTCTTGCGAAGGGAAAAAGGGGAAAGGTAAAGAGCCGAGCCGCCGGAGCCATGATCCACTGGATGCGTCTTCCCTTGTGCGTATCGCCTTTAGTAGCAGAGGCTGGTGTCTCAGTTGGCCCACTCCGGCCCGTGGACTCTTGGGTTGGGCCGTTTGGGCCGAGTGGGCCTTGTAGCCGGCTGGTGGGCATTGTAGTCGCTACCTTGTGGGTCCCCATTGTCGGGGGCGTTGACATCCCCTCCTTCTTGGGACGACGCTTGCCCCCAAGCCTCCCCGTGCGGGAACCGAGCCATCAAGCTTGCTTTATCCTCCCATGTGACACCCAGGTTGGAGGAACTGGACCATTGTATCTTCACTTGTTCCCTGACGCCGTCCTTGCCCTTGCGCCAGCGGTTTTGAAGAACAGCTTCCGGCACGGTGTGACACCCCGAGACCGGTGCGCCAGGTGTCAGTCAGTTATTCGTTGTCAGTGCCATGTCATCTGCTTGCGTGTTGCATCTTGCCATGTCATCTTGTGTGTTGCATCAGCATGTTTTCAAAACTTGCATCCGTCCGAGTCTCCTCGTCCTTTCCGTTGTCCGTTCTGAGCCCAGACACACTTGCACGCGCCCGCGGTGCCTCCGAATATTTATTTTAAAAGTGGCCGAAAAACGTTCTCGGAATGGGATGAACCTTGGCGTGTGGTCTTATTATAGTGTAGACAGGCCGCCTGCCAAATTTCATCGCATTCGGAGTCCGTTTGATAGCCCAACGGATATATATAGGGGCACTAGTCGCCAGTTATTTCGTCCGACGTTTTCGGTCTCCGAAAACCCCCGCGGGCCTCTTTTCCCTTTTCTCCTCTCTGCCCGATACCTCTTCTACACAGCCCACTAACCTCCCCTAGGCCCAACCTACCTCACCTCGCGATCTGATCCGTCGGATCGCGATCGGAGGGCTCGAAACACCCCTATACACCCCCCTAACCCTAGTTTTGTCTATATATAGTCAGCCCCATGCCAAATTTGGCATTTCCTAGCCTTCCCTTCTCCTCCCGCAGCCACCACCATCTTCCTCCTCGGAATCAGCGCCGCCTGCCTCCATTTCCGTGCCCAGCCGGTGCCTCCTCGCCACTTGGCGCTCAGCCATTGGATGAGACAGCACCTGCGCCGCCTCCCGTCCAATGGGACGATGCCAGCGCGCCCCCTCCAGCGCCCCAGCCGGCTCCCCACCGCGCGGCCCGTGAGGCCCAGGCGCGGCCGCCCAGCCCGCGCGCCGCCGCCGGGCCCGGATCTCCGCCGCCTGGCTTGTGCGCCTGCCGAGCCCTTCCTCCTGCCCGAGCTCCGCGATGCCGTTCCTCCCCGCCGCCTCGCCTGGCCGGCGACCAGCGCCGCCGCGCCGCCAGCGGACCTCCGCCGCGCTGGCCTCTCCTTGCCGACCCGCCGCGCATGCCGCGAGCTTCTCCGAGTCCGCGCAGCTTCTGCCGAGCGCCGCCTGCCCCGACCTCCCGCCGCCGGCGAGCCCTGCCTCGCCGCCGACCTCCTCCTCCCCGTGGTCGCCGACCGCCGGCGCCCCTGCGCCTGCCTCCGCCGGTCGATCCGATCGGATCGGGAGGGTCCGGGTCAACGCCAGCTCCGACTCGCCGACAGGTGGACCCCTCGCCCGTCGGCGCCGACGGACATGTTCGTCTGGGCACGGACATGTCCGGCCTCTCCTCTCCGTCTCGCTGACTTGTGGGACCCGCGTCCATCCCCACCGACGGCCGTGTCCGTCCGGACACGGACATGTCCATTTCCTTCGAGGTTGCTTTTTCTCTCCAAGTCCCAGAAAATTGCATAATTTGTTGCATCTTTGCATAGTGATAACTTTTTGTGTGGTGATCCAAATTGAGTGAATGACATGTCAAAATGATCGTGGTGATATGCTCTACAATTTGTTCCATTGTGTCATGCTCATTTGAGTTCATCTAGATGCTTAAATATCCGTTGCAAGAGTGCTACTTGTTATAAACTGCTGCTACTTGTTATTTTGTGGCCATGTTCGTGATGTGATAACTTGGTGCATGTTTATCCAAATGATGCAAATGATATGTCAAAATGTTCATCATGAGATGCTCTACATGTTGGTTGCTATAGCATGCTTGTTTGAGTTCATATTGCCATGTTAATCTCTGTTGCAAAGTGCTATGTGGCTGTTATGTTCTGAAACTTGTTATGAGATGCCGATTTCAATTGCCCTTTGCTATTGTTGTGTTTGTCCCCTTGCCTCATGCCTAGATGTTTTAGAATCTCCATGATGTGCTCTTTGATGTGGTGCATATAATTTTCCATGATATGCCTTGTGTTGACTTAAACATGCTCACAAACATGCCATGTTGCTGTTACTGTCTTAACACTTAGTGAAATTTCACTAAGTCTGGAATCTGTAATATCCGGATGCTATGTTTGCTTGTTGTTCTAGGCAAATCCATGATAGTTTTGGGGTGGCTATTGATCATTCCTTGTTGTATATGTTGTTGTCTATTCATTCATGTCCTTACTTGCTCATTTGAGTTGCTGTAGCTTATTTACTTCTTGCTCTCAAGTTGCTATAAAATATTGCTGTCAGGTTTTTAGTGTCATGATCAAAATGTTGTAGCTTATTGCTATTGATCCATGCCTCCTATGGAGATGCTCCAATGAACTTGTTTGCTGTAGGATATGTTTACTTCATGTTCATGCTTCTTATCACCATGTTTGAGTGTTGTAGCTTATATTTATCATGCTCCAAAGTTGCTATGTGGCTGTTAATTTCAGCTTGTTGTTATATCTTGTTTCATGTGTATCTTTTAGCCCGTTGCTCCATTTGGAGTGTTCCTTATATGAAACTTGAGTGATTTTGCATGTAGATTCATAATATCTTCTTGTTTTCATGTTTGGAGTGAGTTTGGTTAATGTTTGGGTGCATCTTGCACCGTTGCCATGTTGTGCTTCCTACCTTGTCATGTTGTGCTTCCTACCTTGACATGTTATGCTTCCTGTATAGACTTATTGTGCTTCCTGTATAGATTTGTCATGCATCATATCTTGACATGTATTGCATCATATAGACTTGTGTTGTTTTCTATGCTTCCTACATTGCCATGTAATGCTTCCTGTATAGACTTGTTGTGCTTCCTCTATAGACTTGTTTGCATCATACTTGCTAAAGCACATTGCCATGTTTCCTGTGATGTTTTCTGTGCTTCCTACCTTGCCATGTCATGCTTCCTGTTTAGTCTTGTCATGCATCGTACCTTGCCATGTATTGCATCCTATATAAACTTGTGCTATTTTGCTGTGCTTCCTACCTTGCCATGTTTTGCTTCCTGTGTAGACTTTCTGTGCATCATAAGTAGACTTGCTTTGCATCATACTTGGTAGTGCATATTATCATGTTCTTGAGTTGTTTGTTTACCGTATTGCTTGCTTCTTCTTGTTAGTGCTTGTTCCGTTGCGTCGTGAGGATTCGTCCGTTTACCCGTGGTTCTTCCTCAAGGCTTCTTCTTCGTCTTCTTCATGGAACCGTTCTTCTTCCTTGCGGGATCTCAGGCAAGATGACCATACCCTTGGATACCTTTACTATCATTGCCATTGCTTAGTGTCTCGATGCTATCATTATATGTCGCGCTACCCATCATTATTGTCAGCCTCTCCTTGTTGCCATGAAATCTCTAACCTTTGAAACCTTCCTAGCAAGACCGTTGTTTGGCTATGTTACCCGCTTGCTCAGCCCCTCTTATAGCGTTGTTAGTTGCAGGTGAAGATGAAGATCGTTCCAGGAGGGAACTTGTTGCTTTGGATATCACAATATCTATTATTATTATTAACACACCTATATACTGGGCATGGGTGGAAGGCTTGGCCTTTTGCTCGGTGTTTTGTTCCACTCATGCCACCTTAGGTGCCGATAAACCGGCATTATGTTCCTTGATTTTGTGTTCCTTACACGATGGGTATATGGGGACCCCTTGACAGTTCGTCTTTGAATAAAACTCCTCCATCAAGGCCCAACATTGGTTTTAATTTGCTCATAATAACAACTTAATTAATTAATTAAATTGCATAGGGAGTTAGCGCTACCCGAGGTTTCTTTCTACATAGCAGGGGGGGCAGTGCTGATGGTGTTGGTCCCAAACGGGAGCCTGCGGGGCCACCACGGGGAAACTCGAGGTTTGGTTTTACCTATAGCATCACCCATCCGGTTGTGGCCTGAGACGAGATACGCGCGGCTACTATCAGGGTGTCGACACACCGGGAGGTCTTGCTGGACTTGTTTTACCATTGTCGAAATGTCTTGTGCACCGGGATGCCAAGTCTGATCGGATTTCCCTAAGATAAGGGGTGATGATATTATATGTATCACTTCAGCTAATCGTGAGAGCTTGTGATGGGCTAAGTTGGGACACCCCTGCAGGGTTATGATCTTTCGAAAGCCGTGCCCGCGGTTATGTGGCAGATTGGAATTTGTTAATGTACGGTTGTAGAAAACTTGACAGAGGATCCAAAGTAAAACACACAACTGTGTGAGTAACCGTGACTGTCTCTTTTCACTTTGAGAAGAGCACACGATGGGGTTATGTTTGACTCGTATGTAGTTCAGGATCTTTAGCGATCACTACTATTTGCGACCGTTTGCGTAGATGCTCATCTTATTCTTGTACTCGTAAGTTAGCCACCATATTTTGCTTAGCCGCTGCTGCAACCTCACCACTTTACCTCTTCCTACCTATTAAGCTTTGATAGTCTTGTTACTCATGGTTATGGGATTGCTGAGTCCTCGTGGCTCACAGATACTTCAACAACAGTTATATGTGCAGGTTTCCGATGTCTTGACGTGAGAGCGTTGATCGTTGTTTGCAGTTTTTCTTCTTCTTCTTCTTCTTCAGTCTTGGGTTAGGTTCCGGGTCGGCAGCCTGGGATAGCAGATGGATGTCTTGTGCTTTTCATGGTTCTATCCGTAGTCGGATACTTTGTATTGAGGATGTTGTATTCATGTGACTTGTACGTAATGTTGTATCCCCTATGTATGTATGTAATGGTACGATGTAATGATATCCATCTTGCTAAGCGCCCGAAATGCGGTTGTGCCCCAATCACGTAAGTGTCACGTGATCGGGATAGAATCGCATCTTGGGCCTGACACACGGCAAGGTCATCCAAGCAATGCGGAAGTTGAGTTTCAGCGGTCGTACCAGGGAGGAGAGCTTGTCGGAGAAGCGAAACGTGGAACACGGGATGAACTGTTGCTTGTGGAGGCAGTTGGAGCTTATACGCCACTTCGTTGATCTTGTCGACGATGGGGAAGGGCCCGTAAAACTTATAGGCCAGCTTGTGATTTGCTCTTGGCGCGACGGAAGATTGTATATAAGGCTGCAACTTGAGGTATACTGTGTCCCCCACCTTGAAAGTGCGAAACGAACGCTTCTTGTCAGCTTGGTCCTTCATCACTTGTTGCGCTCTGTTGAGGTGTTGTTGCAGCTGGGCTTGGACAGTGGCGCGCTCATCGAGCCAGGATTGGAGAGCTGGTACTGAACATGTCCCTTTAGCTGTGATTCCCCAGTGACGAGGCTCGTAGCCGAACATGGCCTTGAAGGGTGTCATTCCAATGGCTAAATGATGCGCATTGTTGTACCAGAATTGAGCCAACGGTATCCAGAAGCTCCAGCGTCGTGGGCAGGCTTGTGTGAAGCAGCGTAGGAAGGTTTCAATGCATTGATTAACCCTTTCCGTTTGTCCATCCGTCTGTGCATGGTTTGCCGTGCTCAATCAAAGTTCTGTGCCTGCCCCTTTGAACACCTCTTGCCAAAAGTGGCTGGTGAAGACGGGGTCTCTGTCGGACACTATTGCTGTAGGCAGACCATGGATCTTGTAGACTTGGTGCAAGTATAGTTGTGCGACCGACGCTGCTGTGTATGGGTGAGCAAGAGGTAGGAAGTAAGCAAATTTGGTACGTTTGTCCACGATGACAAGGAAGCAGTTGAACTTGCTGGACCGAGGAAGGCCGTCGACGAAATCCATTGATATCATCTCCCACGGTTGGTTGGGCACTGGAAGCGGTTGGAGCAAGCCTGGAGAAGCAGTCCTGTCTGGTTTGGCTTGCTGGCAAACTTGATAGCAGCGTACATATTGCAGGATCTGCGCCTTCATCTTGGGCCACACGAACAAATGTCGGACGTGACGGTAAGTCACTGGGAATCTAGAGTGTCTGCCCATTGGACTGTCATGAAAAGCGCTGATGATGCGTTGTTGTATCTGCGTGCCCCCTCCCAGCCAAATTCTGCCTCGGAAACGGATGATCCCTTGCTCGAGAGAAAAACGCCCCTTTGGGTCCTGCTGAAGTGCCAACTGTTCCAGAAGATGCGAGGCATGTGGATTGTTGTTGTAACTGTTGACGACATCCTCGAGCCAGGCGGGTACGCAAGAAGTAATGCTTGTGAGAGAGTCTGCTGGATTTGCCTTGGGCAGAGCATCTGCCCCTGCGTTCTCGACGCCTTTCTTGTATCTGATCCGGTAGCGCAGGCCGAGGAGTTTGGTAAAAGCCTTCTGTTGCCAGGGTGTTGTTAACCGCTGCTCCTCCAAGTGAATGAGACTCTTCTGATCAGTGAGGATGACAAACTCCGAGTGCTGGAGATAAGGGCGCCATTGATCCACGGCTACCACGATAGCAAGATACTCCTTCTCATACGTGGAAAGACCTTGATAATGCTGGCTGAGCGCTTTGCTCATGAATGCTATTGGATGCCCTTGCTGTTGCAGAATTACCCCGATGCCACGGTCGCTAGCGTCTGTCTCAACAACGAATGGTTGTTTGAAATTGGGCAGCGCCACGACAGGGGCTGAGATGAGTTGTTCCTTCAGAACTTGAAGGGTTGTTTCTGTGGTAGATGTCCAAAGAAATGGTACCCCTTTCTTGAGCAAGTTGAATAAAGGCCTCGCTATGACCCCAAAGTTTCTGACGAACCGGCGGTAGTAGCCCGCGAGCCCCAAGAAACTGCGAACTCCTTTGACATCAGCTAGAGCCTGCCAGTCCTTAACTGCCGCAATCTTGGATGGGTTTATGGACACGCCTTGGCACTAATGGTGTGACCCAGGTATGAGATTTGTTGTTGACCGAACACGCATTTGCTCAACTTGGCCTTCCAATAGTATTTTCTCAATAGCGCTAGCACTTGTCGCAGGTGGTCGGCATGTTCCTCCAAGGAAAAACTGAAAACCAGTATGTCATCGAAGAAGGATACCACGCAGACGCGGTTAACCGGCTTGAGTGTCATTGTTACTGCCCCCAAGAATGTGGAAGGTACGCCGGCAAGTCCGAACGAAACCACTCTGAATTCAAAGTGCCCCTGATGTGTTTGAAATGCCGTCCTGTATTCTTCCCCTGGCGCTAGAAGAATTTGGTGGTAACCCTCACGGAGATCTAATTTGGAGAACCACTTCGCGCCGTGCAGCTCATCCAAGAGTTCCTCAATGATGGGTATTGGGTATTTGGGCACCACTGTCATCGCATTTAGCTGCCTGTAGTCGATACAGAGTCGCCACGTGCCATCTTTCTTTTTGACCAGAATGACTGGGGAAGAAAAAGGGCTGGTGCTCCATTGAATAACTCCCGATCGCAGTAGTTCTTCCACCTGGGCCTCAATCTCTGTCTTGTGTTCTGGTTTGTGCCGGTACGGCCGAATGTTAACAGGTTGCGCTCTTGGAATAAGGGGGATCCTATGATCGCAGGCACGCCTTGGGGGTAGGCATGTTGGTTCGGAGAAAACGTCCGGGAACTCATCAAGGACGCGCTGGATGCAGTCAGGAATTGGCGTCGATGATTCTGGCGCAGGTGCTACCATGCATAGATGCACCACATGCGAGATAGCACCTCGGTTGCATAGCCCTTGGAGCTGAATTGTCTTGACTGATTCGCAGGTTGTTGCCGATGCGTCGTGGCCGACCAGGCGGAGTGGACCGGCCGGGGTGGGAATCTCGATGAAGCGAGCGCGCGAGTCGACGACCATGGGACTGTACTCCTCGAGCCAGTCCATGCCCAAGATGGCATCGTAGGTACCCAAAGTGAGCACCTTCAAGTCGGTGAAGAACTCCTGGCCTTGTGAATAGCAGGAGCAGTTGGGGACGAAGGCAGAGCATGTTAGCTCGCTGCCATCTGCGACGCGAACGCGCCCAGGCCTTGGTAGAGGTTTGACGCCTGATAGCGTTGCAGCCAGACGTGTGTCGACGAATGAGTTGGAGCTGCCGGAATCCACCAGGAGCAGAACTTCGCGCCCCTGAATCCAGGCGCGTAGCTGGAATGCCTTTGGAGACACCCCTCCTGTGACTGCAGACAAGGAGATGGCCATGGCTAAGTCGCTGGCCTGGTCTGGAGGTGGGACTTGTGTGTCTATGGTGTTGTCGAGGCCGAATAATTCGAGCAGCTCCTCGACGACGTGCAGCTGCACTGAAGTGGGGCAGTTGTGTTCCTTGCCCCACCTCTCGCCGCACTTGAAGCAGAGGCCCCGGGCTCGCCTGTAATCCCGTAGTGTCTTCAACTCGGACGCTTCGGCGCGAGCGGCGTCAGTACCGCGGCGATCCACCGCAGTGGCCGCTGGCACCATACGTGCAGGAGGTGGTGGTAACGGCATCGATGAGCCCGCCCTTGGTGTCACGTCTGATGGTCGCGGCAATGTGCCGAACGCACCGTCCGCCACTTCTTCTTGTAGAAGCGTCAGGGCGCAAGCTGTATCGAGATTGGGCAGTCGTTGGACGAGCACCACAACGCGGATGTCCTTCCGCAAGCCATCGACAAAACGAGTCAAAAAGTAGAATGGGTGAATAGTATCCGAATATGATGACAGATGATTTATAATCAATTCAAACTGCTCAATGTAATTAGAGACTATAGACGTTTGGCGGACAGTGTAGAATTGCCGAATCAGCGTTTGGTGCCGATCGCGCCCAAAACGAGTACAGAGTAAAGTGGTAAATGACTCCCAATTGAAATCAGCGAGTCGTTTCTGAATCGACTGTAACCACACTGATGTGGAACCTGATGAGGACATCACTAACAAGGTTACACCCACAGCTCCAACTAACACATATACAGGACCAATTACTAGAGCTCTCGCACGCCAATTAAATTACCAGGTACTTTCGTTTCTTGGTAATGAATCTAATGTTCATGAGAATATGATGCTGCCTAAATTGGATACATTTGGCTTGCTTATAAATGAAGGGCCTAGCTTGGACAAGAAGGATGAACATTGGAGCAAGATCAAGCATGGAGATGATGGCATGCGCAAGGGGAACAAGAATAGAGTTACAAGTGATGATTTCAGGACTTTGAAGCCACCATAATGAGTGCGTGAAGCCTTGGACGAAATATACAAGATGCCACTTCATAAATTTCGTCCATAGGCTATTATAGGTGATGCGTCACCTTATTATTGGGCCTGGCCCATGTAATTTCGAAATACTTGAGTATAGGCTGTTTTTAGAGTCCGTATGTGTGGGGAAACAAGAGTTAGGGTTGGTTTCGGACCCCTCCACCAAGGGCCACGAAATTCCCCCCTCTTTCCCCCATATATACAGCCCTTAGGGCGTCGTTTAGACTTTGGGTTTTGTTTAGATTAAAGTTCGCTATAGCTGCAACTTCGCGTACTTCGTTTGTGTTCAACGACCAAACAAAGACGTCACAGAACCCCACTTGATCAATAAAGCTTTCCTCTTAAATTCGCAATATCCAGATTGCAATCTCAGTTTCTTGCTTGTTCTTCGTTTGCCTACAGGAAATAGACCTTCGTGGTCAGGTTGATCGTGTTCCGGCGTGGTCAATAACCTCTCGGAGTTGGTTTAGCGATTGCTATGGCGTAACGTCCTCGCACGTTCGTAGTCGGATCGTCAAAGTCGACTTCCTCCAAAATGATAGCCACCATCTCATCGAAAGACGGGACACCTTTGCCTCTATCAAGTGGTATCAGATTTCCAGGTTGCTCGGTGAGATTTTACAGTTTTTCCTAGTTTAGATCGAGTATGTTTTTCTTACCTATTGTCCAAGGAAAAGCCACAAAAAAGTTAGATCTATTCATCCTTTGTCCAAGCCAGTCTGAGCCTTTGCAATTTTCTTTTCATTGTTTGCATTATTGAAATATTGGTTGCATCGTCGTGTCGAGTTGCTGGTCTTAGTGTCTAGATCGTTAGAGTTTTGAGTTCCGTTCACATTAGTCACGTCGCCGCTGCATCGTTATCCCTTCTGCTGTCCACCACCTCATCCATCAATTTCCACCTCGTGCAACCCATCGTTCATTGTCATAATCATAGTTGAAGTCGTTCGCATCTTTGCTTGATCCAATCTGCATCTTATCTAGTTTGTCTTGGAAAGAGGGAGAAAGAAAAAAAAGACAGAGAAAAAAAGTAAAAAAAAGAGGAGAGAAAGAAAAAGAAAAAAAGTGTGAGAAAAAAGAAAAAGAAAAAGAAGGAAAAGAAAGTTGGAGAGAGTGTTGTTGTATATTCTGCTTGGCAGTTGTTTTCATCATTATCTTTACTGCCGTTGTGATCTTCACTTATATCTTGTTGTCCAGAGCTAATTCGTATCCTTTATTGATGCTAGTTGTGCTACACCGTGACATCATTAGTGTTCGTCTCTAGTCTGGTCTAGCCTAGGACCAGCACAGTACCGTCGTTGAGCGTTTATTCAACATTGCATCTCTGAATTGATTATTGCTAATCTTTTGCTACCATATATAAAACCAACCCAGCTCCACATATTTCTACACCGTGTTTATGTACGTTCACCTCGCAATCGCTTTACTCAATCTTTGGAGTTATTTGACACCGCTGGTTGCCTATCACCACCTGCTGCATGGTAAGAACTTGTAAGATATTGATATTTGCTTTACTGTGAGCGCTTTACCACCACATCCTAGTAGTTCATAGGAACATTATTTTTGGATTTTGTTTCTTGTTTCTAATAATCATGGCAGGTTCAAGAGTCAGTTGAGCTTCATCGATCGTGGGAGACGTGTCATCACCTCAGAAAATACAACCACCATCACAAGAGGTACAAAGACATCAGAATGGGCACAAACATGTTCTTATTTCCATGCCACCTTTTCATGGTCGTTTTAAACCTGATTTATATATTGAATGGGAGTTCAACATCAATAATATATTTGCTTCCCATAGTTTTAATGAACGTAAAAAAGTTAAGGTTGCGGTTGGTTCTTTTACTGGTTATGCTTTAGTTTGGTGGAGTGAATATTGTCGGTTATATCCTAATCATGTACCTACTACTTGGGATGATTTAAAACTTGTGATGAGAGATAGATTTGTCGATGTTTATTATACTCGTGGCATGATTAAAAAACTACAACATTTGAAACAAGGTAGTGACACCGTAACAAAATATTATGATGATTTACGAACTACCTTGTTGCACTCCTTTTTAGAGGAAAGTGAAGATGATTTTATGGATAGATTTTGGGGAGGATTAAACCATGATATTCAGGAGATGCTAATTCATGAAGAGTGTTATCCTATGGACCATTTGTTTCATCTTGCTAGTATTGTTGAACAGGAAATAAAACGACGTATTGTCCATAAGGAGAATAAGCGTCAGGTGCACATTCCAAGAGATGATACGGTTGTTCCTTCCACTACTAGGCGTACTATGACAGACACATCCTTTGTTGTGAGCACTACATCACCTCCACCATGTGACACATCACCTCCGACAGTGCCTACATCATCTGAGCTGATCATAAGAGGTAATGACAAAGGTACTGATCTTCCACCTCCACATGAGTACGATGAATGCCTTGTCAATTTAAATGAACCATGCGATGAGCTATCCACTACTTTGATCACACCAACTATTTTAGAGGAATATGTTCATGATTTGACTTTGCCATGTGATCAAACAATTGTGAGTGAACCAACTGAATTAACTATTGATGCGAAAGAACCATTTGAATCAGGGAATAAATCAGATTTGGATCAAATACGTGTGAAAATAGTTGTGCCAATGTTTAATCATTTTGATATGACCTCTAATCTTGGTGATGGTTCATCAAGGTTGGGATGGTTTAATGATGAGCACTGCCAATCTTTTGTAACGATTAAGAGCTTCACTTATATGTGCAAATTGAGTTGCAATATTTTCATGCCTTCTACTTCTTGTGATAATATTTTGGCTTTATATTTTATGAACTACGAAAGTTACTCATCTATACATGTATCATATGTGCGAAAATTAAGGGAAGTAAAAATGAATGACATATACATATACAACATATACACCTTGTCTATTTTCTTACCCACATTTCAAATTAAGCAACGCCGAGGACGGCTTTATTTTCAAGAATGGGAGGATGATGAGGACATGAATACCTTGGACATGACCAAAAATATTGCATACATGTATATTTGAGGTGATTTCTAATGCAAACTATGCAACAATTTATTTATGTCATCCAAAACAAAAATACTTCACAGACTTTTGTGCCATGTCTAATTCTAGGTGTATGGGATATTTGTACAATCCACGTATGAAGATAAGGGAAAAAGAGAAGTTTAGGTGTTGTCCAAAAAGTTCTCTCACGTCACTTTTGGGCCAAGAGAAGATAGAGTCCAAGTCTCTCACGTTCTGCATCCAGATTCGGACGGCACAGACATACCTGACTCAAAACGGCAAGAACTCCTTCATACGGACTCCGAATTGGGTGTTTCTTTTTTTGTTGGAAACTAGATTTCATACACTTTCCAACCCAATTGGATTCACCCTCAAATTCGTCCGGATCGTTGATATATCGACGAAACAATCTGACGCTGCAGGAGAATCCGAGTCAAACTACAAGTCCAAAGATGTTGCATCACCTCCACTTGGGCCCATGAGCCTTGTACGACCTAGGGTTAGTTTTAGGCTACCTTGGGACGTCCTTCCACCTCCTTGGCCACCACCCCTTGCTCCTATATAAGTAGATCCATCTAGTAGCTTTTTCTTTGGGATTTGTTTAGTCAAAAGTTAGCCATTGCAACTTCGTGTACTTCGTTTGTGTCCAACGACCCGACCAAGACCGCTTACGGATCCCCACCTTTATCAATACATCATTTATGTTTGCAATATTCAGATTGCTTTATCATATTCTTTCTTGTTCTTCGATTGCATGCAGGAATAGACCTTCGTGCTTAGGTTGATCGTGCTTCTGGCATTGTCAGTAACCCCTGGAGATTGGTTTAGCGATTGCTAAGGCGCAACGTCGTGCTTGTTTGTAGTCGGATCGTCAAAGTCGTCTCCACCAAATCGATAGTTATCATCTCATCGAAAGATCGGGCCCCTCGCCTCTATCAAGTGGTATCCGTAAGCGGTCTTGGTCAGGTCGTTGGACACAAACGAAGTACACGAAGTTGCAATGGCTAACTTTTGACTAAAAAATGCCCCAAAGAAAAAGCTACTAGATGGATCTACTTATATAGGAGCAAGGGGTGGCGTCCAAGGAGGTGGAAGGACGTCCCAAGGCAGCCTAAAACTAACCCTAGGTCTTACAAGGCTTATGGGCCCAAGTGGAGGTGATGCAACACCTTTGGACTTGTAGTTTGACTCGGATTCTGCTGCAGCATCCGATTGTTTCGCCGATATCTCAATGCTTCGGGCGAATTTTAAGGTGAATCCAATTGGGTTGGAAAGTGTACAAAATCTAGTATCCAACAAAAAAGAAACACCCAATTCGGAGTCCGTATGAAGGAGTTCTTGCCGTTTTGAGTCAGGTATGTCTGTGTAGTCCGAATCTGGATGCAGAACGTGAGAGACTTGGACTCTATCTGACAATCCTTCCACCTCGTACACTTTCCAACCTGGAGACTGGGAGAACTTGACGAACAAGGAGCTTCATGATAAGTTTCAGCAAATGATGAGTGTACAGGTGCAAGATGTGCTAAACAGATTTGACGAGGCCATGGAGAAGATAGATGGCATGGAGAAGACGTTTGAAACAAAGCTCGATAACAAGTTTGCTGAATTGCTTTCACGTTTTCCACCACCACCGGCTGCTGCAGCTGTCGCACCTCTACAACAACAACAACAACAACATCGCCTTCCAAATCAAGTGGGACGAGCACATCGCGTTCCCCTTGAGCCTGGTCAAACTTCTGGTGCCACTGTTGATGTTTCTGTAGCTCCTGCTGCTACTGCAGAGGTGGAGGACCATTACGAGGATGAGGTTGGCCAAAATCAGAACTACGTGCAACCACCAGCACCAGCACCACCAGGTCGTCCTCATGCATATCATCGCAACGGTAGGGCTGCACCACCACCTGAGGTACATGACCATCTTCCTGAACTGAAATTGAATATTCCACCATTTGAGGGTAGATATGTTGCAGACATATATCTTACTTGGGAGTTAGAAACTGAACAACGTTTTACATGTTTACACTATCCCGAGGAGAGACGTGTTCCTGCTGCTGTTTGTGCTTTCACTAGTTTTGCATGTGTTTGGTGGTCTGAACATTGTGGATTATATCCTATTCCAGCTACTTGGGCTGCTTTGAAAACTGCTATGCGTACTTGTTGGGTTCCACCATATTATCAACGTGAATTACTTCAAAAATTGCAGCGCTTAAGACAAGGAAAAAATTCTGTAGAAGAATATTATCAGCAAATACAAACTGGCCTGATTAGATGTGGTATTGTTGAGGAGAATG
This sequence comes from Secale cereale, assembly GCA_902687465.1. NCBI lineage: Eukaryota > Viridiplantae > Streptophyta > Magnoliopsida > Poales > Poaceae > Secale > Secale cereale. The sequence goes on along the minus strand of LR738712.1, from coordinate 301,752,743 downwards.
AAGCTATGCTTGCACGTTTTATGGGTGGATTAAATAGAGAGATTCAGACCATTCTAGAGTATAAGGATTATAATAATATCACCCGTTTATTCCATCTTGCTTGTAAAGCTGAACGTGAAGTGCAGGATCGACAGGCACTGGTGCGGACTAACTTTTCTGTAGGTCCACCTTCATCATGGACACCGCGTGTATCCTCTACTTCCACACATTCTACTTCACCAACACCTCCATCAGCTGTTACCTCCAGCCGTGATACAAGGAAGCAGGCACAACCACCATTATCTGCCAAGAGCACACCTATTGGGCCTGCACAGAGTTCTTTTTCTTCCATGGCATCAATAGGGCACACCAGTGATATTATTTGTCGTCGTTGTAAGGGAAGAGGCCATTTTGCGAGAGAATGCAAATATCAGCGTGTGATGATTGCTACTGAGGATGGTGGATATGAGTCCGCTAGTGACTATGATGAGGAGACTTTGGCTCTTATTACACGTGAAGAACACGGCGGAGACGATTCTGATCATGAGATGCAATACATGGCTCCTGAAGATGTTGACAGGTATGAATGTTTAGTTGCTCAACGTGTTTTGAGTGTGCAGCTTACACAAGCTGAGCAAAATCAAAGGCATAATTTGTTCCATACAAAGGGAGTTGTGAAGGAATATTCTGTTCGCGTGATCATAGATGGAGGGAGTTGCAACAACTTGGCTAGCATGGAGATGGTGGAGAAGCTATCTCTCACCACAAGACCACATCCACATCCTTACTACATCCAATGGTTCAACAACAACGGCAAGGTTGAGGTAACACGTACTGTTCGTGTGCATTTTAGTATCTCTACATATGCTGATTATGTTGATTGTGATGTGGTACCTATGCAAGCATGTTCCTTATTACTTGGTAGACCATGGCAATTTGATAAAAAATCTATACACCATGGTAGAAACAATCAGTATACTCTTGTTCATAAGGATAAAAACATTACTTTACTTCCTATGACTCCTGATTCCATTTTGAAAGATGATATTAATAGAGCTAATAAAGCAAAACAGGAGAAAAATAAGAGTGAAAATCATATTGTGGCAAAAGAATTTGAGCAACAAAAGAAACCTAATAATAAACCATCTACTGTTGCTTCTGAAATTAAATTGAAAAGTGCATGTTTACTTGCCACCAAATCTGATATTGATGAGCTAGATTTTAGCAAATCTGTTTGCTATGCTTTTGTGTGCAAAGAGGCATTATTTTCATTCGAGGACGTGCCTTCCTCTTTGCCTCATGCTGTCACTAACATTTTGTAGGAGTTCGCCGATGTTTTTCCACAGGACGTACCACCGGGATCACCACCTATTCGAGGGATTAAGCATCATATTGACTTAATTCCCGGTGCATCGCTACCCAACCGCGCACCATACCTTGGAGTTATGTTGTTACCCAACAGGGAATTGAGGTTGATAAAGCCAAGATTGAAGCTATTGAGAGTTGGCCGCAGCCCCAAACGGTCACACACGTGAGGAGTTTCCTTGGCCTCGCTGGATTCTATCGGCGTTTTGTGAGAGATTTCAGCACCATTGCTGCACCTCTCAATGAGCTTACAAAGAAGGATGTGCCTTTTGTTTGGGGTACTGCACAGGAAGAAGCATTCACGGTATTGAAAGATAAGTTGACACATGCTCCTTTACTCGAACTTCCTGATTTTAATAAGACTTTTGAGCTTGAATGTGATGCTAGTGGAATTGGGTTAGGAGGTGTGTTATTACAAGATGGTAAACCTGTTGCATACTTTTCTGAAAAATTGAGTGGTCCTAGTCTGAATTATTCTACTTATGATAAGGAATTATATGCTCTTGTTCGGACTTTGGAAACATGGCAACATTATTTATGGCCCAAAGAATTTGTTATACATTCTGATCATGAATCTTTGAAGCACATTAAAAGTCAAGCAAAACTGAACCGTAGACATGCTAAATGGGTTGAATTCATAGAGACTTTTCCTTATGTTATTAAACACAAGAAGGGAAAAGAAATGTTATTGCGGATGCACTGTCTCGTCGTTATACTATGCTTTCACAACTTGACTTTAAAATATTTGGTTTGGAGACCATCAAAGATCAATATGTGCATGATGCTGAATTTAAAGATGTATTGCAGAATTGTAAAGAAGAGAGAACATGGAACAAGTTCATCGTTAATGATGGATTTGTGTTTCGTGCTAACAAGCTATGCATTCCAGCTAGCTCTGTTCATCTTTTGTTGTTGCAGGAGGCGCATGGAGGAGGATTAATGGCACACTTTGGCTTGAAGAAGACGGAGGACGTACTTGCTACACATTTCTTTTGGCCAAAGATGCGACGGGATGTTGAGCGTTTTGTTGCTCGCTGCACTACATGTCAAAAAGCTAAGTCACGACTCAATCCTCAAGGTTTATATATATGCCTTTGCGTGTTCCTAGTGTTCCTTGGGAAGATATATCTATGGACTTTGTTTTGGGTTTACCTCGAACAAAGAAGGGGAGGGATAGCATATTTGTTGTCGTGGATAGGTTCTCGAAGATGGCACACTTTATACCATGTCATAAAAGCGATGATGCTGTTAATGTTGCTGACTTGTTCTTTCGTGAAATTATTCGCTTGCATGGTGTGCCAAATACTATTGTTTCAGATCGTGATACTAAATTTCTTAGCCACTTTTGGAGATGTTTATGGGCTAAGTTGGTGACTAAATGATGTCTACACACGCTTCTACTCTTGTAGACTATGTTGGGCCTCCAAGCGCAGAGGTTTGTAGGACAGCAGCAATTTCCCTCAAGTGGATGACCTAAGGTTTATCGAACTCGGGGAAGTAGAGGTTGAAGATGGTCTCTCTCAAGCAACCCTGCAACTAAGATACAAGAAGTCTCTTGTGTCCCCAACACACCTAATACAACTAGGAGTTGTATAGGTGCACTAGTTCGGCGAAGAGATGGTAAAATATGGATGATAGGAGTGGCAAAGCAAAGTAATATAAATCTATAATAAAAAGTGCAGCAAGCAAACAAGTGGTAAACGTGAGCACAAATGGTATTGCAATGGTGGAAATAAGGCCTAGGGATCATACTTTCACTAGTGGCAACTCCCAACAACATTAACATAATCGAATGACATGATATTTCCCATAAAACATGCAATGGAGACGCACCCGGAGGTCATTCCTTCGTGGTCAAGAGAGGACGAGAACTATGTAGGGCTACAAAAGCACACCTCAAAGTTCGTAGTTCTCAATCTAAGGATTTCCCAATGTCACCGCGGCCATCCAAAGGGAGTCCCACAATCACCACAGCATATCTAAAGGATAGTCAAAGACAAGCACCAAGAGAGTCTCAATCTTCAATCAACACACAAGAGAGGAAATCACTCATGAAAATATTTTTCTAATCCATGTCAAATAGACCGCTGTCACCTTGGTCTCGTGGATTATACTAGATAAAGACAAGTGAGTACATCAATCCAATACATAGAGGAAGGGGAAATATCATGGGATCACTCTAGATTAACATAGCCTATGATCACAACGAATATCACATCATGGGAGAGAGAGATAACCACATAGCTACACGTACGAGCCCTCGGCCCCGGAGAAAACTACTCACGCATGGACATGGTGAGGAGGAGGTTGATGATGGTGTTGATGGAGAGGTGCAGCCCCGCGAGGAGGCGGCGGCCGGCGGCGGCCACGGAGGCGGCGGCAGCGACGAGGAGACGGCGGCGGCCCTTGGGGGCGGCCGCAGCCCTAGGGGCAGCGGCTCCTTGGCCCCCCTTCTTCCTTGTGGATGGTGCTGCAATGGTGCTGGTCCTCCCCTCCAAGACGGCGGCTCGGGAGGAGGAAAATTCGTGGCCCTTGGTGACCTAGGTTTCCTCTCTTTATATAGACTCTCGGATTCCCATCATCAGATTTTGGGCCTCAGTAAAACGGGCTTTACTCGGCCGTCCGGACTCCGATTTGGACGAATTTTATATCCAGAAGCATCGCCTCGAAATTCCCCACAACTTTCGCAACTAGACTTTTTCCGTTTGTAGTCGTCTTCGGGCCGGAACGTGACAATCTTTAAAAAGCGTTCTCAGACAGATTTCTGGAAAGTCAGAGTCCTACTCCAATACGACTCATTTTGCGTTTTTGTCAATTCCAAGTAATTCCTACACAATAAATGTCAGGACCCCGATCCTAAGTCACACCGATCTAGCTGTAACACGTCATATCACTTTGCGGCCTCACGCACGGTAACCCCACGGGTGCCACCTTACCTGGCCCGGGACCGTTTGCGCATTTTGGCACACGTATATGACAGTGTCGCTAGCATCCATATGACAGAGAACCCGGGCCGACATGGCTAGTTATAAACCAAAAGTGGCACTAAATTACAAAGACAGGCATCCATGACCCAGCAACGAACGTGTCGGTCATCAACGTATGAACCCAAGTCGTAGCAAGCTACATGGACTTAAAGAAACAACGCGTGACATTTCCCCTAAGGGACAGACACAGGAACGAAGAAGGACACATGCCGGCCAGCCTACGTGTTCCGAGCAGTAGCAAGCTACCAAGGCTCATTGGAATCACTAGGAGGCATTTCCCTGTAAGATAGGCTACCAAAGAAAAACAACTAGGTGTCGGATCCCACACATACCAAGCATTTCAATCATACATGCAATATGCTCAATATGTGCAAATACAACATTGCATCACAACAGAACTCTAAGACTTAAAGTACTTTATTTAAAAGGCTCCAAGAGCCATACACAACATAGTCATACAGATAGGGGTCACATGACCCAACACTCAAGTCATACAGTCATACAAGCACAAGCGGAAGCTACATGTCTGAGTACAGACAACTTAGAAAATAAAACAGGCTTGGTGTAGCCTGACTATCTACAAGACCCTCCACAAGCTCTAGATCACCGTCTGGGTGTCAAGCTACTCGTCGACGTCAACGTCTATGTAGAACCCATCAGCAGGGGCAGGGTTCTCCTCTGCAACAGTTGTTAAGCAAACATGAGTACAAAGGTACTCAGCAAGTCTTACCACAGAACCTAACATACATGCAACATTATCAAAGGGGGGTAGTGGAGTTTATAGCAGAATGCCAGCTTTGACCTTGGCTAACCTATACTACAACCCTCAACAGATTGCAAGATGTTATTACGAACACGAGTCCTCTACTCACCACATCAATACACTACCAAGGATCCTCTTCCGTCATCCTACGAAAGGGCCATCCACGGCACTCACGCTTATCTTGAGGCTTTTAGTAGTATCCATCAACTTGTCTATGAACTGTAAGAGTAACCAAGTAGTTCATACCGCGAACAACGGCTATTCGAATAGATTGATAACCCTGCAGGGGTGTACTTCTTCACACATGTTTTCACCACTTAGCGTCTGCACACGACATGTGCTCGGCAGACTTCAAGCGAAAGCCGACGTGGGTGTAGACCACGACCTAACCAACCACTCAAGTCTCTCGTCCAGGTTTATCGCCTATTTGGGTTCCATCCGTGGGGAGATCCGGCCGGGGTGTCGCTCATGGCCCCAAATGATGTGTACAGGGTTCCCGAGTCACCAAACGGGCAACCGGTACACCGTGCCACGTACCTGTCGCATCACAGCCCACCCCGAGGGTCAGCGCTGTGCACGACCTCCAGTAAACTATAAACACCAGAAACTAGTTGCAACTCCTGGACAGAGTACAAGGGCAGTCAATAAGTCGAGCGGGGTCATATTTCAGGGCCCAATGTGTGGTAGTAACTGTAACTTGAATCACACACACAGATCTCGGGTCCTATGGACGATTCCAATGAAACAACCCACCATGTACTCCTACATGGCCTTTCATCGATACCTTTACCAAGCGTATTCCACACTTCCCTCTCTTTATCGGTAAGATCATTTCACTCAGATCCATCACCCAGATGAACCAGACCAGACACAACTCTAAGCATAGCAGGCAACATAAATAAATAGCATGGTGGATCACACATCACATGGCTCAATCAACTCCTACACATGCTAGTGGGCTTCAACTATTTACTGTGGCAATGACAGGTCATGCAAGGGAATAGGGTTCAACTACCGCAGCAAGTAGCAGTTCACGCGCTGTTGCCTTAATGCAGTAAAAGAGAGCAGGAGCGAGAAGATTGGGTTTGTATCGGAATGATCAATGATTGCTTGCCTGACAAGGTAGTTGTCGGGTACTGCTCTTCAACTGGATACGCAGCAGTATCCTCGGGAGCAGGACCTAACACAGGGAATACCGACGATACAATCATTAACAAACAAATGCAACAATATGATGCATTTTTATGACATGGCAAGATGCATGTGTGTTGGCTAATGCAACTAAAACCAGAAGGGTTTGAACCTATTTGAATCAAGGATTCAATTGAAGTTCAAACTATTATTTAAATAAGTGCATTATCATGTTTTTGATATAAACAACAAGTTAACTTGTTCAAACATGCATGAAACCAGTGCCATTAGAAAGATTGGATTTTTCTTATCATTTTCCATATATAAATCTGTTCCATTTGAGCTATGGTTGATTTTATATGATTTTTAGAAGTTTTGGGTATTTTCTGGAATTTCTTGAATTATTTTAAATCTAAAAATCCCAGAAAAACCTTTACTGCGTCAGCATGACATCATGCTGACGTCAGCCAGTCAACAGGGCCAGTCCAGGTCAAACCTGACCAGTGGGTCCCTCATGTCAGTGTCACAGCTAATTAACTGAGTTAATTAGAGTTAAACTAAAACTAATTAGCTGTCAGTGGGGCCAGGGCCCACGTGTCAGTGACTAAACTAATTAACTAATTAATTTAAATTAACACCTAAACTAGGTTTGACCTGCGGGCAGGGCCCACATGTCATTGACCCAGGGGGTCAAACCCGTGGTCAAAACAGGTCCAACTCGCCGGCGTTTAGCCGCCGGCGAGGCCAAACGCGGCGGCGTGCTTCGGAAAACGCCTACGGTGCACGGTTCGAGCTGCGGTTGGGTGCGTTGGATAGCCCTTGCTGTTGCGCATCGGATGGAGGTGGTCGCCGGACCAGGGGTGGCCGGAGACGACGGCAACGAGCTCGACGGCGGCGACCGGCGTCGGGCGTGTGTGGAGAAACGGCTACAGGGGCCTAGGCGATGCGTGCGTAGCACCGTTCGCATCTACGTGCTGCGGTGAGTATGTTGGACGGGTGCCAGTGACCAAATGGTCACCGGAGCATCACCGGCGGCGAGCACGGCGGCGGTGCGTGCGGGCGAGCTTCGTGCAGTGCGTTGCAGGGCAAAAGGGAGCCAACGGAGAGGGGGAGGAGGTAGCTAGGCTCACAGGGGTTGCGGCAAGCACCGGAGCGAGCTCGGGGGTGGTCGGAGCTGAGCTGAACGGCGAGGGGGATCTCCGCGGCCGGAGTTGGGGAAGAAGAGGTCGGGGGCGTCTCCAGGGCGGGCGAGCGCTCGAGGCTCGGCCTGTTCGAAGCAGTCGAGGACGGCGTAGACGAAGGACACCAAGGCGGAGCTCAGGGACGACGGTGGACGCGGCTTCTACGACGGTGCGATCACGGCGGCGTCGGCCATGGCGCGGGGAGAGCGGAGGAGAGGAGCTGGGGGGAGGTGGAGGTGTCTGGGGGGTCGAGGAGGACGTGGAGGTTCGAACCATCCCGCCAGGACGGCGAGGGGGTGAAGCAAGGCGGCGGGCAGCTGCGTGGCGCGCGGCGCGGTCGCCGTCGAGCACCTGCCTGCCTGCCTGGCCGAGCCAAGCAGCTCGCTGGAGCGGCAGCTGGGCTGGGCCGGCAGTTGGGCCGGGTGGCGCCAGGTAAGTTCTCTCTCTCCCTTTTTTTTATTTTCTTTTCTATTTCATTTCTTTTGCAACTTTGTTCATTTAATAAAAATGCCTAAACATTTTTATAACTCATAACACTTGTCATGCCTCCTGTATATAATATGAACAGTAGGAAACATTATAGTTTATGATTATTTGAGCATTTAAAATATTTTGTAGCATTTAAATGCCCAAATTCAAATACCATATGATTTAATCCAAAGCCCTAGATTGTCCTAGAAAAATGTGCACCATTTTTGGCAGAGGTTTAAGACCAAGGCAGAAATGATGAAAATTTTGGAGGGCATTTTGGGTACATTGGAAAATATTTTAGCAAACCCTAGTTCTTAGGGGAGGGGTGCTGGGGTTTCTGTTAATCCCATTTCAAGTTTCTTTGAAAGTAAACATGATGCACACTCTAGTCAGGTCCTAATGCAAGTGCTAGCTAGGGATGTGACAACTCACCCCCACTTAAAAGAATCGCGTCCCGAGATTCGGGTTCCTCCGGAAAGAGGGTGGGGTACTCAAGTCGAAGACGATCCTCCCTTTCCCAAGTAGCTTCACTCTCGGAATGATGTGACCATTGAACCTTGAGAAACTTGATATTGTGGCGTCGAGTGGTGCGCTCGGTTTGATCAAGAATACGAACGGGGTATTCTCGATATGTGAGATTGTCTTGGAGATCAAGCGTTTCGTGGTCCACTCCGCGGATAGGATCCGAGAAGCAACGCCTGAGTTGAGAAACGTGGAAAACATCATGAACTCTGGAGAGGTGCGGAGGTAGTTTCAATTGGTAGGCAACTTCTCCTCGTTTGGCAAGAATGCGAAAAGGACCGATGTAACGAGGGGCCAATTTGCCTTTGATACCGAAGCGATGGGTTCCCTTAAGAGGAGTAACCCGAAGGTAAGCCTTATCGCCGACTTCAAAAGTCACAGCCTTATGATGACTATCATATTGGCTCTTTTGGCGAGACTGGGCAGTTTTCAATCTCTCACGAACGATGCGAACTTGTTCCTCTGCTTCCTGGATCATATTCGGGCCAAAGAATTGTCTTTCCCCGGTCTCTGACCAGTTAAGAGGTGTTCGACACCTTCGTCCATATAGAACTTCGAAGGGAGCTTTACCCAAGCTGGCTTGATAACTATTGTTATAAGCGAATTCGGCAAATGGAAGACACTTTTCCCATTCCATACCGAAAGAAATGACAGAGGCTCGAAGCATGTCTTCCAGAATTTGATTGACTCGTTCCACTTGACCACTTGATTGCGGATGGAAGGCAGTACTGAAAGAGAGATGAGTTCCCATAGCATTCTGGAAACTTTCCCAAAATCGTGAAGTGAAAAGACTTCCACGGTCCGAGTTAATCTCCAACGGTACACCATGAAGTGATACTATTCGAGAGATATATAAGTCTGCTAGCTGGCTAGCGGTAATACTCTCCCGAACAGGCAGGAAATGAGCTACTTTAGAGAGGCGGTCGATAACGACGAAGATAGCATTATTCCCTTTCCTGGACCTGGGAAAACCGGTAATGAAGTCCATACCGACTTTATCCCATTTCCATTCAGGAATAGCTAGAGGTTGAAGGGTGCCAGCAGGCCGTTGATGCTCTGCTTTGACTCTATGACAAACGTCGCAGTTAGCAATGAACTGAGCGATTTCTCTCTTCATCCTAGTCCACCAGAATCTTTGACGTAGGTCTTGATACATTTTGGTACTACCGGGATGAATCGTGAGAGGAGATTCATGAGCCTCCTTAAGGATTAATTGCCGTAGATGGTGGTTCTTGGGAACCACTACACGGTTCTCAAAGAAAACAACACCTCGATCATCCATGGAGAAACTTTTAGCGAGTCCGCTAGCAATGTTCTCTTGGAGTCATGATACACCTTTATCACGCTTCTGGGCAGCTATGATTTGATCCATAAGGGTAGGTTTCGCCACCAAGGTGGAAAGGAATCCTCGAGGAACAATGTGAAGGTTAAGCTTACGAAATTCCTCGTGGAGAAGTGGTTGACTTTGTTGTAACATTAAATTGTTACAATATGACTTACGACTTAGTGCATCAGCCATGACATTGGCCTTTCCAGGAGTGTAAGTGATTCCTAAGTCGTA
>LR738712.1:301628521-301742773 GCA_902687465.1 Secale cereale | reverse complement strand
CGTCTTTGCCTGAGATTTAGATCCGGTTGGGTGAAGATATACTTCAAACTTTGGTGATCAGTGAAGATTTCACAGCGATTACCAAGAAGGTAATGTCGCCATGTTTTGAGTGCATGGACTACAGCTGCAAGCTCTAAATCATGAGTAGGATAGTTATCCTCATGTGGGCGCAACTGTCGGGATGCGTATGCAATCACTTGACGATCTTGCATGAGAATGCAACCTAGTCCTTGTCGCGAGGCGTCGCAATAGATTATAAAATCCTTGGAAAAGTCTGGTGGTACCAGTACAGGTGCAGATGTCAGGCGTCTTTTCAGTTCCTGAAAACTGGACTCGCACTGTGGGGTCCACTCAAACTTTTTATCTTTCTTGAGGAGTTCGGTTAGAGGTTTAGCAACCTTGGAGAAGTTCTCGACGAAACGTCGGCAATAGCTCGCTAAGCCAAGAAAACTCCTAACTTGCTTGACCGATTCAGGGGGAGTCCAATCAAGTACGGCTTGAACTCGCTCGGGATTGACAGCAATACCCTTGCCAGAGATCACATGACCTAGATAGGTTAATTCTGGCAACCAAAATCCACATTTAGAGAATTTGGCATAAAGGCGGTGCTCTCGAAGTTTCGTCAATACCAGCCTTAAATGCTCGGCATGATCTTCCTTGTTCTTGGAGAAAATGAGTATATCATCGAGGTATACCACGACGAATTTATCCAAATACTCCATGAATATAGAATTCATTAACCGAGAAAAGGTAGCTGGGGCATTGGTTAATCCGAAGGACATGACGGTGTACTCATATTGGCCATAACGAGTAACGAAAGCTGTTTTAGGAATGTCCCCGTTCTTGATTTTGATTTGATGGTAGCCCAACCTCAAATCCATCTTGGAGAAGACTGAGGATCCCGCGAGCTGATCATACAGGTCGTTGATCCTGGGGAGCGGATACTTATTCTTTATGGTGACCAGATTGACAGGTCGGTAATCTACAACCATCCGCTCCGTTCCATCCTTCTTCTTGACGAAGAGGACGGGGCAAGCCCAAGGGAAGAACTAGGACGGATGAAACCCTTTTGCAAGGACTCATCAAGTTGTTTCTTTAGCTCAGCTAATTCTAGTGGTGCCATCTTATAAGGTCTCCTAGAGATTGGGACGGTTCCAGGGATAAGATCTATCACGAACTCGACATCTCTGTCAGGTGGAACTCCTGGTAGTTCTTCTGGAAAAACATCCGGAAAGTCACGGACTACCGGGATATCTTCGAGTTCTGGTAGAGGGCTGGCATTAAGAGAGTAGAGCTGACGTTCAGCCATTCGAGTCAAGACATTGACTATCTTGCCGGATGGATGTGTAAGTTGAACGGTCCTAGTAAAGCAATCAATTTTGGCGTAATGAGTTGTCATCCAATCCATACCCAAGATGATGTTTATGTCCGAGGACTTGAGAGCGATTAAATATGCAAGGAAAACAAGTCTATCGACAAGGATTTCATTTCCATTGCTTACCCTAGAGGTTTGCCACTTTGAACCAGGAGTTTGAATAACCATGGAAGTAGGCATGTCACAAAAAGTCATGTTGTGCAATCGAGCATAACTCTCAGATATGAACGAATGGGATGCTCCAGTATCGAAAAGAATAGATGCCGGATGGCAGGTTACGAGAAGCGTACCAAGGACGACATTAGGATCCTCATAAGCTTCTTCGGCAGAAACATAGTTGACATGACCACGTGCAGTGGGGATTGGCTTGACATAGTTCACCTTGCCGGTTGGCTTGCCACGTCCAACGGGTTTTCCTGGCTGATTCTGGGGACAATCACGCATGTAGTGTCCCGGTTCTCCACACTTGAAACATGTCACAGTGGTGGTGCGTGGAGCAAAGTTGGAGGGTGGACCTCCATAGGTCTTAGCAGGTGCAAACTGTTGAGTTGGGCGAGGCGCCTCATAGGATGGCCTCGGTGTATACTTGGGTGGTAGAGTAGTGTTAGGAACCCACACACGGCGCTTGTGAGAGCCAGAGCTGGATGAGGAACCAAAGTCTCGAGTATGCTTGCGGGTGGCCTCGAAGTCGGTCTGACCTGTCTCAGCACTGATAGCCTTGTTAACCAACTTCTGGAAGGAGGTGCACTCGTGCAGACGTAGATCTCGACGAAGTTCAGGGCTGAGTCCCTTGCGGAACCTCGCCTGTTTCTTGGCATCGGTGGATACTTCCTCAGGTGCATAGCGTGCCAGATTACCAAACTCACGACTATAGCCATCCACAGTTAAACGGCCCTCGGTGAAATTGCAGAATTCCTCCCGCTTACGATCCATGAGACCTTCCGGAATGTGATGTTCACGGAATGCCTCACTGAACTCAACCCAGGTAGTGACTTGGCCAGCAGGACGCATAGCTTCAAAGTTTTCCCACCAAAGACTGGCAGGGCCCTCAAGATGATAGGCGGCGTAGATAACCTTGTCAGCTTCAGCCACACGGGCAGAGTGTAGCTTGTGGGTAATACTACGTAGCCAGTCATCAGCATCCAGAGGTTCAGTGGAGTGATGGAACTTTGGTGGACACATCTTGATAAAATCGTGGATTGACACCACGTCATTCCTCTGACGGAACCCAGTGTTTTGCTCTATGCGTTCCAGCAGACGGTTGGTCTCTCTCTTGTTCCGTTCTGCTTCAAGCATAACTTCCGCCAAAGAGGGTGGCTGGGGAAGATTTCCATCTCTAGCCCCACTAGCCTCACCCTGCTCCTGAGCATCAGGAGTGTTGCGAGTGTTGACCATCCTAGGAAAACAAAACAACGGTTTAGACAAGGATGGCAAAAATTTGACATAGAAGTGCAGAATGTAATGGATGACACAGAATGCAGAGATGTTCATCCGTACGACATGGTAATATAGGAACTGCTATATATACACCAGTGGTCATACACACCATACAAAGTTTAGTACAAGCCAAGGCTAAAGTACAACTGCGGTGAAAGACGATACATCCCATCAGAGGCATTCCAAGCTCCTATACATTATTTAACTACACCTCCGGAACTCAGTACACACTAATTCATATTCCACAAGACGCGCAGGACTGTGGAAATACAACCACTACAATACTACTACTACCACGGACTAGCTCAGACATTCGCGTAGTAATCCTCGTAAAGATTACCACCGTAGCCTGGAAGTGGTACAGACGGATCTTGGAACTCGCGAGCACTCGAAGGCTGTGGACCATAGGGGCATGGGTGTGGTCTCGGTCCCGATGCTGGTGGTAACCGACGCCCACGTGGAGGTGTAATACCCCCAACGTCACGCCAATCCATGCGATCAGGCAGACGAGTCCGCACAGGATACAGATCCCGCATGTCCAGATATCCGGCGTGCACAACAGGTGCAAGCCGTGTCAAAGTAGTCCAGTGAGCGGCTCGGGTGTTATACAGCTCCATTCGGAGGGCACGGACCTCACGGTCCCTATCCTCCAACATCTGAACAGTAGTCTGAAGCAGTGGCTCTTCATGAGCAGCATCAGTATACAGACCAGTGTAGTAGCCTTCCTCTCCGGGGAGTGAAGCTGGCATGTAACAGAACTCAGTGTTCAGCAACAGGGCATGCCTAGCACGGAGAATCTTCATCATCGAATAAGCGGCATCCTGCACTGCCATCTCGATGGTAATCCCGAGTCCATAAGACCAATGGATGGGATCATTAGCTCCGGGATATGAGGGGTATATCCGGACTGTGCAGAAATACTGACTTTGATTGAAATCCCGATACTGTTCCTCCACGGTGTATTCAGGATACCAGCGATAACCGGTCTCAGTCATCACACGGACTAGCATGGCCGTGTGACCGGGCACATTAATGCACCGAGTCAAACGAACCACTTGGTGAGGGATGCGGCCAAACATCTGAAACACGAAATAATGCAAAGGCATCAGTGTTTCTGAAAGAAATCGGGCAGCATAACAACTGTAAATGCTCAAACAAAGATTTGAGACATCATACAAATGATAGCATAGCCACTCAACAATTCCATATCAAGGTTCCGGTTCAACAATCATCATACTAAAAGGATAGAAACTGAACTGAGGCTTGAAACCAACAATCCTAAGAGTCTACGGATTAGTAACACGTGAACCTAGTAAGGATAAGAGGCCTAGTCAGATGGTGCTGCAATGGTGCTGGTCCTCCCCTCCAAGACGGTGGCTCGGGAGGAGGAAAATTCGTGGCCCTTGGTGACCTAGGTTTCCTCTCTTTATATAGACTCTCGGATTCCCATCATCAGATTTTGGGCCTCAGTAAAACGGGCTTTACTCGGCCGTCCGGACTCCGATTTGGACGAATTTTATATCCAGAAGCATCGCCTCGAAATTCCCCACAACTTTCGCAACTAGACGTTTTCCGTTTGTAGTCGTCTTCGGGCCGGAACGTGACAATCTTTAAAAAACGTTCTCAGACAGATTTCAGGAAAGTCAGAGTCCTACTCCAATACGACTCCTTTTGCGTTTTTGTCAATTCCAAGTAATTCCTACACAATAAATGTCAGGACCCCGATCCTAAGTCACACCGATCTAGCTGTAACACGTCATATCACTTTGCGGCCTCACGCACGGTAACCCCACGGGTGCCACCTTACCTGGCCCGGGACCGTTTGCGCATTTTGGCACACGTATATGACAGTGTCGCTAGCATCCATATGACAGAGAACCCGGGCCGACATGGCTAGTTATAAACCAAAAGTGGCACTAAATTACAGAGACAGGCATCCATGACCCAGCAACGAACGTGTCGGTCATCAACGTATGAACCCAAGTCGTAGCAAGCTACATGGACTTAAAGGAACAACGCGTGACATTTCCCCTAAGGGACAGACACAGGAACGAAGAAGGACACATGCCGGCCAGCCTACGTGTTCCGAGCAGTAGCAAGCTACCAAGGCTCATTGGAATCACTAGGAGGCATTTCCCTGTAAGATAGGCTACCAAAGGAAAACAACTAGGTGTCGGATCCCACACATACCAAGCATTTCAATCATACACGCAATATGCTCAATATGTGCAAATACAACATTGCATCACAACAGAACTCTAAGACTTAAAGTACTTTATTTAAAAGGCTCCAAGAGCCATACACAACATAGTCATACAGATAGGGGTCACATGACCCAACACTCAAGTCATACAGTCATACAAGCACAAGCGGAAGCTACATGTCTGAGTACAGACAACTTAGAAAATAAAACAGGCTTGGTGTAGCCTGACTATCTACAAGACCCTCCACAAGCTCTAGATCACCGTCTGGGTGTCAAGCTACTCGTCGACGTCAACATCTATGTAGAACCCATCAGCAGGGGCAGGGTTCTCCTCTGCAACAGTTATTAAGCAAACATGAGTACAAAGGTACTCAGCAAGTTTTACCACAGAACCTAACATACATGCAACATTATCAAAGGGGGATAGTGGAGTTTATAGCAGAATGCCAGCTTTGACCTTGGCTAACCTATACTACAACCCTCAACAGATTGCAAGATGTTATTACGAACACGAGTCCTCTACTCACCACATCAATACACTACCGAGGATCCTCTTCCGTCATCCTACGAAAGGGCCATCCACGGCACTCACGCTTATCTTGAGGCTTTTAGTAGTATCCATCAACTTGTCTATGAACTGTAAGAGTAACCAAGTAGTTCATACCGCGAACAACGGCTATTCGAATAGATTGATAACCCTGCAGGGGTGTACTTCTTCACACATGTTTTCACCACTTAGCGTCTGCACACGACATGTGCTCGGCAGACTTCAAGCGAAAGCCGACGTGGGTGTAGACCACGACCTAACCAACCACTCAAGTCTCTCGTCCAGGTTTATCGCCTATTTGGGTTCCATCCGTGGGGAGATCCGGCCGGGGTGTCGCTCACGGCCCCAAATGATGTGTACAGGGTTCCCGAGTCACCAAACGGGCAACCAGTACACCGTGCCACGTACCTGTCGCATCACAGCCCACCCCGAGGGTCAGCGCTGTGCACGACCTCCAGTAAACTATAAACACCAGAAACTAGTTGCAACTCCTGGACAGAGTACAAGGGCAGTCAATAAGTCGAGCGGGGTCATATTTCAGGGCCCAATGTGTGGTAGTAACTGTAACTTGAATCACACACACAGATCTCGGGTCCTATGGACGATTCCAATGAAACAACCCACCATGTACTCCTACATGGCCTTTCATCGATACCTTTACCAAGCGTATTCCACACTTCCCTCTCTTTATCGGTAAGATCATTTCACTCTGATCCATCACCTAGATGAACCAGACCAGACACAACTCTAAGCATAGCAGGCAACATAAATAAATAGCATGGTGGATCACACATCACATGGCTCAATCAACTCCTACATATGCTAGTGGGTTTCAACTATTTACTGTGGCAATGACAGGTCATGCAAGGGAATAGGGTTCAACTACCGCAGCAAGTAGCAGTTCACGCGATGTTGCCTTAATGCAGTAAAAGAGAGCAGGAGCGAGAAGATTGGGTTTGTATCGGAATGATCAATGATTGCTTGCCTGACAAGGTAGTTGTCGGGTACTGCTCTTCAACTGGATACGCAGCAGTATCCTCGGGAGCAGGACCTAACACAGGGAATACCGACGATACAATCATTAACAAACAAATGCAACAATATGATGCATTTTTATGATATGGCAAGATGCATGTGTGTTGGCTAATGCAACTAAAACCAGAAGGGTTTGAACCTATTTGAATCAAGGATTCAATTGAAGTTCAAACTATTATTTAAATAAGTGCATTATCATGTTTTTGATATAAACAGCAAGTTTGTTCAAACATGCATGAAACCAGTGCCATTAGAAAGATTGGATTTTTCTGATCATTTTCATATATAAATCTGTTCCATCTGAGCTATGGTTGATTTTATATGATTTTTAGAAGTTTTGGGTATTTTCTGGAATTTCCTGAATTATTTTAAATCTAAAAATCCCAGAAAAACCTTTACTGCGTCAGCATGACATCATGCTGACGTCAGCCAGTCAACAGGGCCAGTCCAGGTCAAACCTGACCAGTGGGTCCCTCATGTCAGTGTCACAGCTAATTAACTGAGTTAATTAGAGTTAAACTAAAACTAATTAGCTGTCAGTGGGGCCAGGGCCCACGTGTCAGTGACTAAACTAATTAACTAATTAATTTAAATTAACACCTAAACTAGGTTTGACCTGCGGGCAGGGCCCACATGTCATTGACCCAGGGGGTCAAACCCGTGGTCAAAACAGGTCCAACTCGCCGGCGTTTAGCCGCCGGCGAGGCCAAACGTGGCGG
Source organism: Secale cereale (assembly GCA_902687465.1). Lineage (NCBI taxonomy): Eukaryota > Viridiplantae > Streptophyta > Magnoliopsida > Poales > Poaceae > Secale > Secale cereale. The sequence continues at coordinate 301,735,457 of LR738712.1, read as the reverse complement.
CGTGCTTCAGAAAACGCCTACGGTGCACGGTTCGAGCTGCGGTTGGGTGCGTTGGATAGCCCTTGCTGTTGCGCATCGGATGGAGGTGGTCGCCGGACCTGGGGTGGCCGGAGACGACGGCAACGAGCTCGACGGCGGCGACCGGCGTCGGGCGTGTGTGGAGAAACGGCTACAGGGGCCTAGGCGATGCGTGCGTAGCACCGTTCGCATCTACGTGCTGCGGTGAGTATGTTGGACGGGTGCCAGTGACCAAATGGTCACCGGAGCATCACCGGCGGCGAGCACGGTGGCGGTGCGTGCGGGCGAGCTTCGTGCAGTGCGTTGCAGGGCAAAAGGGAGCCAACGGAGAGGGGGAGGAGGTAGCTAGGCTCACAGGGGTTGCGGCAAGCACCGGAGCGAGCTCGGGGGTGGTCGGAGCTGAGCAGAACGGCGAGGGTGATCTCCGCGGCCGGAGTTGGGGAAGAAGAGGTCGGGGGCGTCTCCAGGGCGGGCGAGCGCTCGGGGCTCGGCCTGTTCGAAGCAGTCGAGGACGGCGGAGACGAAGGACACCAAGGCGGAGCTCAGGGACGACGGTGGACGCGGCTTCTACGACGGTGCGATCACGGCGGCATCGGCCATGGCGCGGGGAGAGCGGAGGAGAGGAGCTGGGGGGAGGTGGAGGTGTCTGGGGGGTCGAGGAGGACGTGGAGGTTCGAACCATCCCTCTAGGACGGCGAGGGGGTGAAGCAAGGCGGCGGGCAGCTGCGTGGCGCGCGGCGCGGTCGCCGTTGAGCACCTGCCTGCCTGCCTGGCCGAGCCAAGCAGCTCGCTGGAGCGGCAGCTGGGCTGGGCCGGCAGGTGGGCCGGGTGGCGCCATGTAAGTTCTCTCTCTCCCTTTTTTTATTTTCTTTTCTGTTTCATTTCTTTTGCAACTTTGTTCATTTAATAAAAATGCCTAAACATTTTTATAACTCATAACACTTGTCATGCCTGCTGTATATAATATGAACAGTAGGAAACATTATAGTTTATGATTATTTGAGCATTTAAAATATTTTGTAGCATTTAAATGCCCAAATTCAAATACCATATGATTTAATCCAAAGCCCTAGATTGTCCTAGAAAAATGTGCACCATTTTTGGCAGAGGTTTAAGACCAAGGCAGAAATGATGAACATTTTGGAGGGCATTTTGGGTACATTGGAAAATATTTTAGCAAACCCTAGTTGTTAGGGGAGGGGTGCTGGGGTTTCTGTTAATCCCATTTCAAGTTTCTTTGAAAGTAAACATGATGCACACTCTAGTCAGGTCCTAATGCAAGTGCTAGCTAGGGATGTGACAATAAAGTGTAAAAAAAGAACATTGTGCACTTTTGCAACCATTAATAGGTTAGTCCAAATATGATCAAAAGTGTATGGAAGTGCATAAATATCATAGCAATATCGCACAAAAAAAGGCATGGAGCAAGCAGAAATTATAGATACGTTTTGGACGTATCAACATCCCAAGCTTAATTCCCGCTCGTCCTCGAGTAGGTAAATGATAAAAAGCATAATTTCTGTGGTGACATGCTATTAACCATATAAGAACTTTTCACAGTCACATGACAAGTGCTTACTGAGACAATGAGTCTGTAGTAATTAAGTTGCCTCATGAGAAAATCACAAAGAACTAAAAGTTTTACAATATGATACTGAAACACTCAATAGATTTGCAATGAGCATGGTGTGCAAATATGACAAAGTGATATCTCGCTTGCCCCCTTTAGTGGAGCAAAACATAAATGCAGGGGCACCTCCAAAGTTTAAGTGACGACTAGATACAATGATTTCAGAATAAACGATATCATAATCATGCAAAAGACAATGGTACTTTGGGACAATGCACATTACACTCAGAATGACAATCATGCTCTCAATAGTTGGTGCTTTAAAGAAGGTGGAGACTCTCGAACCGTGGCTTTTGATGGCAAGGTTGAAAACCCGTGGTCGGAAACAAAAACGAAACATGTACCAGAGCTCTTGGTTTTAAAAACAGAGGTAATAATTATTTTTTAGAATATGCATATTTTGTCAACGAATGCTAGCAGATAACTCAATCACTTCTTGAGCTGGACAAGTTTCGAGGAACGGCTCCCGAATGAGGACGATCACATCCTCTTAATCTCCTTTGTTTATCACTGCCAAAGTTTTCTGATTTCTCATGAACAAAGCGTGAAGGAGGGTTTGTTTGTTGTATAATTTTTTAATGAGCCGGGCGCACTCTATGCCAGTTCCTTCTCGTATTATGGGTTTGCACATTAGACATGCAATCCCGGGGTGAAGCTTGTCCAACTTAAAAAGATCATGAATTAACTACTACTTCCTCATGAGCCAAAACAGAGGCACAAAAGAGAAATGCTTTTTTTTGAATAATTTCGAGATGGTACATGAAAGTCTTCGTTAGGATTGGCAGGTAAATACCATGTATAGGAATGTATGGTGGACTCATATGGCATGACTGGTTTAAAGGATTTTGGATGCACAAGCAGTCAGTCCGCTTAGTACAGGCGAAGGTTAGCAAAAGACTGGGAGCGACCAACTAAAAGAGCAATGACGGTCATAATCATGCAGAGCGACAAAGCAACAATGAATCAGGCATGGAAGTTATATCGCTACTCAGAAACTAAAGATCATCAAGGCTTGATAGACTTTCTTTACAGTCTTAAATATGCGTGAGCATACGCCAAGTCAATCAAAATAAATTCTTGGAGGAAGATATCACTAAACCATACCACATCATAGGCAAACAAATCATGTTGGTACTCCATTAACACATTGAGAAACCCCCAGCTATTTGAGACTAACCATAAGAAAACATGAACTACTAAGCATCATCATGCACATATCATTTTTATCATAGACATATCGACCAGTGCAACAGAAGCCAACTCTCTTAACAAGATAAACATGATAACTAAAGAGAGTTCCAGCGACCAACTAAACAAAAGCTCTTTTAAAAAGATAAGCATGAAAACTAAGAGCTGAACATGATAGTAGCTATTGAAAGACAAAGAACACACACAGCAAGGATAGACATGAAAATTCTATGTTATGTTCTAGGTTGAAGTGGAGCATGTTTCTCTCCCACACAAAGAAAGCTGAGTTCCAACTCGTTATGAACAGCAAGCAAAGCTAAAGAAAACTAAAAAGGAAACTAAAAGCAAGACGCTCCAAGCATAGCACATAACACATGAAGTGATAAAAATATAGTGGAACGAAAGACGAACTGATAATTGTTGATGGAGAAGGGGATGCACGGGGGCATCCCCAAGCTTAGACGCTTGAGTCTTCTTGAATATTTCTTGGGGGTGCATGGGGGCATCCCCAAGCTTGAGCGTTTGACACTCCTGAATCTTTTTATCATCTTCCCTCGCACACTTGAAAACTTCCTTCATACATAACTCATCATAATCTGATTAGCGAGGTTAGTATCCTTAATAAAATAATTGTTCCTTGCTGGAAATAAGGATATTCTTGAAGGTCTACTGTTTCTCAAGATTGCCAAAAGGTTTTTGCAAAGAAAAGCAAGCTCAAGGTTTGCAAAATGAAGGAAAGGCAAAACAGGACAGAATCTGTGAAAAACAGACCAGCAGGTAGTAAATGATTTTTTCGGGGCACTTCTGCAACTCAAATCAAAAAACTCAGAACAGACACCCGAAAGACAATTGTATAGAGCACGCTGTCGAGAAAATTCAGACCGAAAAGATGATCTGGTGATTTTATACGAATTTTTCTGTCCAAGGATAGAATCTGTTTCCTGGACAGCACGTCACAACTTTTGAACTTTCTTGCAATCGGAGGCTAAACTTGGCACAAAGCTGAAAAATAAAGATACAATGATGATGCTACTGTAGTAACAACATCAAGACACAACAAAAGCAAAATAAAATTTTATTCATTGTGGGCTGCCTCCCAAAAGCGCTTTCTTTTATGCCTTTAAGCTAGACATAAGACTTTAATGATGCTCTCGTAGGAATAAGAGTTGAAGAACAAAAGAGAGCATCAAGAAGCAAATACCAAACACATTTAAGCCTAACATGCTTCCTATGCATAGGAATATTGCAATAGAATAATTCATTGAAGCACAAAGCAATAGGAAGACAAAACAAGTGCAGCTTCAAAACCTTCAACATAAAGAGAGGGAACCTGATATTATTGAAATATCTATAAGCATATGTTCCCTTCTCATAATAATTTTCAGTGGGATCACGAATAAACTCAACAATATAAGCATCACATAAAGCATTGTTACCATGATCCACATGCAAAAAGGTACTCTTACTCTCCTCATAAGCATCTTTGGGGAGCCCATGGTTAGGACTTTTTAGCATTAACGTTTTCAGTCTCCCCCAAGCTTGAGCTACGCTCTCTCCATCACGAGACCTATAGTTATAGATATAGTTCCAATCTGAAGCCTTATCTATAAGTGATACGGCGAACAATTTCCTCATGACAAACTCCCTTGATACACCTGCAAGCTTAAATAATGAACATAATTGTGACAGATATAGCAAGTGTTCACCGGGATGTCTGTCTCCTGCATAACGATTAGCCAAGACATAATCGATAATACCAGCTGATATTTTATAGGTCACAATTTCAGTAGGGGGAGGAGCAACCACCACAGGTGTGGGGCGTCTTCCCACAAGCAACGAACTAAGATTGCGGTTTTCCATAAACATAACTAGTGAAATAAAAACAAGAAACAAAAAGATTTAATTGCAAGATCTAAAGATATACCTTCAAGCACTCACCTCGCCGGCAACGGCGCCAGAAATAGCTTGATGTCTACACATGCTTCTACTCTTGTAGACTATGTTGGGCCTCCAAGCGCAGAGGTTTGTAGGACAGCAGCAATTTCCCTCAAGTAGATGACCTAAGGTTTATCGAACTCAGGGAAGTAGAGGTTGAAGATGGTCTCTCTCAAGCAACCCTGCAACTAAGATACAAGAAGTCTCTTGTGTCCCCTACACACCTAATACAACTAGGAGTTGTATAGGTGCACTAGTTCGGCGAAGAGATGGTAAAATATGGATGATAGGAGTGGCAAAGCAAAGTAATATAAATCTGTAATAAAAAGTGCAGCAAGCAAACAAGTGGTAAACGTGAGCACAAATGGTATTTCAATGGTGGAAACAAGGCCTAGGGATCATACTTTCACTAGTGGCAACTCCCAACAACATTAACATAATCGAATCACATGATATTTTCCATAAAACATGCAATGGAGACGCACCCGGAGGTCATTCCTTCGTGGTCAAGAGAGGACGAGAATTTTGTAGGGCTACAAAAGCACACCTCAAAGTTCGTAGTTCTCAATCTAAGGATTTCCCAATGTCACCGCGGCCATCCAAAGAGAGTCCCACAATCACCACAACATATCTAAAGGATAGTCAAAGACAAGCACCAAGAGACTCTCAATCTTCAATCAACACACAAGAGAGGAAATCACTCATGAAAATATTTTTCTAATCCATGTCCAATAGACCGCTGTCACCTTGGTCTCGGGGATTATACTAGATAAAGACAAGTGAGTACATCAATCCAATACATAGAGGAAGGGTAAATATCATGGGATCATCCTAGATTAACATAGCCTATGATCACAACGAAGATCACATCATGGGAGAGAGAGATAACCACATAGCTACACGTACGAGCCCTCGGCCCCGGAGGAAACTACTCACGCATGGACATGGTGAGGAGGAGGTTGATGATGGTGTTGATGGAGAGGTGCAGCCCCGCGAGGAGGCGGCGGCCGGCGGCGGCCACGGAGGCGGCGGCGGCGAGGAGGAGACGGCGGCGGCCCTAGGGGGCGGCGGCGGCCCTAGGGGCAGCGGCTCCTTGGCCCCCCTTCTTCCTTGTGGATGGTGCTGCAATGGTGCTGGTCCTCCCCTCCAAGACGGCGGCTCGGGAGGAGGAAAATTCGTGGCCCTTGGTGACCTAGGTTTCCTCTCTTTATATAGACTCTCAGATTCCCGTCATCAGATTTTGGGCCTCAGTAAAACGGGCTTTACTCAGCCGTCCGGACTACGATTTGGACGAATTTTATATCCAGAAGCATCGCCTCAAAATTCCCCACGACTTTCGCAACTAGACTTTTTCCGTTTGACGTCGTCTTCGGGCCGGAACGTGACCATACTCCAATACGACTCCTTTTGCGTTTTTGTCAATTTCCAAGTAATTCCTACACAATAAAGTGTAAAACAAGAACATTGTGCACTTTTGCAACCATTAGTAGGTTAGTCCAAATATGATCAAAAATGTATGGAAGTGCATAAATATCATAGCAATATCACACAAAAAAGGCATGGAGCAAGCAGAAATTATAGATACGTTTTGGACGTATCACTAAACTTCTTTTTAGTACTACTTGTCACCCCAAACTGATGGTCAAACTGAAGTAGTCAACAGAACTTTGTCTACTATGCTTAGGGCTGTTTTGAAGAATAATAAGAAAATGTGGGAAGAATGCTTGCCTCATATTGAATTTGCTTGTAATCGTTCGTTGCATTCTACTACTAAGATGTGCCCTTATGAAATTGTCTATGGTTTCCTACGTCGTGCACCTATTGAATTGTTGCCTCTTCCATCTTAGGAGAAGGTTAATTTTGATGCTCAACAATGTGCTGAATTGATCTTAAAAATGCATCAGTTAACTAAGGAAAATATTGAGCGCATGAATGCTAAATATAAACTTGTTGGAGATAAGGGTAGAAAACGTGTTATCTTTGCACCTGGAGATCTTGTTTGGTTACATTTGCGTAAGGATAGGTTTCCTAATCTGCGCAAGTCAAAGCTAATGCCACGTGCTAATGGTCCTTTCAAGGTGTTAGAGAAAATAAATGATAATGCATATAAACTTGAGTTGCCTACAGATTTTGGGGTTAGTCCCACATTTAACATTGAAGATTTGAAGCCTTACTTGGGTGAGGAAGATGAGTTTCCGTCGAGGACGACTTCAATTTAAGAAGGGGAGGATGATGAGGACATCACTAACAAGGTTACACCCACAGCTCCAACTGACACATATACAGGACCAATTACTAGAGCTCGCGCACGCCAATTAAATTACGACGTACTTTCGTTTCTTGGTAATGAATCTAATGTTCATGAGAATATGATGCTGCCTAAATTGGATACATTTGTCTTGCTTACAAATGAAGGGCCTAGGTTGGACAAGAAGGATGAACATTGTAGCAAGATCAAGCATGGAGATGATGGCATGCGCAAGGGGAACAAGAATGGAGTTACAAGTGATGATTTCAGGACTTTGAAGCCACCATAATGAGTGCGTGAAGCCTTGGACGAAATATACAAGATGCCACTTCATAAATTTCGTCCAGAGGCTATTATAGGTGCTACGTCACCTTATTATTGGGCCAGGCCCATGTAATTTCGAAATACTTGAGTATAGGCTGTTTTTAGAGTCCGTATGTGTGGGGAAACAAGAGTTAGGGTTGGTTTCGGACCCCCTCCACCAAGGGCCACGAAATTCCCCCCTCTTTCCCCCATATATACAGCCCTTAGGGCGTCGTTTAGACTTTGAGTTTTGTTTAGATTGAAGTTCGCCATAGCTGCAACTTCGCATACTTCGTTTGTGTTCAACGACCAGACAAAGACGTCACAGAACCCCACTTGATCAATAAAGCTTTCCTCTTAAATTCGCAATATCCAGATTGCAATCTCAGTTTCTTGCTTGTTCTTCGTTTGCCTGCAGGAAACAGACCTTCGTGGTCAGGTTGATCATGCTCCGGCGTGGTCAATAACCTCTCGGAGTTGGTTTAGCGATTGCTAAGGCGCGACGTCCTCGCACGTTCGTAGTCGGATCGTCAAAGTCGACTTCCTCCAAAACGATAGTGTCATACCCTGATTTTCATGTCACATTGCTTAAGCTAGTAATCATGTTAAGAATGTGGATTTACAAAAACTTTTGAGTGTTTTTGACTTTGCTTGATTTGACTTTTGTCTGCTGTTTGCTAGTGCTCTAAAAATCAAATAAGTCCTCCAACTCTTATACTTCATCTCCTTGATCCAAAACCTTTTCCCAATGATCATGCCATGTGTATAGACCAGCATAGAATTTTCTTATAAAAATATTTTGGCCAAATAGTATTTTCTAAAATTAGTTTTCCAAAAACCCCTGAATTGAGGTTTGCACTGCAAGTACCTTATTTAGGGTGTGAAAAATCTTTCAAAAAGTATATTTGAATCCTATTAGGTATAGGACTCCCAGAAACCACAAAGTTATAATTTTAAAAGTTATTTTTATATTTTATTTAAAAGCTTTTCTTTAAGGCCAGAAATGGTCTTTAATAGGGAAAAATTATTTAAGTATTTCAAAAATATTTTCCAAAATTCAGGGAAACTCATAGGACATATATTGTCCATATATAAGAGTTTCAACACATGGTCATGTTCAAAATATTGGACAAATCCTTCCAAAAACCTTTCTGGATATTTCAAGCTTTTGAAATATTTACAAAGGAAATATTCTCCAAAAAGTCCAGGGAAATTCTATCATGTCAAATATGACATATTTGATGATCTTACAAAGCCTCATGCCTTGAAGATCAAGGAAACATCATCTAATCCCCACAAAACCATTTCTATCCCTTTTGAAGTTTGAGCAACTTTACATTGCCAAACTTGTCCAAATGCTCTCAAACTTGGTGTACATGCTAAAATGATGTAATTATGCATCTATGCCCAATGGCACAAGTTTTGGAGAAGCATAACTTGGTTTATGTGCCCCAAAACCATTTCTGTTCAAATTCAAATTTGAACAACTCTACATTGTCAACTTTTTTCCTGGGGCCTCAAACTTTGTGGGCATGATCATAACCCCAAATGATGATGCTACACCAAGAGGTGCATCAAGGGGAGATGATTAGCTTAACTCAAACATGGTGAAACCATTTCTGTTGATTTCTAGGGTTCACCAAAGTTACATTGGCAACTTTGCCCAAATGAGCTCAAATTTGGTGGAAGGGCCTAAATGTATGTGACATTCCATCCTGTTAAGTCCCATGCCAAATGGAGGTCAATTGCTTTCCCAAAACATGATCAAACACCTTTTGCCAATTTACCAAAACCCTTGTTTTGACCACTTTTACTATTCCCCTTCACCTCAAATTCTTACCACAGCTTCTCCTAGTCCTATTCTACCTCCAGTAACTCTCCCCTGCCTCAGCTCAATCATTGGAGGGGGAAAAACCCCAATTTAATCTTCTGGACAGCAGTTTTCACCTCCTCCTTCACCTCCCTCCTCATTCCAGTGGCTCCCCAGGGCATCCAAGACCATCACACCTTTGTTTAATAACCCCTAGCACTGCTGGACATAAGGGGACACGCAATGACACTTTGTTTATGCCGTGGCATGCAGAGTTCGTGCTCTAGAGCACACTACAGTGCCCTGGCGCACTGTAGCCTCGCCCAACCAGGAGCCCCCGACCACCTCGGGCCTCCTCCTCGTGTCCCCCAAGGTCGCCTCGACGTCCGCAACCTGCAGGACTGTCGGCCCTATCCTCTCCTGTCCTCCTTCTCCCTCCGCGAGCTCGTCCAAGCGCATCCATGGACGTCGCTCACGGTACACCGCGGCTGCACCTATATAAAGCCTCCCCCGAGCACTCCCTTGCCTCTTCTGGATCCTCCTCTCTCCGGTGCACCTCGCAGACATCATCCCTCTCCCCCTCGTGCCCTCTTTGCCCCTCCATGGCCGACGAGTCACCGTCGGCCTCCTCCCAAATTCGCTCCCTGTGGCCTCCCCCTTCTCTGTTGGCCACCAGGAGGAGAACGACCACTGGGCTGCGGAGCTCCCTGTCCCCTCGCCGCCTCTTCCCGTGCCCCGTGGTGCCCGTACCACCACCGCCCGACGAGGCCATCCGCCACGGCCAGTGTAGGGCGCGCTTCGGCCGTCCCCCGCCGTCCCCGAGAACTTTCCCTGGTAGCTTGCTCCCCGGCGGCCCCTCCGGTGCCCGGATCTTGGCCGGGGGTGGCCCATACCGCCGTGGGCAAGCGCCGGCCGGCGCGCAGCCGAGGCATCAAGCCCCTCCGTCGCGGGCGCGGGAGGAAGGGGACGACCCTGCGGGTGGGGCCCGCAGGTCAGTGACCCCGTCAGCCAGCCACACGGTTTAAGTGGAGACGGGCCAGGCGGAAACAGTGTTCCCCAGGCGGAAGCGCACTTCGGAATTGACGCCTTCGGCGTCACCACCTCCGCCCGCACGGCCGAGCCGCTGGACCGGCCCACGGCCTATCCGCCGCCCTGAGCGCAGTGAAGGGTATAACCCTTTTTCCTGTTCTTTTTCTTTTCCAGACAACTTCATAAATCCATTTATAATTCAAATGAACCCCAAATTTGCTGATTCAAATTTCTGGTAGTTTCTAAAATCATGCTCTACCACATGGTGCAACATGCACATTTTTCCAGAATCATTTCCTTCACAAATAATTATCAAATACCATTTATTCATTTTTTGTGATGAACTTTAGAAAACCACAGAGGGCTCAAATTTGATCCAAATGCAGTGGTTCAAATTCCTAGATGCTTGTCATATCCAAACTTAGTTTTGGAACTTTTTTATTAATACCTTCTGTACCCCACCAAATAATGAGCCATTTCTTCATATTTATCAACTTTGCAAAATCCTAGGAAATTCATTTGAATTCTAAATCCAGTGAAACCAACTCCTAGATGCTTCTAAAATCATGACTTGTTGATGGGTGCCTTTGCTCATCATTCAAGAATATATTTCTGTACACTTCTTTCAAATCCATAAACCCCTTGATTCCATCATATTGAAATGATCCAAACTATCCATTGATCCAATACCTATGTAACCACCTTGCTTATTTTTCATATGACCAGAGGTATCCTAGAAAAGTCCAACTCCTATTTTTAGAGCACTTTTATTTTTGCTTTGATTGTGTTGCTTATTATGATTGTTTCCATCGTTAGTTGACGAAATAAACGAAGTACTCGGAGATGGAACAGAAGGTTTGAGGACTCGGAAGGACAAGGCAAGCAGCCCTTTGACCATGTTCAAGAAACCGTTTTATGCATGTCTCATAGCACCTTATTATCAATGCATCGGAATCATGTTGAGGTGGAGACCACTTTGGTTGCTACCTTTGTTACTTACTATTGAAACTTGCATCAAGCATGACCCTACCTTCCTATGAGGGTTATGTGGATGGGAGTAGTTAGGTTGCTTTAATAGTGGCTACGCAAATGGTACGGGTATATGCATGGTGACGGAGGCAGAATACTTAAAAAAGACTTGTCGAAAACCCCGTCGGGTGCCAGTTATGCCCGAGGGAGATGGTGAGATGGGTAACCACTTGATGACGAAGTGGTGTACCGAGGCAAGTGTGTGTGTTGTTTTGAAAACGGATTGGTTTAAGTTGCGACCGTTATTCCAACCTTACATGCGCAACCACTCTACCCTTATATGGGAAAGGGCATTATTGATTACCTAGGCCGATACTAGCATGGTGCCCGCATTACTAGTGACGGGGGTGACATGAGGTCACTCTTGGGACGGGGTCGCGCTTGGATAGGCGGCCATGACTGTCTTTACAGGGCACCGGACACACCGATGGTACCCCGTGCTTGTGGTATGTGATGAATATGGGAGCGAGGCTCCAAAATCGTAAGACGTGAAATGTGGGGCATGGGGGTTGCTACCAATCGAGTGGACTCCATATCAGTGTCGCCTAGGGAAAGATAGTGATCGGGTGCTTACCCCGGGTACTTGAGGTACCGCGGGTCGTGGAAGACACGGAAGTTCCCCGGATCTAGTGGGTAAAGTGTGCAACCTCTGCCGAGTGTAAAACTATTCGAATAGCCGTGTCCACGGTCAAGGACAGTTGGGTAACCGCTCTTGGGCTACATCCAAAATTTGCGAAACCTGGTGTGTGTGTGTGAGGAAACAACATGGTTCAGTGATATTGTTGCTGTAATTCTTGAGGAAGTCACAATGAGCTTGAGCATGAGTTGATTACAACTCTTTCTCGATAATGATGTCTGTGACCTCCTGATACTTGTTGCAGACACATGCATGCCCATGTTATATGTTGATCATACTTGCATATGAAAAACTAGCTTTCCGCAAAACTGCCAATTTAGCAGTAGAGCTTTGCATAATTATTCTGTCATCACACTTGGGTTGCTTGCGAGTACATTCAAAGTACTCATTGGCTTGCCACTGGTTATTTTATTGGCCAGGCATGAGAGAACAGGATAAGATGAAGATTTCTTGGTGACGAGCATGCGAGCTAGGACGCTTCCCAGTCAGAATGCCTGTAGGGTTAAGGCAGATGGCATGGGTCCAAGTTGTTATTGAAGATTTCCGCTGCGATGATATACTCAAGATGTAATGCCCAGGATGGGACTATACCTCCTACGTGTCGAGGCACGACTTAAAGGTATAAGCCCATCCTAGAATGATCTCAAGTTTGGTATCTTTGCACGACTCATGTAAAAGAGGGATTAAATTGCAAAAGAAGATAGTTGGCTTACACTCGCCACTTCACACAATACATTACATAAGCAAAACATCATTCAGAACATCACAACCCGACTACGGGTGAAGAACCAAAAGAAAGATACCAAAACAACATAAAGCCACAGGTCAGGATCGAATCCTAGTAGAAAAACCACTACTGATCGTCGAAACGTCACAAACAAACAGTCAAACTCTTCATCGAGCTCCTGGTGAAGTACTGATCCAACTCCTGCATCAAACTCGGCTGAACCTGCATCAGGTGTGGTGAAGTAACTGTGAGCCACAGAGGACTCAGCAATCCCGTTCCCGGGTAACAAGACTATTTAAGCCTTTGGTGAGGATAAGGCTGGAGAAAGAACAAGAGGTGAAGGAACAACAAGAGTCTGCAGCAGCAACTAGCACTAGCTTACGTATACGAGAGCGAGAAGAGCATCGGTCGAAAGATGATCACGAAGTGATCCTAGCTAAAGCCGGTCAAACATAACCCCACCGTGTTCAACTCCCGAATCCCTATTCGGAAATTGACAGTCACGGTACACACGCTGGTAGTGTATTGTAACATTGTGTCAAGTTATCTACAACCGGATATTAACAAGCTCCCATCTGCCACATAACCGCGGGCACGGCTTTCGAAAGTTCAAACCCTGCAGGGGTGTTCCAACTTGACCCATTACAAGCCCACGATCCGCGGAGTCGCAACTCCATAGGTGGGAAGACCCGAGTATTCTTGGAATCCCGTGCTCAAGTTAAACCGAACTAAGGTAAGGCTAATCCAGCAAATCCTCCCGGCGTGTCGACACCCTGATAGGTAGCCGCGCGTATCTAGTCTCAGGACACGACCGGATGGGCGATTCTACAGGTTTTTACCAAACCTCGAGTTTCCTCGTGGTGGCCCTGCAGACTCCCCGTTTCGGACCAACACTCATGTGGAGCACTGGCCTGGGGTTGTTGAATTAAAATAAAAGGGATAGCTAGTCCACATGCAAGTTTTATTAGTTATTAGGCAAATAGTACCAAATGTTGGGACTTGCTGGAAAAGACTTAGCACTTAGCGGTTTATCAAGGGGGTCCCATACACCCCAACCGTGTTAGGAACGCATAATCAAGGAACATAACACCGGTTTATACGGTTCCTAACGGCATGAGTGGAACAAATCACCAAGCAAAAGGCTTAGCCTTCCACCCATGCCAATATATAGATGATTTCATTTTAAGCATTTATATAGTGTGATAAAACCCAACCAAACTTCAACATGAAGCAAGCATCTTCGATCTTCACCTGCAACTAGCAATGCTATAAGAAGGGCTGAGCGAAGCGTACTTAGCCAAGCAACGGTTTGCGTAGGTAGGGTGGTTAAACATGGTTCATGGTTATAATAGGAGGCTGACAGGAAAACATGGGCATCGAGGCAAAACTATAGAGCGATACTCTAGCAATAGGCAAAGATAGTAATGTTATCGGGGTTCGGTCATCTTGCCTGGAATTCCACAAGGGAGAAGAACGGATCCGCGAAGTAGACGGAGCAACACAGACGAGAGAGTCCTCACAACTCCGGAACGAAACCGAAGCTAACAAGAGAAGCAACCGGAAAGAAAGAAACAACACGGTAAACACACAAACATAAACATGTCATAAGATGCACATCCAAGTATGATGCATGTCCGGTTTAATTATGCATGGCATGGCACAGTGCACAAACAAAGCTACAAGTTAAGTGGAGCTCAATATGCAACGAGTTGCATATTGACGAAACACCACATTTAATTATTTAGTTGACTCTCGATTATTAACAAGACAAGATTAAATGTTTTTAGCATGGCAAGAGGTGAAGCATAATAAAACTACACTATTTAGACATTTTAAATGAGGCCGGAAATAACAACAACATATCCGGAAAATCCCCATATGCATGTTTAGTGATCTTAAGCAAACAACAATTCAACATTAAAGGTTGTTAACATGATGCGGATGACATGATCAAGTTTATGCCATTATTAAAAGGTTGACTTAAAAGAGATATAGATGATAAGGAGAAATAGTCATCGTGGTGGAAAGAAAGGGGCCACGGCAACGATCCGAAAATGATGCATCGGCAACATCTCGGTGCCGGTAACTCGTTGAGAGACCGGTGCAAAAGATAGATGGCGTGAGCGAGACATGCAAGAAGAAAGTGGGCGATCCCGTTGCCGGGTTCCCACGAGTCGGCGACGAGGCAACCGAGGAACATGACAAAAGGCCGGAACGGGCACGGAGCACACAAGGGAAACATCGCATACAACACAACAAGCATTCGATCACGGGCACGTCTCGGGGTTATACCTTCGAAACACTCGTTTTGGGGCGGTTCGAGATCGTAGAGGAAGAAGGCGTTCACGTTCGGAGAGGAAGTAGCCGTTCCGCAACTCGTAGAGGAAGTAGTGGTACACGGCCGAAGAGGAAGTAGTTGTTCACGTTTTCGAAGAGGAAGTAGTGGTTCCGTAGAGGTACACAGCGCAGGTAGTGGTACTTGTCGGGATCGTCGTCGACGTAGGGGTACACGTTCGTAGTTGTACACGTTCATTGGAGAGGTACTCGCCGCGTCGTCTTGTGTCGTCGAGTAGGCGTCCCCATTCGTAGATGTACTTGCGGTCTCGGCGACGGTAGTCGTTCTCGGACGTCGGGGATGTAGACGTTCACGTAGGTGTACATGTCGACGGTAGTTGTACTCGTTATGTAGATGTTCGGGTGCGTCTGTAGATGTACTCGTTAACTCCCTGGAACGTCCTGGAACTTGTCGATCCGAGGATACCTGCTGGCCCAAAACAAAACACCGAGCAAAACAGACGAAGCACAGCAACAACAGCGGTTTTAGCGGGCGACGAGGCGAGGACGCGGCACGAACAGCAAGGAGGTCGCAGCAGGGCGACGCAGATGTTGGCGTTGCGAGGCGGCCGAGGCAGGCGAGGAGGAAGGCCACGGGCTGGAGGGGTGCGCAGCTCCTGGACGCACGGGAGGACGCGCTGCGGTGCTGAAGGCGCACGGAGGCGGGGCCTCGACCTCGGCGCCGCGGGGCTCGGCCAGGGGGCTCTGGCCTGGCTCCTGGCGGAGCGGAGGAGCTCGACCTCGCGGCCAGCTCGCGGGCGCGCGGAGGAGGGAGCCGAGGGGACCTGGAGGGAGCGGCGCCACGGCGAGGCGAGGAGATGGAGCTGGGGCGCTGGCTTCTGGCCGCGGTGCTGGGGCCAGGCGAGGCCTTGCTGCTGACGAGTCTGGAGGACCGGAGGGGAGGGCCTGAGGTCGCGGCCGGGACGCGCAGCCAGCTCGCGGGGCGCCAGGGAATCGGGCAGAGGGAGAGGAGCGATGGGAGGAGGAGGTCGATGCGGGGATGGGGCGAAGGGGTGAGGGAGATCGAGGGAAACTGGCGGCGGCTCGGGAAAACAGGGAGGAGCGATCGGTGAGGGACGGGCTAGGGTTAGCGCTAGGGTTAGTTGGGCCAGGGAGAAGTGGAGGATGGGCCGCTGGTGGGAGGAGGGGGCCCAAGAGGCTGGCGGCTGGGCCTGAAGGGATGGAGGCTGACTGCTTTGTTTTTATTTCTTAGCAGAAAAAATAAATAAAAGGAGAGAGCCAAAAATAATAAGAAAAGAGGCAAAGAATAAGAATAAAAAAATGATGGAACGTTTTGTAAGGCTTTAGGGAATAAAACCAACCCCACAGAAATAGTTCCAACAAAATAGGGAAAAACAAACTAAAATAAATAGCTTGTCTTAAAGGAGTTTAAAAGGAGTCTAGATTTTAGAGGAGCCTCGAAAATTGAGAAAAGAATATAGGGGAGGTTTAGATGGAGAAACTCGAGGTGAAAAAGGCATGAAGAAAATATGCAAGTGTGTTGGGTTAATTCCAACGAATGGAATATTTAATATAGCTCCCTAATAATATTGAGAGGCTTTTATATGTTATAAAGAGAAGTCACCTTCCCTCGATTTAAATGGACCGAAGGTCCACACGATTTATTTGGTTGAGATGCAAAAAAATAAAATATGACATGATGCCATGATGCAATGCAAAAATAAATAACACAAGAAGAACTGAAACACACGGGCAACCCGAAACATCTGGAATCTTCTGGAATCTTCTGGGACGTCGGTCTTCGGGCGTCACAACTCTCCCACACTAACAGAGGATCTCGACCCGAGATCCTAGAGATAGCACCGGGTAAAAAAACGGAAGAGGAAGAGGTAAAACAAAGTTGCTTCTTTGACAGACGAGTGAAATCAAAGAACCTTTAGAGGTTGAACAATCTTGAAAGAAAGAATACAACGGAGATGAACGAAGTTAAGAGCACTCCGGTAAAATGAGGAACAACGAACATTATGAGAACCTTGTAGGTTGAAAGACATGAAACAAGAGCTTACGAACCAAAAGAATATGAAACTGCAATGGTATAGCCAAGGAATAAGAATGACAGAATTTGGGCTGCACTCCGTCTGAAAATGGAAGGAATTGAACAAGAACTTGCCAAGTTGAGATGATACTTGAAGAAATGAACAACATATAGTCTCTGAAACAATTGAAAGAATGGCACAAGGGGTAAGAAAGATTCAGACATCGCTCCGGTTAAAAAGAGAGGCAAAGACTTGAAAAATGACGGAATAGAATGAAGAATACAACACTCCGGTTAAAAGAGAAGCAAGGGAGAATATGATCTTGATAAAAACGAGATGATGGTCGAAGACAGCAATATCACAAAGCCTCCGGAACGAAAGAATAGATGCAAGATCGTTGGAAAGAAAGAACGGAGAAGAAAATGACAACTTCTCTCAAAATTGAATTTGAAAGAGCATCCTTACAAAGAAGGGTTGAACGGAGTTGATTGAAAAATCAACAACGAAAAGAATAAGCTCGTTGTGGGCTTATGGAAAACATCTCAAAATTAAGAGGTGACAACCAGCCACTGACGGAAAACATTTAATTGGATTTAGATCAACAAGGAGACGATAAACTTAATTCACCGGAAGGATAATGAAGAACTTGGGTCATTTCTAAGCACCATAATAGCAACAATCCTTAGGGAAAGCTTTTAGGTGAATTATAACCCAGGATGACTCCAACGAATAATTAAAGGGTTGACAAGATCTCATGAACAAGGAAAATGATGGTTTTAAATATCTCATCCTTGAAAACTCGTGAATCATAAAACATGAAGGAATTGTCAAAAATGACATAACACCATCTGAAAGATAAGGTGGAAAGGATTGCAATTGGAATGCATGATGAAGAATGCTTGAGCTCGAACAATAATCTTGATGAAGACTTCGAGGATGAATTAAACCATGATGAACCTCCATGAGAACTCCGGTAATGAAAGCATGAGAAGTGAAAGATGAAAAGAATAAGATTCAAGGCCTGCGGTGAATTAGATGGAGCTTTGAAATGATATAATTGAAATAACTTGGAGCTCCGGAAAACAAGATGAACAACTTAGAACCGAGAATATGATATGATGAACAAGCTCCAGAAAAAAGAATTAAATCACCTTGAAGGAATAAGAATAAGAATTATGACATGCATCTCCTTCACCAATTTAAATTGATGACAACCAAAGGATTTGGCATACTACTTATTCTCGTTGCAAAGAATTAAAGAGAGATCTCGCACAAGCTTGGGTAAATCTTCAACGAACCACCGGTAGGATTATGAAAAGAACAAATGGATTAAAATGATAACAACGGAAGAGTAACTTGAAATAACCACCGTAATAATATGGAGACATACGAAGAGGCATCAATGAAGAATAGTTGTAGGACGAAGTTGAAAACTGAGAACGAAGAAATCTTCTGAAATGATGGCCTTCGGAGGATCACAAAGAAAGAATTCATGAAATGCTTCGGATGGTATAAAAGGATTCCTCACAATTTGAACAATAATGAGGATGGCATGAAGCTAGAACCACGAATCTTCAAGAGAACGGGCCAAGATTTAAGAGAAACACTTCTCTGATCTTCAAATAAGAGAAGACGATGAAATACACCACCATGAATTGTTGAGGCACTCCGGAATGAAGAATTAAAAAGGTTGAACCAATGATGAAAAGAATTTGAAAGTAAACTTGGAGAAGGCATATGACTGATGGAAATCATTTTTACGTCACACTTGAAAAGAATTTGAGTATAACTCCGGAAAATTAGAAGAGTCAGGTAAGATCCTGGAAAAAGACCTGTGGGTTATGGGCCCACTCAAAAGAAATCACCGTTGAAAAGATTGCTTAAGAGATATTGCACCGGTTGAATTAAATGGCTTGAATAAGATGACAATCTCAAAATAGCTTGAACGGATTAAGAATGGAATTATGAATCTTCAGCACTCCGGATATGAATAGCAAGAGGAGAATGATTAGTTGGTGCACCGGAATAAGAAAGCATTGTGACATGAGGAAAAGGATAAGATCAACACCGAAATCTTGAATTACATCCACCGGAGAAGAAACGAGAACGAAGAATGATGAACTTGAAGCTCTTGAGCATCTTCACGATAAATCACCGGATAAGAACATTGAAGGAAAAGAACGAGGAAACATCACAATAATAAAATGGATACTTCATCTGAGAATTCTTGCTCTGAGAAGAAGAAGGGTGGGAGGGTGGGTAAAACAAAGACAACTTGACATGATTGAAACATACAACTCGTCAGATTTCTCAACGACGTCCGTATGGAATAACTTGAAGAGAAAGCACACCGGTTGAAAAGAATTAACATGAAGATCTTGATGGTCAAGAAGAAGTAGCACTCCCATAGAAATATGAGAATACCGATTAGGAAGGTATGGAATCAACATTGGACATCGAAGCAACTCGAATACCAGAATCAAAACAAGAACAAGGATAGATATTTCGCAGCATCATCTTCACAATATCATCCGAACAGAGAATTGAACGAATGAATTCCGCAGGTACATCAACTAGTCGAGAAGCCACTTGGAGAACAAAATGAAAATAAAAAGAAACAAGGAACAGATAGAACAAATACAAGATAGAAGCTTCGTCCGACATATTCGTGCTGAAAGCTCATGGAACGTGTTACAAAAGGGTTTTGTCATCCCCGGATCAGCATAGCCAAGGACCCTTTAAGATGCAACTCCCGATCAGAACAAGTCCATAAAACCACTTCACTCAATGTAGAACCCCAAACTTCATATCATGCATCCGTTGGAAGAATGCCTAGAACTACTAGATGAATCCACCTATAGATTTCCGAAAGTTTCCAGTTATGCAATCAGGTGTTGGGGATACACGGGAAGCACCGCGCAATCAACTCTAAACCTACATCCAGGTGTATCCATCCTTCAACACATAACCAGTCTTTCTCGGAAACTGTTTACCTCGGACCTTCGAAAAGCATCCACTATACAAGCTATGGCAATACTCTCGAACTACCTCCCCAGTACTGGGTGATGTCGGGGTTATCTTGCCACTAACCGCATAGGAGAGATTTTCGATGTCGGCCGTCTTAAGTATTTAGTACTGCCGCGATGGATTTGTGACGACAACACCTCGGAGCTCAACTCCCCGGGACACTGCCACAACCCCTAATGACAGGAGGCATCGAGAACAATGTTCTCGTCACAAAAACATTGAAACAATCCAAACAATACTCGCGAGATCCTAAAAAAAATTTGGTGCAATTTTTGAAAGTAGAAGAGACAAGAGTAGTCGTCAGGAGTCCTCACCAGAGAGAAAGGGGATGAGAAGCAAACAGAAATCCTACTCTCCGATATAATATAGGACTCAAAATATTTTTCAGTGTGTGCCTAGACTCGACCGTCAACGATTCGAACAATCAGTGGGGGCTTCTAGGTCGGAGAAGGCTCTGAATACCAACTTGTAATGCCCAGGATGGGACTATACCTCCTACGTGTCGAGGCACGACTTAAAGGTATAAGCCCATCCTAGAATGATCTCAAGTTTGGTATCTTTGCACGACTCATGTAAAAGAGGGATTAAATTGCAAAAGAAGATAGTTGGCTTACACTCGCCACTTCACACAATACATTACATAAGCAAAACATCATTCAGAACATCACAACCCGACTACGGGTGAAGAACCAAAAGAAAGATACCAAAACAACATAAAGCCACAGGTCAGGATCGAATCCTAGTAGAAAAACCACTACTGATCGTCGAAACGTCACAAACAAACAGTCAAACTCTTCATCGAGCTCCTGGTGAAGTACTGATCCAACTCCTGCATCAAACTCGGCTGAACCTGCATCTGGTGTGGTGAAGTAACTGTGAGCCATAGAGGACTCAGCAATCCCGTTCCCGGGTAACAAGACTATTTAAGCCTTGGGTGAGGATAAGGCTGAAGAAAGAACAAGAGGTGAAGGAACAACAAGAGTCTGCAGCAGCAACTAGCACTAGCTTACGTATACGAGAGCGAGAAGAGCATCGGTCGAAAGATGATCGCGAAGTGATCCTAGCTAAAGCCGGTCAAACATAACCCCACCGTGTTCAACTCCCGAATCCCTATTCGGAAATTGACAGTCACGGTACACACGCTGGTAGTGTATTGTAACATTGTGTCAAGTTATCTACAACCGGATATTAACAAGCTCCCATCTGCCACATAACCGCGGGCACGGCTTTCGAAAGTTCAAACCCTGCAGGGGTGTTCCAACTTGACCCATTACAAGCCCACGATCCGCGGAGTCACAACTCCATAGGTGGGAAGACCCGAGTATTCTCGGAATCCCGTGCTCAAGTTAAACCGAACTAAGGTAAGGCTAATCCTGCAAATCCTCCCGGTGTGTCGACACCCTGATAGGTAGCCACACGTATCTAGTCTCAGGACACGACCGGATGGGCGATTCTACAGGTTTTTACCAAACCTCGAGTTTCCTCGTGGTGGCCCCGCAGACTCCCCGTTTCGGACCAACACTCATGTGGAGCACTGGCCCGGGGTTGTTGAATTAAAATAAAAGGGATAGCTAGTCCACATGCAAGTTTTATTAGTTATTAGGCAAATAGTACCAAATGTTGGGACTTGCTGGAAAAGACTTAGCATTTAGCGGTTTATCAAGGGGGTCCCATACACCCCAACCGTGTTAGGAACGCATAATCAAGGAACATAACACCGGTTTATACGGTTCCTAACGGCATGAGTGGAACAAATCACCAAGCAAAAGGCTTAGCCTTCCACCCATGCCAATATATAGATGATTTCATTTTAAGCATTTATATAGTGTGATAAAACCCAACCAAACTTCAACATGAAGCAAGCATCTTCGATCTTCACCTGCAACTAGCAATGCTATAAGAAGGGCTGAGCGAAGCGTACTTAGCCAAGCAACGGTTTGCGTAGGTAGGGTGGTTAAACATGGTTCATGGTTACAATAGGAGGCTGACAGGAAAACATGGGCATCGAGGCAAAACTATAGAGCGATACTCTAGCAATAGGCAAAGATAGTAATGTTATCGGGATTCGGTCATCTTGCCTGGAATTCCACAAGGGAGAAGAACGGATCCGCGAAGTAGACGGAGCAACACAGACGAGAGAGTCCTCACAACTCCGGAACGAAACCGAAGCTAACAAGAGAAGCAACCGGAAAGAAAGAAACAACACGGTAAACACACAAACATAAACATGTTATAAGATGCACATCCAAGTATGATGCATGTCCGGTTTAATTATGCATGGCATGGCATAGTGCACAAACAAAGCTACAAGTTAAGTGGAGCTCAATATGCAACGAGTTGCATATTGACGAAACACCACATTTAATTATTTAGTTGACTCTCGATTATTAACAAGACAAGATTAAATGTTTTTAGCATGGCAAGAGGTGAAGCATAATAAAACTACACTATTTAGACATTTTAAATGAGGCCGGAAATAACAACAACATATCCGGAAAATCCCCATATGCATGTTTAGTGATCTTAAGCAAACAACAATTCAACATTAAAGGTTGTTAACATGATGCGGATGACACGATCAAGTTTATGCCATTATTAAAAGGTTGACTTAAAAGAGATATAGATGATAAGGAGAAATAGTCATCGTGGTGGAAAGAAAGGGGCCACGGCAACGATCC
Source organism: Secale cereale (assembly GCA_902687465.1). Lineage (NCBI taxonomy): Eukaryota > Viridiplantae > Streptophyta > Magnoliopsida > Poales > Poaceae > Secale > Secale cereale. The sequence continues at coordinate 301,712,867 of LR738712.1, read as the reverse complement.
GAAAATGATGCATCGGCAACATCTCGGTGCCGGTAACTCGTTAAGAGACCGGTGCAAAAGATAGATGGCGTGAGCGAGACATGCAAGAAGAAAGTGGGCGATCCCGTTGCCGGGTTCCCACGAGTCGGCGACGAGGCAACCGAGGAACCTTACAAAAGGCCGGAACGGGCACGGAGCACACAAGGGAAACATCTCATACAACACAACAAGCATTCGATCACGGGCACGTCTCGGGGTTATACCTTCGAAACACTCGTTTCGGGGCGGTTCGAGATCGTAGAGGAAGAAGGCGTTCACGTTCGGAGAGGAAGTAGCCGTTCCGCAACTCGTAGAGGAAGTAGTGGTACACGGCCGAAGAGGAAGTAGTTGTTCACGTTTCCGAAGAGGAAGTAGTGGTTCCGTAGAGGTACACGGCGCAGGTAGTGGTACTTGTCAGGATCGTCGTCGACGTAGGGGTACACGTTCGTAGTTGTACACGTTCATCGGAGAGGTACTCGCCGCGTCGTCTTGTGTCGTCGAGTAGGCGTCCCCGTTCGTAGATGTACTTGCGGTCTCGGCGACGGTAGTCGTTCTCGGACGTCGGGGATGTAGACGTTCACGTAGGTGTACATGTCGACGGTAGTTGTACTCGTTATGTAGATGTTCGGGTGCGTCTGTAGATGTACTCGTTAACTCCCTGGAACGTCCTGGAACTTCTCGATCCGAGGATACCTGCTGGCCCAAAACAAAACACCGAGCAAAACAGACGAAGCACAGCAGCAACAGCGGTTTTGGCGGGCGACGAGGCGAGGACGCGGCACGAACAGCAAGGAGGTCGCAGCAGGGCGACGCAGATGTTGGCGATGCGAGGCGGCCGAGGCAGGCGAGGAGGAAGGCCACGGGCTGGAGGGGTGCGCAGCTCCTGGACGCACGGGAGGACGCGCTGCAGTGCTGAAGGCGCACGGAGGCGGGGCCTCGACCTCGGCGCTGCGGGGCTCGGCCAGGGGGCTCTGGCCTGGCTCCTGGCGGAGCGGAGGAGCTCGACCTCGCGGCCAGCTCGCGGGCGCGCGGAGGAGGGAGCCGAGGGGACCTGGAGGGAGCGGCGCCACGGCGTGGCGAGGAGATGGAGCTGGGGCGCTGGCTTCTGGCCGCGGCGCTGGGGCCAAGCGAGGCCTTGCTGCTGATGAGGCTGGAGGACCGGAGGGGAGGGCCTGAGGTCGCGGCCGGGACGCGCAGCCAGCTCGCGGGGCGCCAGGGAATCGGGCAGAGGGAGAGGAGCGATGGGAGGAGGAGGTCGATGCGGGGATGGGGCGAAGGGGTGAGGGAGATCGAGGGAAACTGGCGGCGGCTCGGGAAAACAGGGAGGAGCGATCGGTGAGGGACGGGCTAGGGTTAGCGCTAGGGTTAGTTGGGCCAGGGAGAAGTGGAGGATGGGCCGCTGGTGGGAGGAGGGGGCCCAAGAGGCTGGCGGCTGGGCCTGAAGGGATGGAGGCTGACTGCTCTTTTTTTTATTTCTTAGCAGAAAAAATAAATAAAAGGAGAGAGCCAAAAATAATAAGAAAAGAGGCAAAGAATAAGAATAAAAAAAATGATGGAACGTTTTGTAAGGCTTTAGGGAATAAAACCAACCCCACAGAAATAGTTCCAACAAAATAGGGAAAAATAAACTAAAATAAATAGCTTGTCTTAAAGGAGTTTAAAAGGAGTCTAGATTTTAGAGGAGCCTCGAAAATTGAGAAAAGAATATAGGGGAGGTTTAGATGGAGAAACTCGAGGTGAAAAAGGCATGAAGAAAATATGCAAGTGTGTTGGGTTAATTCCAACGAATGGAATATTTAATATAGCTCCCTAATAATATTGAGAGGCTTTTATATGTTATAAAAAGAAGTCACCTTCCCTCGATTTAAATGGACCGAAGGTCCACACGATTTATTTGGTTGAGATGCAAAAAAATAAAATATGACATGATGGCATGATGCAATGCAAAAATAAATAACACAAGAAGAACTGAAACACACGGGCAACCCGAAACATCTGGAATCTTCTGGAATCTTCTGGGACGTTGGTCTTCGGGCGTCACACAAGACTTGACCATTATGGTCCTATTGGTGTAATACGGTATGTATGGATGTAAGACTCTTGTTATTCAGCTTCTGTGTGTTCAGTGAGCATTGATCTCTGGGATCACTGTACACATGCATTCGGTGATCTCGACTTATGAGTCGGGGTCCCCACAGAGCTGGTATCAGAGCCATCCTGACTGTAGGAAGCCTTAGTTAGCATGGTCGTTAGTTAGGGTAAAACTATTTCCAAAACTATTACTAGATTTCAAAACTATCTATACTTCTCTTCCCTTCTCAGTTTTTCGAAAGCTAGGCTATACCTAATCTCTTCCCCCTTCAAAATTGTTGGTCGCTAGAACCCTTATGCCACTGGCCACTGGATTTTCTGTAATCCTCGTGGAGTGCACCTTGCCAAACACTCACCCACCACTTCTGAACACAAGATTGGCGACACCACAACAAGACGATGCCAACAAAAGAAATACCCTCGAGGAATGAAGACATGAAGACCCAGAAGATGGCGACATCCATGACACTGCCCCAAGATGGTGCAACCCTAGCCTATGATGACCATGGCATGAGTTATGCAAAATCAGGATATACATCGCTAATAGAGTAATCCTGTCACTACCGTTGTTGTATCGGCAACCACCGGTGGATGAGAACCTCGCCATTTGGTCCGCCTCACTATAGTGAGCAGGAAAATGGTTCTCTTCGCCCCCCACTCTTGGTGTCGATGTTTTCATCAACGAAACCGACATGTTGGACCTCTATTATGCCTTGTTATTGTCATTGCATACGGATTGCCTACCTGGTACCCTCGATGTCCCAGAAGGCACAAGGGATCGTCATGATTAAAGAGACAAGAAAAGACCAAGTCAACGCCAGCTACAAGGAGGCACCTTCACCACCTCACCTCATCAGGCGAGAAGTTGTTGAAGATTCTTCAGGCTCAACCCAAATCGTTTATCAAACAACTACAAGGGACATAGCAACACCGGAGGAAAACTCAGAAGACTACACGAGGCACAAGTCACGACACTGAGTCTGAGAACCCCTAGGGTAGGATGAGTCGTGTACCCCCTATGCATAGTCGAGTCCGTATGATGGTTCGAATAGAACCATGATTGTGTGTTGTTTGCTTTTATTTGTTTGTGTTTTGATATAAGTCGCACTTTTGCCCTAGGCAACAAGTGCATGGCTATGTCATCTTCCTCGCCTTGTTTCTTTTGTTTCGGCATTTTTGCACCTATTTGATTGCACTTGCACTATAGAACCCCCTTTAGGCATTTGCCTCCTCTACGCTACTTTTCCCCTCTCTTCTCTCTCCCCCAACTGAAGACCGCAAGACAAGATGCCCCAAGGATTCTACCTCGGCAGCCAACTGGCACTGAAGGCTCCTGCCGCGACCTCCACGACCAAGTGCAACCCCGTAGAATTATGTTTAACCCTCCAGACCAGTAACCCATTCCTAGACCCTTTGAGACTTCACGAGACACTCCAGCACGAACCCTTAACCATGGGCTTAACCCATAGAATTGCGAGAGAACCTGTTAAGCCTTTGCAACCCTACACAACACTGGGTTCGTAAAGGAACTAGTGGACACAGTGAGTGAGCACATTTTCATCCTAATATAGCACAAGAACTGACGATGCCATAGATAGACCAATTTGAAGATATGAGACAGATGACTTGGTGGCTTTATATCAGTGACTTCGAGGAATTATCTGAGACCTTGATGGATTGTGAGATTTCATGTTGGTGGGATCATGACTTTGGGGAAGCATGTAGGAGTACCCATTGGGCATGAGATTTGGATTTATGTAGGTGATTCTGGTTGGTATAAATGCTAGATATGTCTGCATGGTTCGGAGTAAATTGGATTTAGACCGATGACCCTGATCATGATACCATGCTTCTCGGTGGACAATAAACTAGGAAATTGGATTATATGTCGGAGATGATTTAGGGATCTATTTAATCATGACCGTGGAGATGACTTGACCCGGATGATGGGAATTTGGTGGACATACTATCGTAATGCATAGTCCTTCCAAGTATTTGGGTATTATAGGGACTTGAGATCTTGTGGAACACCGTAGACATCGGATTCGTAGAATTGTTGGGTTATGTGGTGATTGATGGAAATTATCGGGCTATTGGAGATGATCTATAGGAAGGAAACAAAATCTTGGAGTGGCATATGACGTGTTTCCTTAGAATAGAGATGCATTATCTTGAGCCTTGCAAGAATAGGTTGAGTGCTTGGATTGTGGAGTTTAATTTAAGCTTAGTAGCATGTATGACCTACCCATGGATTTTTGGGGAAGGCATGCATATGGATTTGGGCAAGTACAATTTTGTTAGACCGCCTCTTGAGAGTCATGAGGATATGTATGGCATGAGTGGTGATTGAAGTTGGTCTATGCAAGAAGATGCTTTTTGTTCGGAGTACTAGATAGAGGTATTGTCATCTCAGAAACCGTGCTTAAGGATAAGATGATAAACGTTCACTCACTCACTAGAATCCTTGAAACCCTTAAGCCCCACCAAGCCACAACCTGGTCAGATTCTAACCACGGGCCTTCGCTCTAAGTCAGGAAGACCTTGCAAATACTCAACGGAGACCACCACCAATACCCCAGCCTACCTCACGTACCCCCATAGACCTCATGGAGTAATTGGACAAGTTGGGTAACATCGTTATTTGATGGCCTACTTGTCTGCACGAAGACAAAAGAAGAGACGGACAGCTGGATAGAAGATATTTGAAAACCGCCCTGTCAAGAAGGAAGAACTACATCGACCACCGTCATCAAGAAGTGAGCCCCAGCATCCAAGACCGGGCGTATCTGCAAACCACTCCTCTCGAAGGGACCGAGCATTTCCGTGTCGAAGGAACACTCACACCAAGATTTATCGACCTTCTTCAAGACCACTACAAGACAAATAGTAGACGTCTACCAGCTAGATTTACCACCTGAGATATCCTCCGTGCACCAAATCTTCCACGAGCCCCCACTCTGGAAGTACTTCTTACCTCCTAACTAGCCCGGTGCCTGCAAGGACGTCGATCACCGAGCCTTTGACATCCAACTCAACCTAACCTACTCAAGAGACCCCTCAGCAACCTGCATCAAAGAGGTAACCAGCAAGAAGCCACACCACCAAGTACATCAAGATTCCATGGAGCACCACTCGGAAGCAGAACCAACAAGAAGAAGTGAAGACAACCCCGTATCCAAGGCTCCGCATTTCCTTTCCACGCCTAGTCTGGGAATCTCGGGGACGAGATTCTTGTAAGGGGGGTAGGTCTGTCACACCCTGATTTTCATGTCACATTGCTTAAGCTAGTAATCATGTTAATAATGTGGATTTACAAAAACTTTTGAGTGTTTTTGACTTTGCTTGATTTGACTTTTGTCTGCTGTTTGCTAGTGCTCTAAAAATCAAATAAATCCTCCAACTCTTATACTTCATCTCCTTGATCCAAAAACTTTTCCCAATGATCATGCCATGTGTATAGACCAGCATAGAATTTTCTTATAAAAATATTTTGGCAAATAGTATTTTCTAAAATTAGTTTTCCAAAAACCCCTGAATTGAGGTTTGCACTGCAAGTACCTTATTTAGGGTGTGAAAAATCTTTCAAAAAGTATATTTGAATCCTATTAGGTATAGGACTCCCAGAAACCACAAAGTTATAATTTTAAAAGTTATTTTTACATTTTATTTAAAAGCTTTTCTTTAAGGCCAGAAATGGTCTTTAATAGGGAAAAATTATTTAAGTATTTCAAAAATATTTGCCAAAATTCAGGGAAACTCATAGGACATATATTGTCCATATATAAGAGTTTCAACACATGGTCATGTTCAAAATATTGGACAAATCCTTCCAAAACCCTTTCTGGATATTTCAAGCTTTTTAAATATTTACAAAGGAAATATTCTCCAAAAAGTCCAGGGAAATTCTATCATGTCAAATATGACATATTTGATGATCTTGCAAAGCCTCATGCCTTGAAGATCAAGGAAACATCATCTAATCCCCACAAAACCATTTCTGTCCCTTTTGAAGTTTGAGCAACTTTACATTGCCAAACTTGTCCAAATGCTCTCAAACTTGGTGCACATGCTAAAATGATGTAATTATGCATCTATGCCCAATGGCACAAGTTTTGGAGAAGCATAACTTGGTTTAAGTGCCCCAAAACCATTTCTTTTCAAATTCAAATTTGAACAACTCTACATTGTCAACTTTTTACCTGGGCCTCAAACTTTGTGGGCATGATCATAACCCCAAATGATGATGCTACACCAAGAGGTGCATCAAGGGGAGATGATTAGCTTAACTCAAACATGGTGAAACCATTTCTGTTGATTTCTAGGGTTCACCAAAGTTACATTGGCAACTTTGCCCAAATGAGCTCAAATTTGGTGGAAGGGCCTAAATGTATGTGACATTCCATCCTGTTAAGTCCCATGCCAATTGGAGGTCAATTGCTTTCCCAAAACATGATCAAACACCTTCTGTCAATTTACCAAAACCCTTGTTTTGACCACTTTTACTATTCCCCTTCACCTCAAATTCTTACCACAGCTTCTCCTAGTCCTATTCTACCTCCAGTAACTCTCCCCTGCCTCAGCTCAATCATTGGAGGGGGAAAAACCCCAATTTAATCTTCTGGACAGCAGTTTTCACCTCCTCCTTCACCTCCCTCCTCATTCCAGTGGCTCCCCAGGGCATCCAAGACCATCACACCTTTGTTTACTAACCCCTAACACTGCTGGACATAAGGGGATACGCAATGGCACTTTGTTTATGCCGTGGCATGCAGAGTTCGCGCTCTGGAGCACGCTACAGTGCCCTGGCGCACTGTAGCCTCGCCCAACCAGGAGCCCCCGACCACCTCGGGCCTCCTCCTCGTGTCCCCCGAGGTCGCCTCGACGTCCGCAACCTGCAGGACTGTCGGCCCTATCCTCTCATGCCCTCCTTCTCCCTCCGCGAGCTCGTCCAAGCACGTCCATGGACGTCGCTCACGGTACACCGCGGCTGCACCTATATAAAGCCTCCCCGAGCACTCCCTTGCCTCTTCTGGATCCTCCTCTCTCCGGTGCACCTCGCAGACATCATCCCTCTCCCCCTCGTGCCCTCTTTGCCCCTCCATGGCCGACGAGTCACCGTCGGCCTCCTCCCAAATTCGCTCCCTGTGGCCTCCCCCTTCTCTGTTGGCCACCAGGAGGAGAACGGCCACTGGGTTGCGGAGCTCCCCGTCCCCTCGCCGCCTCTTCCCGTGCCCCGTGGTGCCCGTACCACCACCGCCCGACGAGGCCATCCGCCACGGCCAGTGTAGGGCGCGCTTCGGCCGTCCCCCGCCGTCCCCGAGAACTTTCCCTGGTAGCTTGCTCCCCGGCGGCCCCTCCGGTGCCCGGATCTTGGCCGGGGGTGGCCCATAGCACTGTGTGCAAGCGCCGGCCGGCGCGCAGCCGATGCATCAAGCCCCTCCGTCGCGGGCGCGGGAGGAAGGGGATGACCCTTCGGGTGGGGCCCGCAGGTCAGTGACCCCGTCAGCCAGCCACACGGTTTAAGTGGAGACGGGCCAGGCGGAAACCGTGTTCCCCAGGCGGAAGCGCACATCGGAAATGACGCCTTCGGCGTCACCACCTCCGCCCGCACGGCCGAGCCGCTGGGCCGGCCCACGGCCTATCTGCCGCCCTGAGCGCAGTGAAGGGTATAACCCTTTTTCCTGTTTTTTTTCTTTTCTAGACAACTTCATAAATCCATTTATAATTCAAATGAACCCCAAATTTGATGATTCAAATTTCTGGTAGTTTCTAAAATCATGCTCTACCACATGGTGCAACATGCACATTTTTCCAGAATCATTTCCTTCACAAATAATTATCAAATACCATTATTTCATTTTCTGTGATGAACTTTAGAAAATCACAGAGGGCTCAAATTTGATCCAAATGCAATGGTTCAAATTCCTAGATGCTTGTCATATCCAAACTTAGTTTTGGAACATTTTTATTAATACCTTCTGTACCCCACCAAATAATGAGCCATTTCTTCATATTTATCAACTTTGCAAAATCCTAGGAAATTCATTTGAATTCCAAATCCGGTGAAACCAACTCCTAGATGCTTCTAAAATCATGACTTGTTGATGGGTGCCTTTGCTCGTCATTCAAGACTATATTTTTGTACACTTCTTTCAAATCCATAAACCCCTTGATTCCATCATATTGAAATGATCCAAACGATCCATTGATCCAATACCTATGTAACCACCTTGGTTATTTTTCATATGACCAGAGGTATCCTAGAAAAGTCCAACTCCTATTTTTAGAGCACTTTTATTTTTGCATTGATTGTGTTGCTTATTATGATTGTTTCCATCGTTAGTTGACGAAATAAACAAAGTACTCGGAGATGGACCAGAAGGTTTGAAGACTTGGAAGGACAAGGCAAGCAGCCCTTTGACCATGTTCGAGAAACCTTTTTATGCATGTCTCATAGCACCTTATTATCAATGCATCGGAATCATGTTGTGGTGGAGACCACTTTGGTTGCTACCTTTGTTACTTACTATTGAAACTTGCATCAAGCATGACCCTACCTTCCTATGAGGGTTATGTGGATGGGAGTAGTTAGGTTGCTTTAATAGTGGCTACGCAAATGGGACGTGTATATGCATGGTGACGGAGGCATAATACTTTCAAAAGACTTTTCGAAAACCCCGTCGGGTGCCACTTATGCCCGAGGGAGATGGTGAGATGGGTAACCACTTGATGACGAAGTGGTGTACCGAGGCAAGTGTGTGTGTTTTTTTGAAAACGGATTGGTTTAAGTTGCGACCGTTATTCCAACCTTACATGCGCAACCACTCTACCCTTATATGGGAAAGGGCATTATTGATTACCTAGGCCGATACTAGCATGGTGCCCGCATTACTAGTGACGGGGGTGACATGAGGTCACTCTTGGGACGGGGTCGTGCTTGGATAGGCGGCCATGACTGTCTTTACATGGCACCGGACACACCGATGGTACCCCGTGCTTGTGGTATGTGATGAATATGGGAGCGAGGCTCCAAAATCTTAAGATGTGAAATGTGGGGCACGGGGGTTGCTACCAATCGAGTGGACTCCATATTAGTGTCGCCTAGGGAAAGATAGTGATCGGGTGCTTACCCCGGGTACTTGAGGTACCGCGGGTCGTGGACGACACGGAAGTTACCCGGATCTAGTGGGTAAAGTGTGCAACCTCTGCAGAGTGTAAAACTCTTCGAATAGCCGTGTCCACGGTCAAGGACAGTTGGGTAACCGCTCTTGGGCTACGTCCAAAATTTGCAAAACCTGGTGTGTGTGTGTGTGTGTGTGTGTGTGTGTGTGTGTGTGTGTGTGTGTGTGTGAGGAAACAACACGGTTCTGTGATATTGTTGGTGTAATTCTTGAGGAAGTCACAATGAATTTGAGCATGAGTTGATTACAACTCTTTCTTGATAATGATGTCTGTGACCTCCTGATACTTTTTGCAGACACATGCATGCCCATGTTATATGTTGATCATACTTGCATATGAAAAACTAGCTTTCCACAAAACTGCCAATTTAGCAGTAGAGCTTTGCATAATTATTCTGTCATCATACTTGGGTTGCTTGCGAGTACATTCAAAGTACTCATTGGCTTTCCACTGGTTATTTTATTGGCCAGGCATGAGAGAACAGGATATGATGAAGATTTCTTGGTGACGAGCATGCGAGCTAGGACGCTTCCCAGTCAGAATGCTTGTAGGGTTAAGGCAGATGGCATGGGTCCAAGTTGTTATTGAAGATTTCCGCTGCGATGATATACTCAAGACTTGACCATTATGGTCCTATTGGTGTAATAAGGTATGTATGGATGTAAGACTCTTGTTATTCAGCTTCTGTGTGTTCAGTGAGCATTGATCTCTGGGATCACTGTACACATGCATTCGGTGATCTCGACTTATGAGTCGGGGTCCCCACAGATAGCCACCATCTCATCGAAAGACGGGACACCTTTGCCTCTATCAGAACCCGAAATATTCAGAGCAGCCATTGGCACCCAAAAGGGCTATGAAATTGCAAACATCTGAAAGTACTGGTCGCATAGTGTTTTCCACAGGTTCGGGTTGTCCCCTGTGAACTGCGGAAAGGAGATGGATGGGTGGGTTTGGCCCAGTTCCGAGAGGAGTTGACTAGCGTGCGCAAACGGTGATAGAGAAGAGGGGGATGTTGCCAAGGCGTTGTACTGACCCATTGCCGGGGGCGGCGGCGGGGTCTGGAAGGACACCGCCGCGGACCCCCGTGGAAGATGGAAAACGCCGTGGCCATCTGGCCCGTGTTGGTTGCTCGCTGCGTCGGCCGAGGTGCCGATGTGGTCACCTGGCGGCGGCAGCTTGGATGGGCGCGGCTGCTGGTCCTCCTGCTCCTTCAGCGGTGGCGGCGCCGCCTGGAGGGCGGCCACCGCGTCGCTCAGATCCACGACTCGACGCTCGAGATCGGGGCGCCAGCTGAGTAGATCGTCGATCTTCGTCGCTATGGATTGTTGTGCCTTGGTGAGGCCGTCGATGGCGGCCTCGATCTTGGTCTCGAAGCGGGTGAGGAAGGTGGAGACACTTGGATCCATGGCCTCGCGAGCTTGGCGGAGACCGCGTGTCTCGATGATATGCGCCAGGGCGGAGCGCGAAGAGGGGAAGGTTGGTGTCTCTGATATCAGATGATAGGATAACTCCTCACAGAGGCGAGATTCGGTGGCGATTACAGAGGAATTACAAGAATGGAGGAGCTAGGGTTCTTGCGAAGGGAAAAAGGGGAAAGGTAAAGAGCCGAGCCGCCGGAGCCATGATCCGCCCAACCCAAGAGTCCACGGGCTGGAGTGGGCCAACAGAGACACCAGCCTCTGCTACTAAAGGCGATACGCACAAGGGAAGACGCATCTAGTGGATCATGGCTCCGGCGGCTCGGCTCTTTACCTTTCCCCTTTTTCCCTTCGCAAGAACCCTAGCTCCTCCATTCTTGTAATTCCTCTGTAATCGCCACCGAATCTCGCCTCTGTGAGGAGTTACCCTATCATCTGATATCAGAGGTACCAACCTTCCCCTCTTGTAATTGATGATAACCCTCCCCCCCAGTTCGTGCGCCTTTGATCATATGCCCCCCTTGTGTCACTGACATGTGGGGTCCGGCCCCACATGTCAGTGACACAAAGGGGGGCATATGATCAAAGGCGCATGAACTGGGGGGGGGGGGTTATCATATATTTTTCCCATTGTCGGGGGCGTTGACACCTTGGCGATGGAGGCCTGACATGCGGACGCGGCGTTCGATGGGGGTGACGATGTTGAGGTTATCGACGCCGGTTTCTGCCTCCAGCAATGGTGGTGCGTGGCTGAAGTGCGTGCAGCAACAGTGAGCGTCCACAGGCGTTAAGAAGCTCCCTTCGATGACCTGTTCAAGGGGAAAAGGGTCACAGAGATACAATGCAGAGGGAGGGAAAGTTTGAGCAGGGCGAGAGGACTCAGTGAAGTCAAAGAGAGGCTCGATGAGGACCAGGACTTACTCGTAGATGTGTAATTCGTCGTCGGAGGAGATGTGTGAGGCGGAGATCGGCAGGTCCATGGGGCCGATTTCGAGGGCGACCTGGAGTGGATGTTGCGGGAGTCAGATGAGAAGATTGAGGGGATTCGATCTGCGTCGACGGATTGGATCGAGGGGGTCAAGTATCGGGCGGATCAAACGCGGGTGTGAGGCATGCTCGTACCTGGTAGAAGAAGGATTGCGAGTGGGGTCCATGTGTCGGCGCCAGAGAGAAGCAGAAAAAAAGAAGAAGAGGAGGAAGCCTGATGTGTGCCTTGCCTGGTGTGATTGGGCCTGATGGGCCTTAACCAGCGCTGGGCGAGACCTGCTGAGAGCAACTAGTTAATGTGCGCTCCTTCGGGAGCCTCACAGCGATCAGCGTCACTTGGCGTGCTCTCAGCCGTTCGCCACGTGTCGCTCTCTGGGTACTCCCTTCGGATTTGTTTTATTTTTATTTTTCTGCACGCGTTTTCGGCTTTTTAAACGGTTTCTTACGGGGTTTTTCGACGTTTTGGTTTTTCGCCGGTCTTCCTTAACTTTTCGATAAAAAAAATTCGGATTATTTTTTTTCGAAAAAACTCGTTTTTTTGCGAGAGTCTCGGTTTTGCTTCTGCGAGAGGTGCGGTTGTGCTTTCGCGAGAGGCACGGCCATGCCTCTCGGAAAGGAAAAAACGCGTTTTCTGTTTTTTCCCCTTTCGCGGGAGTCACGGTTTTGCTTCCGAGAGAGGCACGGTTGTGATTTCGCGAGAGTCATGTCCATGCCTCTCGGAAAGGAAAAAAACACGTTATTTTTTTTATTTCGCGAGAGTCACGGTTTTGGTTTCGCGAGAGGCACGGTTGTGCTTTCGCGAGAGTCACGACCGTGCCTCCCGAAAACGAAAAAAGCATGTTTTTTCCTTTCGCGAGAGTTATGATTTTGCTTCCGCGGGAGGCATGGTTGGGCTTCCATGAGAGTCACAGCCGTGCTTGCTCGAAAATGAAAAAAGGTGTTTTCTCTTCTTTTTTTCTCTTTCGCGAGAGTTACGGTTTTGCTTCCGCCAGAGGCACGGTTGTGATTTTGCGAGAGGCACGGGCGTGCCTCTTTCAGAAAGGGAAAAAAGCGGTGTGCCCGGTTCGGTTTTTTTGTCCGGTTTTTTTCGTGAAAAAAAGTTCGTCGAAACCTATCAACATGGGATCTAGTTTTAAAGATCTCGATGCGAGGAATTCAAAGGTGAAAATGGTTCGAGATTTGGACGCACGGTTTAAGAGATAAAACGTGTTGAAAAACCGAATCTACGAAAAAGGGAAAACTCCCAGGTTGCGACAAGTGGCGCACATGCAGCGCGCCACTTGTCGCAACCTGGGGTTTGGGGTGATCTTTACAACGAGTATTCCTCAATTAGTGATTTCGAGAACTACTGCTGCTGCGTTGCCTGAGTAGGTTTAGGTTTCTATATTTATAACCTGACAGAAAATTGTTTTGGCTCCAAAGAAATGATCAAAAACAAAATTCTAGGAACGACAGAACATCCACAAAAACAGAAATATTTACATATAACTTAGTAAACATTTTCCAATCCAAAATACTTATAAAAACATATAATATTTTTATAAAATGTTCTATAAAATATTTTGGGACTCTAGAGAGAAATTCAAATAACATTTAAATCGTTTTCAACTCTTTTCTATTGAAGGATACATATTACCTTCTCTCGTATGATTTAATTTGAGTTAGAATTGTTTTAAATACTCAAAATCTAAATGAGAAAATATTAAATTATTCACAAATATCATTCTTTGAGGAAGTCATGTCATCCTATCTCATATTTGAATTGGAAATATATTGATTATTCTCGATCCCAAAATAAGATCCAAATGAACAATTGGGAAAGTCATTTTATTCCCTCTCTTTTGAAATATTTGTTTAAACTCCAAGAGTTTCAAATCCTAGTCAAATTCAACTAACAACAAGTGTAAGTGCATCTAGTGCCCCTTAGTGATTTTGGTGTACTGAAGACTTATAGGTTAAGGGACTAATGTGTTCATGAGTGTACACATGTCTTATAAGTCTCTGAGGAGTTTGATATTTACGAAGAAAGTCGACCCCTAAAAATGTATGTCTTCAGTTAAAGACTTTGGTTTTCTTGAAGACTTTGCAAATGAGGAAATTGGTGCGACCTCAAAGACTTGGATATTCATGCGAGGATTATGAAGTGTCGGTGTCTAAACCGGCAGATCTCGGGTAGGGGGGACCAAGCTATGCGTTTAGAGGATCGATGGTAACAGGAGGCTGGGGACATGATGTTTACCCTGGTTCAGGCCCTCTGGATCGTGGTAATACCCTACTTCCTGCTACATTAATATGGATGAATATGATTACAAGAGTTGATCTACCTCAAGATCGTTGTGGCTAAAACCCTAACACCTAGCCTATGAGGATATTATGATGTTGATGTTAGCCTCTACGGACTAACCCCCGCTGGCTTATATATACGCCAGAGGGGGCCTAGGGTTACAAGGGTGACTTTGGAAGGAAGTAATAGATACATCCGGACTCTACACTTGCCTTTCTACGTACATAGGAGTCCTGAACAAATACAGGGAGAGTCTTCTGCTTCTACTTTCGTGGCCCATCATTACGGCCCAGCTTCATCAAACCGGACGCCTGAGGACCCCTGAATATAGGACTCCCTCAGTAGCCCCCGGACTTGCCTTCAAGGACGAGATTTTGCCCGGCTTCATGTCTTCGGTCTTGCAAGGTGAGTCCTTCTGGATGATAGTTCAGCTTCTTTTAATATTGTATTCCGTCGATTCCTCGCCGCCGTCGCCTTGGAATCCATGTGTCCAACAAATGCGGACCGTCTGGGTATTTTTTCAATTACCCCCTTGATTGTGTTGGGAAGGGCCTATATAAGAGATTAGATCTCAGTTGCCTTTCCATTCCATTCCACGCGGAAGAAACCCTAGGGCCTGCAAAAAATCCTCAAACATGGCCAGCACCCGAGCTCTTCCTTGCTCCCTCACAGCCCTCGAGCAGGCGATTGGAAGAGTTGTTCCGTATGCCATTGCTACTTCTCGAGCCTGCGTTGTATTCCCTCGAAGAGGAAAGGGAGATGCAGCACAATAGCGTAAGTATTTCCCTCGGTTTTTGAGAACCAAGGTATCAATCCAGTAGGAGACCACGCGCGAGTCCCTCGCACCTGCACAAACAAATAAGAACTTCTCAGCCAACGCGATAAGGGGTTGTCAATCCCTTTACGGTCACTTACGAGAGTGAGATCTGATAGAGATGATAGTTTATATTTTTGGTATTTTTGGTTTATAAGAACATCAAATAAAAAGCGATAAAAGTAAAGTAGATGTAGATTGATATGTTGAGAATAGACCCGGGGTCCATAGTGTTCTCTAGTGGCCTCTCATGATAGCGATATTCTACGGTGGGTAAACAAATTACTGTCGAGAAATTGATAGAAAAGCGAATAATTATGAGACTATCTAGGCATGATCATTGTATATAGGCATCACGTCCGAGACAAGTAGACCGACTCCTGCCTGCATCTACTACTATTACTCCACACATCGACGGCTATCCAGCATGGAACTAGTGTATTGAGTTCATAAGAACAGTGTAACGCCTTAAGCAAGATGACATGATGTAGAGGGATAGACTCAAGCAATATGATATAAACCCCATCTTTTTTATCCTCGATGGCAACAATACAATACGTGCCTTGCTGCCCCTACTGTCACTGGGAAAGGACACCGCAAGATTGAACCCAAAGCCAAGCACTTCTCTTACTACAAGACCTATAGATCTAGTAGGCCAAACCAAACCAATAATTCGAAGAGACTTGCAAGGATATTATGAGCACACATAAAAAGTTCAGAGAAGAACCAAATATCTTTCATAGATAATCTTGATCCTAAACTCACAATTCATCGGATCTCGACAAACACACCGCAAAAAGAGATTACATTGAATAGATCTCCTCGAAGACCGAGGAGAACTTTGTATTGAGATCGAGAGAGAGAAGAAGCCATCTAGATACTAACTATGGACCCGAAGGTCTGTGGTAAACTACTCACAACTCATGGTGAGGGCGATGACGATGATGATGAAGAACTCCGTGATGGATCCCCCTCCGGTGGAGCTCCGGAACAGGCTCCAAGATGGGATCTCATGGGAACAGAAGGTACGGGGGTGGAATTAGGGTTTTCTCTCAGTTCACGGAGGTTTTGAGGTACGTAGACTTATATAGGAAGAAGGAGGACACCGGGGGATACTCAAGGGGGGCACGAGGCAGGGGGCGCGCAGTGGGAAGGGGGGCGCGCCCCTCACCCTCATGGGCCACCCCTTGATCCCCTGACGTGGTTCTCAAGCTCCGTGTGCGTGATTGTCTCCAAAAATATCTCTCGCGAAGGTTTCATTCCGTTTGGACTCCGTTTGATATTCTTTTTCCGCAAAACCCTGAAACAAGTAGAAAAACAGCAATCTGGACTGGGCCTTTGGGTTAGTAGGTTAGTCCCCAATATAATATAAAAGTGAATGATAAAACCCATTAAACATCCAAGACTTCATAAATAATAGCATGGAACAATAAAAAATTATAGATACGTTGGTGACGTATCAAGCATCCCCAAGCTTAATTCCTGCTCGTCCTCGAGTAGGTAAATGATAAAGAAAGAATTTTTGATGTGGAATGCTAACCAATATAGTTTCTCAATGTAATTCTCTTAATTGTGGCATGAATGTTCAGATCTGAAAGATTAAAGGTAAAAGTCTATATTGACATAAGAAACAATAATACTTCAAGCATACTAAGAAAGCAATCATGTCTTCTCAAAATACTATGGCTAAAGAAATTTATCCCTACAAAATCATATAGTCTGGCTATGCTCCCTCTTCATCACACAAAATATTCATATCATGCACAACCCCGATTTCAGCCAAGCACTTGTTTTCATACTCTATCTTTTTAAACCTTTCAACTTTCACGCAATACATGAGCGTGAGCCATGTATATCGCACTATGGGTGGAATAGAGGTGGTTGTGGAGAAGACAAAAAGGAGGGAGATAGTCTCACATCGACTAGGTGTATCAACGGGCTATGGAGATGCCCATCAATAGATATCAATGTGAGTGAGTAGGGATTGCCATGCAACGGAAGCACTAGAGCTAAATATGAATGAAAGCTCAACAAAAGAAACTAGTGGGTGTGCATCCAACTTGCTTGCTCACGAAGACCTAGGGCATTTGAGCAGGGGCGGAGCCAGCATAGGAGCGTTGAGCTGAACCCAACGATTTGTTCTGTCCAGGTATGTATACACATGTACGTACGTGCTTGAACCCAGTAAAAAATAAGGATTGAACCCATCAACTTGCAACGCTTGATGAGAATGTAAAAAAAAACGCTTGATGAGAAGCCCAAAAGCCCACAAAGTTAAATATTTTTTTGTTGTTGCATGGTCCACAAAGTTAAATCTTCCGTGCAGCCTCCTAGGCTTGTTCGTGGCTTCCTGCCCCAATTCCTATTCTCCTATACGTGTATACACCATCCGCCAGCCGCAACAGACCCTTCGTTTTTTGTGTAGCTTCCTCAACTCGATCTACCCTCTTCTGTTCGCCTCAATGCGCCAGCGACGAGCCAACAAGGTACACCAGATTCTGCGATCTCCCACCCCCTTCTGGTCGGAAACGGCAATCGTGCCTGCAGTTGTAGACTGAATTCGAGGTACTGTTTTCTAGTTACTTCTTCTACATACTTGATTGATCTATTCTATGGATCGGCATTTCTCGAAGAGAAATCGATCACCAGATTAAGGTAATGATGTAGACAAAGCACATCAAATGCCAGTGCAAGTAGTCTTTGGAAGCCTTCTTTCGTAGAAAAATTAATTTAGACCAGTTTCCTTATGATTGCAGTATTCAGTTTTTAATGTACCACAACATTGGATAAGCAATATCATATTGAAAATTTCTACTGGAGCCCGATCGCATCTACTCTCAATGGACAAAAAAAATCGAAAACACAGTAATAAAATAAAATCTGAAATTTATGGAAATCAAAGATAGTCAAGTGTTCTGGGTGCATCCAAAATTTGTTTCCACGATGACTGTCATGGTGCTATGTAGATAAAAAACAAAATCAGTGCTTTAAAATGTCTATTTTTAAAGCTTTTTGAGAGGTCCGGTTTTGTTTATTTTATCCACAGAATCTCACCGTGAAAGTTTGGAAGCACTTAGTACACTTGAGCATATTTGATGCAAAAAAACAAAACATTTCCTTTTATTTTTGCTACTATTTTTTTCGAATTTAATTTTCACAGTGGGTGTAGATGAGCTCAAGCTCCAATATGCTATCCTAGTGCTATAATATTGTTGTGAAATGGTATAGAATCTCACATTACATTTAACTAATTCGTACCAAATATTTATAACGAGTCAGTGAGTGAACCCAATGGCAAAAATTCCTGGCTCCACCCCTGCATTTGAGGAAGCCCATCGTTGGAATATACAAGCCAAGTTCTATAATGAAAATTCCCAGTAGTATATGAAAGTGACTAAACATGAAACTCTCTACAATGAAGAACATGGTGCTACTTTGAAGCACAAGTGTGGAAAAAAAATAGTAGCAATTGTCCCTTCTCTCTTTTCTCTCATTTTTTTGGAGGGGCTTTCTCTTTTATTATTATTATTAGCCCCTCTCTATATTTTTTTGGGCCATCTCCTTTTTTATTGGCCTTTCCTCACATGGGACAATACTCTAATAATGATGATCATCACACTTCTATTACAACTCGAAATTACAACTCGATACTACAACAAGTATGACTCTAAATGAATGCCTCCGGCAGTGTACTGGGATGTGCAATGAATCAAGAGAGACATATATGAAAATTATGCATGGTGGCTTTGCCACAACTACCATGTCAACTACATTATCATGCATGGCAATATGACAATATGATGCGTGTCATATGAACAGAACGGTGGAAAGTTGCATGGTAATATATCTCGGAATGGCTATGGAAATGCCATGATAGGTAGGTATGGTGGCTGTTTTGAGGAACAATATGGTAGTTGTTTTGAGGAAGGATATATAGTGGGTTTATGGTACCGGAGAAAGTTGCGCGGTACAAGAGAGGCTAGCAATGGTGGAAGGGTGAGAGTGCGTATAATCCATGGACTCAACATTAGTCATAAGAACTCATATACTTATTGCAAAAATCTACGAGTCATCAAAACAAAGCAATCAACGCATGGTCCTAGGGGGGAGGTTGGTAGGAGTTAACCATCGCATGCCCCCGACCTCCACACAAAGGTTGGCACTTTACAAATACCTCATGCTCTAACTTCGTCACATAGCGGTTCACCATACGTGCATGATACGGGAATCACGAACCTTAACACAAGTATTTCTCAATTTCATAATAACTCCACTAGCATGACTCTAATATCACTATCCTCATATCTCGAAACAATTATCAAGCATCCAACATCTCATTCTATTCAATGCACTTGGTGTGAAACAATTTTACTACATTGACATTGGATGTCTATCATGTGAAGACTAGTTTCTTTAGCCTAAACACATTACCATGCTGTTTTTATAGACTCTCAAAAGGATATAAGTGAAGCATGAGAGTTCAACAATTTCTACAAAATATAACCACCACCGTGCTCTAAAAGATATAACTGAAGCACTAGAGCAAAAACTATTTAACTCAAAAGATATACGTGGAGCACATAAAGTGTTGTAGCAATTTCTAGGCCATATTTAACTCTCTCAAATAGGTGTGTCCAGCAAGGATGATTGTAACAAACTAACAAGCAAAGACTCAAATTATACAAGACGCTCCAAGCAAAACACATATCATGTTGCGAATAAAAATATAGCTCCAAGTATAGTTACCGATGGATGAAGACGAAAGAGGGGATGCCTTCCCGGGGCATCCCCAAGCTTAGGCTTTTGATTATCTTGAATTTACTTGGGGTGCCATGGGCATCCCCAATCTTAGCCTTTGCTACTCCTTGTTCCATAGTCCATCAAAGAAATACTCAAAACTTGAAAACTTCACAACACAAAACTTAGACAAAAATTCTCGTGAGCTCCGTTAGTATAAGAAATAAAACCACTACTCAAAGGTGCAGAAATGAATTCATTCTTTGTTTATATTGGTGTTAAACATACTGTATTCCAACTTCTCTATGGTTCATATCCTCCAATACTACTCATAGATGCATTGAAATAAGCAAACAACACACGAAAAACAGAATCTGTCAAAAACAGAACAGTCTGTAGTAATCTGCAGGTTTCGCCTACTTCTGGAACTCCAAAAAATTCAGCCTAAATTAGTAAATTTGTGTAATTTGTCTACCAATCATATGCAAAAAGAATCAACTTAAAAGCACGCTCCAGTAAAATCTGAAGACCACTTTAGCGAGCGCTAACGATTCTGTTTTTCACAGCAAGATCACATAAACTTCACACAAGTCTTCCCAAAGGTTCTACAAACACTAAAAAAACATGAAACCACATATAAACAGAGGCTAGATGCAATATTTATTCCCTAACAGCAAGAAAAACAAAAAAAAATATAAAATTGGGTTGCCTCCCAACAAGCGCTATCGTTTTACGCCCTAGCTCGGCATGATAATTTCGATGATGCTCACATTAAGGATAGCAATTGAAACACGAAGAGAGCATCACGTAGCATGTAAAAACACATCTAAGTCTAACATACTTCCTATTCATAGGCATCTTATAAGCAAACAAATTAGCAACGCAAGAAAAAACTAGCATACGCAAGGAAACAAAAAGGAATGATAGCAATCTCAACATAACGAGAGGTAATTTAGCAACATGAAAATTTCTACAACCATATTTTCCTCTCTCATAATAATTGCATTTAGGATCATAAGAAAATTCAACAATATAGCTATCACATAACATATTCTCAACACGATCCACATGCGTACAAAGTTGACACTCTTCCAAAATAGTGGGATTAACATTAACTAAAGTCATGACCTCTCCAAACCCACTTTTATCAAAAATTTCATAAGATTGATCATTCTCCAAATATGTGGGATCTAAAGTTGACACTCTTCCAAACCCACTTTCAATATTATTGAAAACATTATTATCAATCTCATATATATCATGGGTATTAAATAAAATTTCAAGATCATAAGAAACATCACCCCAATCATGATCATTGCAACAAGTAGTGGGCATAGCAATACTAGCATCCCCAAGCTTAGGGTTTTGCATATCATTAACACAATTGACATTTATAATAGTATCATTGCAATCATGCTTTTTGTTTAAGGAGCTAACATGAATCACTTTTTCTTTCAACAATTCCTCACAATTTTCAGATTCATATATTTCAAGCAAAACCTCATAAAGATAATCTAGTGCACGCAGCTCACTAGCAATAGGTTCAACATAATTGGATCTCTTAAAGAGATTAGCAACTGGATGAGGATCCATACTTTAGCAAGCGAAGATGCAAGCTAATTGAGGGCACATAGCAACACAAGCAAACAAGAGACAAGCGGACGGTAAACACACGGCGGAAGAAGGGCGAATAAAACGGCAAGGGTGAAGTGAGGGAGAGGAAAACGAGAGGCAAATAAATGTAATGCGAAGGATAAGGGTTTGTGGTAGGTACTTGGTATATGAATTTTGCGTAAGCCTCCCCGGCAACGGCACCAGAAATTCTTCTTGGTACTTCTCGAGCTTGCGTTATATTCCCTCAAAGAGGAAAGGGAGATGCAGCACAGTAGCGTAAGTATTTCCCTCAATTTTTGAGAACCAAGATATCAATCCAGTAGGAGACCACGTGCGAGTCCCTCGCACCTACACAAACAAATAAGGACTTCGCAGCCAATGCGATAAGGGGCTGTCAATCCCTTTACGGTCACTTACAAAAGTGAGATCTGATAGAGATGATAGTTTATATTTTTGGTATTTTTGGTTTATAAGAACAGCAAATAAAAAGCGATAAAAGTAAAGTAGATGTAGATTGATATGTTGAGAATAGACCCGGGGGCCATAGTGTTCTCTAGTGGCTTCTCTCATGATAGCGATATTCTACGGCGGGTAAACAAATTACTGTCGAGCAATTGGTAGAAAAGCGAATAATTATGAGACTATCTAGGCATGATCATTGTATATTGGCATCACGTCCGAGACAAGTAGACCGACTCCTGCCTGCATCTACTACTATTACTCCACACATCGACCGCTATCCAACATGCGTCTAGTGTATTGAGTTCATAAGAACAGAGTAACACCTTAAGCAAGATGACATGATGTAGAGGGATAAACTCAAGCAATATGATATAAACCCCATCTTTTTATCCTCGATGGCAACAATACAATATGTGCCTTGCTGCCCCTACTGTCACTAGGAAAGGACACCGCAAGATTGAACCCAAAGCCAAGCACTTCTCCCATTGCAAGAACTATAGATCTAGTAGGCCAAACCAAACCAATAATTCGAAGAGACTTGCAAGGATATTATGAGCACACATAAAAAGTTCAGAGAAGAACCAAATATATTTCATAGATAATCTTGATCATAAACTCACAATTCATGGATCTCGACAAACACACCGCAAAAAGAGATTACATCGAATAGATCTCCTCGAAGACCGAGGAGAACTTTGTATTGAGATCCAGAAAGAGAGAAGAAGCCATCTAGATACTAACTATGGACCCGAAGGTCTGTGGTAAACTACTCACAACTCATGGTGAGGGCGATGATGATGATGTTGAACTCCGTGATGGATCCCCCTCCGGTGGAGCTCCGGAACAGGCTCCAAGATGGCATCTCACGGGAACAGAAGGTACGGTGGTGGAATTAGGGTTTTCTCTCTGTTCACGGAGGTTTTGGGCGTAGACTTATATAGGAAGAAGGAGGACATCGGCGGATGATCGAGCGGGCCACGAGGCAGGGGGCGCGCCCTGGGAAGGGGGGCACGCCCCCCACCCTCGTGGGCCACCCCTTAATCCCCTGACATGGTTCTCAAGCTCTGTGTGCGAGATTTTCTCCAAAAATATCTCTCGCGAAGGTTTCATTCCATTTGGACTCCGTTTGATATTCTTTTTCTACAAAACCCTGAAACAGGCAAAAAAACAGCAATCTGGACTGGGCCTTTGGGTTAGTAGGTTAGTCCCAAAAATAATATAAAAGTGAATGATAAAGCCCATTGAACATCCAAGACTTCATAAATAATAGCATGGAACAATAAAAAATTATAGATACGATGGAGACATATGACCCATGCGCACCTGAGAACACTTCAAGCGCAAGTATATCTCCCTCCCGAGGATCTAGTCCCCGTCTGGGCCGGACTAACTTCCATCGAAAATCAAGCCCTGGCCGAGAGCTTTCCCAACCCCTCCGATGGAGAGCGGGTATGTTTTGTCCCTTTCCTTTTAAGAGGTGTAGGTTTCCCCGTCCACCCCTTCCTTAGGGGACTTCAGGAGTTCTATGGTCTTCAGTTGCACGATCTCACAATGGGGTCTATCTTGCATATTGCGGGATTCGTTGCTATATGCGAATTATTCCTAGGCTGCAAGCCTCATTTTTAGTTGTGGTGGAATTTCTTATGACTTGTCCCTCGCACGGAAAAGGGATCTATATTTGAGGTCGGGGGCGCCGAAGTATGGTGTATAGCAGGGATAGGCTATCTGCCCTGTACTCCAAAGAAGGCATCCGAAGAGTGGCCTTCGGAGTGGTTTTATGTTGAGGATGTTGCCCTGCCAGATCCAGTTTGGCAAGGCCTCCCCAAATATTCGAGTGCTCCGCCAAAGAAGCTTTTCAACTGGTGTCCCCATAGTCCCTCAGAAGAAGAGAGAGCGGAGGTTAGCAGACTAGCCGGCAAGATCAGATTGCTCGCCAGTTCAGGGCTGTCTATAATTGAAGTGATGGCGATTTCAATAATGCTTGCAGCCGCTCCAAGCAAGAGGATTTCCAATGTGGCATTATAATGGCCTGAATGATGCCTCACGCTTCTTACGCCCGGGTCCGTACGACCCTGCCGCTCTAGCCGTCATCCTGGAGGGTCTTTATAAGGGAGAGAAGCAAGACTTCCTTCGTTTGAAGTGCAGGGAGGGTTTTTCTATGTACAATTCTCCTGACTGGGTAAGTCTCTCTCGTGACGGCTATATTCGCCCATATTTATTTGTTATGATGTATTGACCAGACTGAATTCGGTTTCTTACAACATGAGTGGAGGAAGGTGATCGAGGGGATTAATAGTCCTGCCCCATAGCCAGCGGATTGATTCCAAAATGCGGGCCCCGGATATGATGAAGATCCGGACATAGGTATAGAGCTATAAGAGGGAGTCTTCTATCAAGCCTGCCATGAGGGCACCATGGTGGCTATTGTAACCGATTACCCTGGCCTCATTCCTTCTTCCCAAGTAAGTACCCATGACACATCTCATCAAAGAGAAGATTCCTAGCGCGCTTTACCCACTGCATTTTTCCATGCTCAAAAGGGACGGCGCACCTCACGCCGAACTGTGCGAAGACCATCATCCCAGAGGGCGACGCCTGCATCGGGTGAGCCTTGAAGCGAAAGAGGACAACGAACACCAATGAACCTTCAAAGAGGTATGTTTGTTTTGACACACGCTGGGTGGTGAAGTCGGTATTACAACTTTCCGCTTTATTTTTCCTTTTAGGAGGAATACACACCAGACTGTTTCCGTAAATCATGCAGATCAAGCTCTAGCCAATCCGGCATCCGGCCCGTCAAGGGTTAATGTGGATTCAGTGCCGGATTGTCCCCTCCAAGAGGATTTGAATGGAATGTCAGTTACTAATTCCGAAGTGGAGGTTGTGATGGTTCACCGGCGGCGGAAAGCAGCCATGCGTGACCCAACCTTTTCTGAAGAGGCGTTTAACGCCCTCAGCTCTGTAGATGCTTATATCCGAGCCGCTCAAGATAGACTCCCTGGAGCCACTCACCGGCTTTCCAAAGATATGCGGGTAAATGTGCATTTTTATGTTCCCATGCCATTAGCCCCCGAGACATAAAGCAGTTGGTACAACTGATTTGAGGATTGTTGTATTTTTGTAGGTGTTTCAAGAAAAGAATACTCCTTATCCAAGGAGCAAGAAGAGTGTCGGACCCATCTCATGACTGTCACCGCCGAATTGGAAAATTCGAAGAAATCCAGAAAAGATGCTAGTGGTAAGAACAATGGTGTCCGGATAATATGATATTTACGCTGATCACTGAGTTGTTAAGTACATACTAATTATAATACAGCAACATGGCTGACCGACCAAATGGAGAGGGGGCTAAGGGCTGCTTTGGCGGACAAAAAAATTGCTGAAGGGGAAACAGCTACTGGTAAGCGTGTATTGACACAAGCCATAGATAAAAGAAACCAAGCGCAGGATAAAAATGTTAGGCTGGAACAGGAGCTAAAGGACGTAGGAGCCCAACTCTCAAGTGCCATGGAAGAGAACCGGAGGCTAAAAGGTAGCATGTTCAGTATGTCCCTTATACCTAGCTCTCCTTATAGTCCCTTATTTTGAAAGTTTTTCATAAAATTTTCCTGCAGGTTTTTTAACTGGGCAGCCCAAAAGGGAAGTGTCTGGTTTTGAGGGTGACATGCTACAAGAGCTTTCCAGGGTCCACGAGCGAGCTCGGAAGGCCATGAAGAATATGGCCGAGGCTTTATGGCCGGGCGATTCCCCTCCAGAAACTATGGAGGACTTGGCGGACTTGTTCAAAGGGGCTCGACACCGCTTCGAACTGTGGAAAGCATCAACGTGCCACATGGGTGCTCGAGGAGCCTGGGCCATGGTGAAGACACGCTACACCCGTCTTGATCCGAATCATATGGCCCGCGTGGGACCTCGAAGATCGGATGGGCAAGAAATCCCCTTGAACTTGGTATAGGACCAGGTAGAGACAGCTGGCAAGTTTTCCCAACAAGACTGTAGACTAGACAACCTTATAGAGGGAATAGAGAAAGAGTAGTCGTTTGATTATATGTATTAATGTACTTTTACCATCAAACTTATCTCCGGCCGAAATTATAAAATGGTTGTCATGGCCGACCTTCCGCTTTAACCTCCATAAACCCAAAGGCTGGAGTGTTTCCGAATACTATATCTGTGGCAAACACGTGGTGTGTTTGGAAACCAGGCAACCCGGTCATAATTGCTTGAACAGACAAACTATTTTCGAGGAGTTATGTTATATTACTGTTTAACGTAAGAAACATCTTCCAGAGAGAATAGTTCCGTTAAGGGTTCCTTTCCCTGGGTCGGCGTGCATACATATGCAGGCCTTAGCTTTTGATCCTGTAAAAAGGATTGTAGGATGCCATATCCTATGATAATTTAAAATATATGTGTCAAAACCGATATGTCGTGTATCTGCCGACCGATTATTCCCTTAAGAGCGCTAGCTTTCGGCTTCACCCAGTCTGATGTACATGTCCGGATTACCTGACTGTAACAATCGCAGAGGTGCTCCCTTTACGCCCTAGCCGAACAATCGGAAACACAGGGGTGAGCATAGGAGCCAGGCAACCCAGCTTGGCCAGAACTTAAGTCATATTGGTGCATATAATGGCAAGGAAGGACTGTAAAAAATAGATGACATTTTAAGAAAGAAGCTTTTTTGGTAATGGACTTCGTCAAAGAAGCCCCCAAGTATATTTGAGGTAGATACATTCAAAGATGTACTTATCTTGTGGTAGTTCGAGTGAGCCAAATACTTACCAATAAGAGAAAAGGTAAAAAAGAGGAGAAGGAGAAAAATAAAAGATAAGAGATAAGACCTAACTTAAAAGGAGGGAAAAATTGCCCGAACTAACCATAGAATCTTGGAGCCTGGCAGCGTTCCACGAGTTCGGCTCAAGGCGGTTGTCCTGTGCATTCCGAAGGCGATAGGCTCCACCGATGAGTACTTGTCGATAATGAAGGGGCCCTCCCATTTTGGTTTGAGCTTGTCCTTCTTCTCCGGGAGGCGTAAAATGAGTTTGCCGACGTTGTATGTTTGGCCCGCACTTCTCTGCTTTGGTATCTGCTAGCTTGCTGTTGATAAAAAGCAGAATGAGCATGTGCTGTATCGCGCTCCTCTTCAAGTCCATCTAGGTCGTCCTGCCAATCTAGCTCAGCTTCTCTCTCCTCGTACATGCGCACTCGAGGTGAGTCATGAATAATATCACAGGGCAGAACAGCCTCTACGCCGTATACCATGAAGAAAGGTGTGTATCTGGTCGTCCGATTAGGTGTGGTCCGCAACCCGCAAAGTATGGAGTCAAGCTCTTCGACCCAGTGTTTATCAGACTCGCGTAGGGAGCACACCCGGCGGGGTTTAATGCCGCTCATTATTAGACCATTGGCTCTTTCGACATGACCGTTTGTTTGAGTATGGTACACAGAAGCATAATCAAGTTTAATATCTAACTTTGCGCACCAATTTTTTACCTCATTAGCTGTAAAGTTGGTGCCTTTATCTGTGATAATACTGTGTGGGACACCATAACGGTGTACTACACTGGATATAAAATCTATCACTGGCCCTGCCTCAGCTGTTTTTACTGGCTTGGCTTCTATCCATTTAGTGAGTTTATCTAACATCACCAGCAAGTATTTCTTTTTATGGCTTCCCCCCTTTAAGAGGTCCGACCATCTCAAGCCCCCAGACCGCAAAAGGCCAAGTAATGGGGATTGTTCTCAAAGCGGTGGGAGGCATGTGACTTTGATTTGCAAAGAGCTGGCAGCCAACGCAGTGTTGACTAAGGTCTGGGCATCTGCTCGGGTAGTGGGCAGCGCCCGGGCTGCGGCATGGTGGCCGCCCATTCCAGCGTGTATTTCAGTGAGAATTTTCCTTCCCTCCTCTTTGGAGATACACCTTTGTAGAACACCAGTTTTGCTTTTCTTATATAGTTCACCTTCATGAACTTTGTAGTCTTTAGAACGCGTATTATGTGGCGGGCCTCATTTTGGTCATCGGGGAGCTCCTGCTTTTAAAGGTAGGCTAGGAAGGGCTCTGTCCAAGAGGCTATGACAACCATGATCTTGTGAGCCGAAGAAGTTATCTCCATGTCTGGGTCTCCGATGACGTCTGGGTTAAGTTCGACCGAGGGTGTGTTCGGATCCGCATTCGTATCACCACCCGCGTCCTGCCATGTTACTGATGGCTTAAATAGCCTTTCCACGAAGGTGTTAGGCAGGACGGGGTCGCGTTTAGTGCCCATACGAGCGAGTACATCAGCGGCCTGGTTATTATCCCGGGCTACGTGATGGAATTCCAACCCCTCAAATCTAGCCGATATTTTCAATATAACATTGCAATAAGCTGCCATTTTTTAATCCTTCGCATCAAAATCTCCGTTTATTTGGGAGATAGCGAGGTTCGAGTCTCCGCGTACCTCGAGGCATTGTATGCCCATGGATATAGCTAGGTGGAGACCGTGCAATAGGGCCTCATATTCGGCGCATTTTTCTAGTCCGTGTACATAATTTGTAGAACATACCAGACTGTATCCCCTGTTGGAGATATCAATATTACACCGGTCCGCAGTCCGGCTAGCATTTTGGAACCGTCAAAGTACATTGTCCAGTGGGAGTATGAGCCGTACTCTTTAGAGAGTTCGGCTTTGGTTCATTCACGACAAAGTCAACCAAGACCTGGGATTTAATAGTCCGGCGTGGCTTATAAGATATTTCGAATGGTAAGAGCTCGATATCCCATTTGGCTATGCGTCTAGTGGCGTCTTTATTGTTAATAATATCGTTGAGTGGTACCTTGGATGCCACTGTGACCGAACACTCTTGAAAGTAGTGTCGAAGTTTGCGAGATGACATGAAGACCGCATAGGCAATCTTTGGATAGTGGGGGTACCGTGATTTGCACGGTGTTAGAACCTCGGATACATAGTATACGGATTTTTGAACGGGGAATTTATGTCCCTCTTCTGCTCGTTCGACGACGAGCATGACACTCACTACCTGGTGAGTGGCTAATATATACAGCAGCATTTGTTCGCCAACACCGGGGGCGGCTAGGATTGGGTTGCTCGCTAGTAGAGTTTTTATTTCTTCCAATCCAGTTGTGGCTGCATCGGTCCATTCAAAGTTGTCAGTGCGTCGTAGCAATCTATAAAGTGGCAATGCTTTTTCTCCTAACCGGGAGATGAAGCGGCTTAAGGCCGCTACGCATCCTGCTAGTTTTTGCACTTGTTTGAGATTGGTTGGCGTTTTGAGCTCTAACAGGGCCCGGATTTTAGCTGGGTTAGCTTCGATTCCTCTATGGGATACGATGAACCCTAGTAGCTTTCCGACTGGAACGCCGAAAACACATTTTTCCGGATTGAGCCTTATGTCATATTCTTGAAGGTTATCAAACGTAAGGCGGAGATCTTCCACCAAAGTCTCGACGTGTTTGGTCTTAACGACTACGTTGTCAACATATGCCTCCACTGTCTTGCCAATTTGTTTTTGTAAGCATGGTTGAATCATGCGTTGATATGTGGCGCCAGCGTTTTTGTGTCCAAAGGGCATAGTGTTGAAACTGAAGGGGCCGTACGGGGTGATAAATGCCGTTGCGGCCTGATCGGATTCCTTCATCTTTATTTGATGGTATCCGGAGTAAGCATCAAGGAAGCACAAAGAGTCGTGTCCTACCATTGCATAGATAATTTGATCAATGCGGGGCAAAGGAAAGGGATCCTTGGGGCAGGCCTTATTTAGGTCTGTAAAGTCGACAAAGAGGCGCTAGGATTTATCCTTCTTCTGCACCATGACTAGGTTGGCTAGTCAATCCGGATGTTTAATTTCTCTGATGAATCCGGCTTCCAATAGCTTGGCTAGCTCTTCTCCCATTGCTTGTCTTTTGGGTTCGGAAAACCATCGCAGTGACTGCTTGACTAGTTTGAACCCTTTGATAATATTGAGGCTGTGTTCGGCCAGCGTGCGTGGGATTCCCGGCATATCTGAAGGGTGCCAGGCAAATATATCCTAATTTTCCCGGAGAAAGGAGCGTAACACACTGTCTACCACCGGATCCAGTTGTGCCCCGATAGACGCTATCTTGTTAGGGTCCGTTGGGTGCACCTTTGAAATTTGAAGTGTCGAATAGTGGTTCAGGATGTAATAAGAGGATTTGATATGAGGAGAATATGAATTACGGATGAACCAGTGCATTTATTTTTGGGGGCGATACTTTTCTGTGTGAACACTTGACCAAGGGAATGGAAAATGTTTCTCCAAGGAGTGGAGTATGCACAAAATAAGTTGGAGTTTATTCTTGATATGATGCTTATCCCCAAGAGTATGAAGGAAATAAGTACAATTAGTTTTAAAGAGGGTGTAATTCTAGAGTGAGGAGCAATAGTGACTCCAAGGATGAGTTAAGGATATACAAGTTCTGAAGTGGGCCCATAAGCCGAGGACCTAAGGAGGCTACATAATCACAAGGGAACCACGCGACTTGTCAGAAGTAATATGTTTCTGCTGTAGTGAAGCAGGGCACTTTGCTAGTGATTGTCTCAAGGAGAAGGAGACTTGTGCTAAGTAGTTAAGTTGAAGCATGTAACAGAAATGCAGTAGATCGTAATAAGTTGAGAATCTATAAAGTTAGCATCGTTGGTATTGATTTGGATTTTATGAGCTGTTACTATATGGGCAATGAGTGAAACCATGATACGTGGAATAAGATTTCGCAAGAAATTAGTGCCCTTTCATTGTAGGGTGGTAGAACCCAATACCGATACCTAAATACAAGAGCTAGTTACATCAGAACTTGGAATGGATCAGACAAAGATGAGTTTGAGTAATTATATCTTTGTTTGTACCAACAGAAAGAAGGGATACAATATAGCTGGATGGATTTAAGAATGCTAGGAAGTTTGATGGAAGGATGATCCCTTACAACCCGAAGATGAGTTTATGGCGTACAAGTGATGTGATGGACCATAACCCACAGGCCCCAGGACCTGACAAAGAAGCAAGCACACTCTTGCTGAAGGAAAACCCTGGAAGGAGCTACGATTTTGATCAACAGACGATCTTATAGGTATTTACGCAGAACCCGAGGGTTGTGAATAAACGATAGATGGTTGTTTGGCTTCCAGAATCAATTGATTTATCTGAACTTAGTTTGTTGACAAGAGAAATTCTACAATGCTTGTGAGGATGACCGAGTGTTAGAGTGCGAGATTCACTAAACCATATACAAGTTAATGATTTGGGTGTGGAATGGATTGATCACCATACCGACTTACTCCTATTATTCGCCTCTATTATACGAGATGGTAAATCTGAGTGACTTACTCATAGTAGAGAGACGACGATATCAAAACCTTGTTTAAATTAGAACGGTATGACAAATTATCCCATGTACATGGCAGCTGTTGCCAACCATCGGTCATATGGTGAGAATGAAGCCCATAACCGTTTTCTGTAGGGACCCAGTTAATTTGTTTGATGACCACCATGAGATATCGATAGTTGTTTAGTATTGGCGCCAGACCTGTCAGTTAAGAAGAATTAGACTCGAAGGAACCTTACCAAGATGAAAGGACACAAGAATTGAGGACAAATGTTATGCCACTACCGAAAGAATCCAGAGAAGGAATTACCCTGAAGATCTGAGAAGACCGACACCGTCGACCCAAAGGATGGAGTACTTGAGTTTTGATGGAACCGTAACCATGCTTCTAAGTGTGGTAGCACACTAGACCATACCAATCAATGGATTTGTTAGGAGACTCTGAACCCCAACCTATTTCTTGCTAGCCTCTCCGAATCTCGAGGACAAGATTCATTTTTAGTGTGGTAGGTTAGTAACATCCCAAAATTCTATATTTTAGAATTTTATATTAAATAGATAGTTTTGATTTCTTGTGTGATGTGTTGTGTGAAATTAAGTGAAATTTGAAACTTTGGAAAGTTAAATGAGAGTGAATGAAATGACTTTCCCAAACTTTCACTTTGCATTTATGATCTCCGTGAGTTCAAATTCATTTCAACACAAAACCCTGGAGTGAAGATGATATGACTTCTTCCATTTAATTAAATGAAAAAACGGTTTTAAAAAGATTTGAATTCCATTTGGAAATATTTTCAATTCAGAAACATTATGCAACTCAATGATTTTCCCGAGAGAATATAAAATGACTTCTTCAATTTTATAAGAAATATGAGTTGGAAGTTCTTTTGAAGTATTTTTGAAACTCATTTTCAAATTTGGAGTTATTTGGTTTTACTCAAATTATTTTTCTCCAAAAATAAAATATATGGAAAATAGGGTAAAATGATTCCCTAAAGTAGAAAATGGAGAAAATTGAGTTTGCAATAATTTTGGTATTTTCAAATATTTTACTTTGATTTTTAAATAGACCAGAAACACTAATTGGTTTATTTATATTTTCGAGGATTTTATTTGACTCTAGAAAAATGTTCATGTTTTAAGAAATCTTTTTCTGAAATTCTTGATATATAATATGCCGATATAAGATTTTCTTCTAGTTTCGTTATTTTGTTTTTCTTTTCTGTTTCTATATAAAAAAAATTGTACGTGCGGCTGGAACTAATCGTCGCCCACATGTGTAGCATAGTGGCAGTGGGCGTCCCATCTCCTTTTTTTCCAACATGGGCCATGCCCAGCATGCCATTTTTTTCTCCTAGTGTTTTTTGGACGAAAAAATAGTGCAGTGGTACGTGCGTGCGCCCGGCCCATGTAGCTTTTTAGCCCGTGCGCTTTCCTTTCTTTTAATTGTTCGTCTACATTTTGTCCCACATTGCCTAGTTATAGACTTCCAAGTCTCTTTTCCACCTATAAATATGGACCCATAGAGCCTTCAAAACTCATCCGATTCGGGTTAAATCAATATTTTGGTTTGACTAGATTCACAAAAGAAAAAATATTTTGGCTTCCTCTCTCCGGAGTCGTCTTTTCTCTACTTTATAAAGATATCTTTTTTCGTAATTTTCTGTATACTCCCGTAGCTTATTATTTCTAGACTAGTAGGTCAGAATAATTAGATTTATCAATTAGTCCCTGTATTTATACGTTAGACCTAGAATTCTTTTAGCCGTAGCTATTTTCTTTTTTTCTTTTTCAGTAAAACAGTTTGGCCCTCATCTTTCAAATAGTCTTAACGTTTTACTCGTTCGTCCATATTAGATGAAACCCACACGAAGATTTTTGTCTTGATCTCACCTA
Organism: Secale cereale; assembly: GCA_902687465.1. Taxonomy (NCBI): domain Eukaryota; kingdom Viridiplantae; phylum Streptophyta; class Magnoliopsida; order Poales; family Poaceae; genus Secale; species Secale cereale. The sequence continues at coordinate 301,680,018 of LR738712.1, read as the reverse complement.
TCCAGTGAATATATCAAATAAACTTTTTGCAACTTTCAAATTTCGAAATTTGTTCAAATTCATATTCAAACTTCTTTTGATCATATCTTTTTAACCGTAACTCCGATCTAGTTGATTCTTTTTGCAAATCGAAGCTCTTGACCTGAACTTTATGATAAAGCCAAATTCACTTAATTTTAGTACTATTAGAAATTGCTTTCTGTTGCAAGAGTTATTCGTTTGTTTTTGAAGTTTTTCGAAGTGTTTTCTTCGTTCTTTCCGATCTTCTGAATGATTGCTTATGTGCGGTTACTATTGATTGCTTACGATAGATTGATCGGAGCGTGACGTGTAGATCTATCACGAGTTATGAGTGCGAAAAATATTCATCAACATTATAAGGCAAGTTCATACTTTGATCATACTTTCCAATACCTAGTTTTCATTGCATTAGTTATATCCTCAAACACTTGCATGAGTAGGACTGGTTACCTGAAATGTTGCTTAGTAGTTCATGAGGTAGGAACCAATTGACTTGAGATCAACCCAAGGGAATATACGCTTTGATACTTATTGCTTAGCCATTCTTGTAGACGTGGATTGGTATGAGTGATTCCATGAAAGTTGTGTGAGAGAGATTTAACTAAGGGAAACTTAAGGTGGAAACTTTAATACACATCTGGGTGGATTGGTTGGGGCACCCTGGAGCACCCAGTGGTTTGCCCGGGCACCTGGAGGGTCCAGCAATGTCCTAGGGGATCCCGGCGGACCCGTGTGATCACCCTATTGGAATGCCACCCAGGCTCAAAGGGATCATATGATATTTTCATGCCTAGAAACTTCCATGTGCAGCCAGAAGCCATTATGGGCTCTAGCATAGTTGAGTATGTTGTGTGAGCTCTTTCAGTGGTAGACTAGCAGATGTAGGGGAAAGTAGGTGTACCGGTCTACCCAGGGTAAAGAGTAAATGCTTCTGAAAGACTGTGTCTCGGTTACCGTTTCTCAAACACCATGTAGTGCGAGAAATCAAATAGGGGAGATCGAGTCTTGTGGGGAAAAGTGCACAAACCTCTGTAGAGTGTACAAACTATTCATGAGTAGCCGTGTCCATGGTTATGGACGTCTTTGAGTATCTAGAAGTGGATTATTTGTTGATCTCACCACTTGATCTAATAAAATTTGTTGGGATATTAATGTTGGTAACTTGGGGATTTCAGGTGGAGGAACCATTCTCAATATTGCTTAATACAGTAGTTAAATATAATTTATTCCTTTGTTGTAGGGAAAAACTAGCTTTATGCAAAAATTAACCTTACAGCATCCACCAGCCAAATATGCATGTAGTTGTAGGTATTGTTCATCATTACTGCTACAATGCAAATTTGCCAGTACATTTAATGTAGTAACCTACATGGCCGCAACGTCTCATGTTGGAAGAATTATTCGACGAGTAAGTGTTACGTTAGGGTTGCACTGTCTACACTCAATTTTGACGTTGGTGTTGATGGGAGTCCGCAACTTCGTTGTTACTTCCGCTATATGGATTGAGGCAATAGTATTTACGTTACCTTATACATGTGATTTACCTATGTTATAATTCCTCGAGTACTGTGTGTGTCAGCATACCGATCCAGGGAAGACACTTAAGCACAGAGACTTGACCCATTTGGGCCGGGCCGCTACAAGATGGTATCAGAGTACATGTTGACTGTAGGACGTTACTCTAGAAACTGGCAAGCCCATAGGAAAGGATTTCTCTAAAACTTTATTTTCAAAAATATTCTTTACCTCTCTTCTTTTCAGAGGTTTGTCAAAATCTTCCCTTTTACCTTAAATAGCTAGACAATACCCTTTTCCATTTGGACCACTTCAGAGTAAAGAGGATTTCACCATGCATTAGAAGTGTTGAAGCTACAACAATGGATACTCCGAAGAGTTGAAGAGTTGAAGAATTTGAAGAGATATTGATCTTTAGAAAACCAACCACCTATTATGTAGTTACGTTAGATGCGACGATTATGAGCTGTCATTTGTTTGATGCTTTTCTGACGGCCACAAAATAAAATCGTATTTTCAAAACTATTGTTTGTATTGAGTGTATCTCTCTCCACCTCCCGAATCTCATCCCAAAACCCTTGGACCAATAGAGGATGAATGTAAATAGACTTGTATTCTCTGGACCGGTGACCCAGCCGAAGGCAGAGCTATGGATACAAAACATTGAGGATCACTTCAGGAAAAAATTGATTGCAAGGAAGAATGAAGTTCAATACGCTCTTCAGTACTTTACAAAAAGTGTTGCAACATGGTGGAAAATGCATCAAGCCATACAAGGACGTAATGGAGCAAACATTTGGGAGGAATTCAAGAAGACTGTGTTAAAATCCCGTCTCATCTGAAAGCATGGTGACAACCCAAAGAAGAAACCTTGTGCCTGCAGGATTTGTGGAGAAATAAGACACACCCAGGAGGAGCACAAGGAGGAATGCCCCCATTGTGAAGCAAGTCACCCAGCTGAAGAATGCCCAACTACACAGATTACTTGTTTCTTATGTGAAGGGACTACCCACTACCCAGCTCAGTGTAACATTTATCCCATGGTACAACGAGCTGTCCAGCGGAAGAAAGAAGCTATGTAAGAAGCCGTGTGGAAATTTTAGAGTAAAGAGGATTTCACCATGCATTAGAAGTGTTGAAGCTACAATAGTGGATACTCCGAAGATTTGAAGAGTTGACGACTTTGAAGAGATATTGACCTTTAGAAAACCAACCACCTGTTATGTACTTACGTTAGATGCAACGATTGTGAGCTGACATTTGTTTGATGTTTTTCTGACGGCCACAAAATAAAACCGTATTTTCAAAACTATTGTTTGTATTGAGTGTATCTCTCTCCACCTCCCGAATCTCATCCCAAAACCCTTGGACCAATAGAGGATGAATGAAGATAGACTTGTATTCTCTGGACCGGTGACCCAGCCGGAGGCAGCGCTATGGATACAAAACATTGAGGATCACTTCAGGAAAAATTTGATTGCAAGGAAGAATGAAGTTCAATACGCTCTTCAGTATTTTACAAAAAGTGTTGCAACATGGTGGAAAATGCATCAAGCCATACAAGGACGTAATGGAGCAAAAATTTGGGAGGAATTCAAGAAGACTCTGTTAAAATCCCGTCTCATCCGAAAGCATGGTGACAACCCAAAGAAGAAACCTTGTGCCTGCAGGATTTTTGGAGAAATAGGACACACCCAGGAGGAGCACAAGGAGGAATGCCCCCATTGTGAAGAAAGTCACCCAGCTGAAGAATGCCCAACTAGGCAGATTACTTGTTTCTTATGTGAAGGCACTACCCACTACCCTACTTAGTGTAACATTCATCCCATGGTACAACAAACTGTCCATCTGAAGAAAGAAGCGATGAAAGAAGCCGTGCGGAAATTTTAGAAGAACCTGTGATGAAGGAAGATGTGGAAGGCACGCACGAAGAGGATCCAGTTAAACTTTGCACCAAGTCATGCTATTCAAATGGAGAAGAAGGACACATTTCCCAGCATTGTTTGAGGGAGTATCTCGTAGAATTTTCGACATTAGATTTTGAGTATGACCCAAATGAAATAGAAGCCCTGATTGTGACGAAGAAGTCGAGGAAGAGAAAGAGCATGTGTCCCCAGAAGAACCCAATTTCTGTGAAAAAGGACCCGAGTCACATCACATGTTACTGGTGCAAGGACTTAGGTCATTATGCTAGCAACTGCCCAACAAGAAAGCCAAGAACCTTGTGAACCAAGATAGCCACCATGAAGTCCTTAGATTTTTCTTATGTCATTTGTTTACGCTGCAAGAAAGTAAGACATTTTTGCCAGAGAAGGTTTAGATCCGAGGAAAGATTGAGTAGAGTAGTTGAGATCTAGATATTAGAATGAAGCAAGTAGCTAAATGTGGAATACACTTTTGCATTTGGATATTGAGTTGAGTTATGGAAAGAACATTGTAATAGTTCCTGAAGCAATAGAAGTTGATATTTTTGGAATCTAAGAAGGAAATGTTATGAGTTGTTGGATGATTGTGAGTGTCTCTCTTGCTATCTCACCTAGACTAAAACCTAGAACCCATGAACAAGCTGACCCCAAACCTCTCTCTGACAAACAACCACATTTCACCCAAGGAAATACATACCCTATCCTGACTACTCCTTCTATCTTATATCTACAGATGACAACCCTTTACGAGTCCTTTCTCAAGGGCCCGGAAATGATCATGACCCTGACTAGCGATCAGGATTATCCAAAAAAAATCCTGAAGGACATGATGAAGCACATTCACCTTTAAGGAGATGCAGTTTACAAGGGTTATCCCTTCATGGAGAATGGATTTGAACTATGGTACGTGGAGGTACACCTCCACCGTGTGAAAGGAGTATGCCCAAAAACTATGGGTCATACTTTTTCATCTCCCAAGTACCACGAACAACATCCTTCAACTCTGTTCATGAAGCTGCTATGGAGGCCATACATTAGATTAGAGAAATGCTCGAAGCAAGACTTCATCACACTCAGAAATGTCCGAGTGGGGTGCATGCAGATATGATGGAGATGAAGCACATGGCCACCATGACGAAGCAAAAGATCAATGATTTCAAGAATCACATTGCAAAATTCCAGTGGGACTGAAGCATCCTTATCTAGGACAACTGAATACAGATGGAAGGAATGCTTGACCATATAATAGTATGTGGATGGCAGCCTTTGTAGTGAAGCACCTTTGAAATTTGAAGCGTCGAATAGTGGTTCGGGATGTAATAAGAGATTTGATATGAGGAGAATATGAATTACAGATGAACCAGTGCATTTATTTTTGGGGGGCGATACTTTTCTATGTGAACACTAGACCAAGGGGACAGAAAATGTTTCTCCAAGGAGTGGAGTTTGCACAAAATAAGTTGGAGTTTATTATTGATATGATGCTTACCCCAAGAGTATGAGTGAGGAGCAATAGTGACTCCAAGGATGAGTTATGGATATACAAGTTCTGAAGTGGACCCATAAGCCGAGGACCTAAGGAGGCTACATAATCACAAGGGAACCACGCGACTTGTCAGAAGTAATATGTTTCTGCTGTAGTGAAGCAGGGCACTTTGCTAGTGATTGTTTCAAGGAGAAGGAGACTTGTGCTAAGTAGTTAAGTTGAAGCATGTAACAGAAATGCAGTAGATCGTAATAAGTTGAGAATCTATAAAGTTAGCATCGTTGGTAATGATTTGGATTTTATGAGCTGTTACTTTATGGGCAATGAGTGAAACCATGATACGTGGAATAATATTTCGCAAGAAATTAGTGCCCTTTCATTGTAGGGTGGTAGAACCCAATACCGATACCTAAATACAAGAGCTAGTTACATCAGAACTTGGAATGGATCAGACAAAGATGAGTTTGAGTAATTATATCTTTGTTTGTACCAACAGAAAGAAGGGATACAATATAGTTGGATGGATTTAAGAATGCTAGGAAGCTGAATGGAAGGATGATCCCTTACAACCCGAAGATTAGTTTATGGCCTACAAGTGATGTGATGGACCATAACCCACAGGCCCCAGGACCAAACAAAGAAGCAAGCACACTCTTGCTAAAGGAAAACCCTGGAAGGAGCTACGATTTTGATCAACAGACGATGTTATAGGTATTTACGCAAAACCCGAGGGTTGTGAAGAAACGTTAGATGGTTGTTTGGCTTGCAGAATCAATTGATTTATCTGAACTTAGTTCGTTGACAAGAGAAATTCTGCAATGCTTGTGAGGTTGACCGAGTGTTAGAATGCGAGATTCACTAAACCATATACAAGGTAATGATTTGGGTGCGGAATGGATTAATCACCTTACCGACTTACTCTTATTATTCGCCTCTGTTATACGGGATGATAAATCTGAGTGACTTACCCATAGTAGAGAGACGACGATATCAAAACCTTGTTTAAACCTTAGAATGTTATGACAAATTATCCCATTTACAAGGCAGCTGTTGCCAACCATAGGTCATATGGTGAGAATGAAGCCCATAACCATTTTCTGCAGGGACCCAGTTAATTTGTTTGATGACCACCATGAGATATCGATAGTTGTTTAGTATTGGCGCCAGACCTGTCAGTTAAGAAGAACCAGACTCGAAGGAACCTTACCAAGATGAAAGGACACAAGAACCGAGGACAAATGTTATGCCACTACCGAAAGAATCCAGAGAAGGAATTACCCTGAATATCTGAGAAGACCGACCCTGTCGACCCAAAGGATGGAGTACTTGAGTTTTGATGGAACCGTAACCATGCTTCTAAGTGTGGTAGCACACTAGACCATACCAATCAATGGATTTGTTAGGAGACTCTGAATCCCAACCTATTTCTTGCTAGCCTCTCCGAATCTCGAGGACGAGATTCATTTTAAGTGTGGTAGGTTTGTAACATCCCAAAATTCTAAATTTTGGAATTTTATATTAAATAGATAGTTTTAATTTCTTGTGTGATGTGCTATGTGAAATTAAGTGAAATTTGAAACTTAGGAAAGTTAAATGAGAGGGAATGAAATGACTTTCCCATACTTTTCAATTTGCATTTATGATCTCCGTGAGTTCAGATTCATTTCAACACAAAACCCTGGAGTGAAGACGATATGACTTCTTCCATTTAATTAAATGAAAAAACGGTTTTAAAAAGATTTGAATTCCATCTGGAAATATTTTCAGTTCAGAAACTTTATGCAACTCAATGATTTTCCCGAGAGAATATAAAATGACTTCTTCAATTTTATAAGAAATATGAGTTGGAAGTTCTTTTGAAGTATTTTTGAAACTCATTTTCAAATTTGGAGTTATTTGGTTTTACTCAAATTATTTTTCTCCAAAAATAAAATATATGGAAAATAGGGTAAAATGATTCCCTACAGTTGAAAAATGGACAAAATTGAGTTCGCAATAATTTTGGTATTTTAAAATATTTTACTTTGATTTTTAAATAGACTAGAAACACTATTTGGTTTATTTATATTTTCGAGGATTTTATTTGACTCTAGAAAAAATTTCATGTTGTAAGAAATCTTTTTCTGAAATTCTTGATATATAATATGCCGATATAAGATTTTCTTCTATTTTCGTTATTTTGTTTTTCTTTTCTGTTTCTATATAAAAAAAATTGTACATGCGGCTGGAACTAATCGTCGCCCACATGTGTAGCATAGTGGCAGTGGGCGTCCCATCTCCTTTTTTCCGGCATGGGCAAGGCCCAGCATGCCATTTTTTTCTCCTAGTTTTTTTTGGACGAAAAAATAGTGCAGTAGTACGTGCGTGCGCCCGGCCCATGTAGCTTTTTAGCCCGTGTGCTTTCCTTTCTTTTAATTGTTCGTCTACATTTTGTCCCACATTGCCTAGCTATAGACTTCCAAGTCTCTTTTCCACCTATAAATATGGACCCATAGAGCCTTCAAACAGCATCCGATTCGGATTAAATCAATATTTCGCTTTGACTAATTCACAAAAGAAAAAAATATTTTGGCTTCCTCTCTCCGTAGTCGTCTTTTCTCTACTTTATAAAGATATCTTTTTTCGTAATTTTTTATATACTCCCGTAGCTTTTTATTTCTAGACTTCTAGGTCAGAATAATTAGATTTATCAATTAGTCCCTGTATTTATACATTAGACCTAGAATTCTTTTAGCCGTAGCTATTTTCTTTTTTTCTTTTTCAGTAAAACAGTTTGGCCCTCATCTTTCAAATAGTCTTAACTTTTTACTCGTTCGTCCATATTAGATGAAACCCACACGTAGATTTTCGTCTTGATCTCACCTATCCAGTGAATATATCAAATAAACCTATTGCAACTTTCAAATTTCGAAATTTGTTCAAATTCATATTCAAACTTCTTTTGATCATATATTTTTAACCGTAACTCCGATTTAGTTGATTCTTTTTGCAAATCGAAGCTCTTGACCTGAACTTTATGATAAAGCCAAATTCACTTAATCTTGGTACTGTTAGAAATTGCTTTCTGTTGCAAGAGTTATTCGTTTGTTTTTGAAGTTTTTCGAAGTGTTTTCTTCGTTCTTTCCGATCTTCTGAATGATTGCTTATGTGTGGTTACTATTGATTGCTTACGATAGATTGATCGGAGTGTGACGTGTAGATCTATCACGAGTTATGAGTGCGAAAAATATTCATCAACATTACAAGGCAAGTTCATACTTTGATCATACTTTCCAATACCCAGTTTTCATTGCATTAGTTATATCCTCAGACACTTGCATGAGTAGGACTGGTTACCTAAAATGTTGCTTAGTAGTTCATGAGGTAGGAACCCATTGACATGAGATCAACCCAAGGGAATATACGCTTTGATACTTATTGCTTAGCCATGCTTGTAGACGTGGATTGGTATGAGTGATTCCATGAAAGTTGTGAAAGAGAGATTTAACTAAGGGAAACTTAAGGTGGAAACTTTAATACACATCTGGGTGGATTGGTTGGGGCACCCTGGATCACCCAGTGGTTTGCCCGGGCACCTGGAGGGTCCAGCGATATCCTAGGGGATCCCGGAGGACCCGTGTGATCACCCTATTGGAATGCCACCCAGGCTCAAAGGGATCATATGATATTTTCATGCCTAGAAACTTCCATGTGCAGCTAGAAGCCATTATGGGCTCTGGCATAGTTGAGTATGTTGTGTGAGCTCTTTCAGTGGTAGACTAGCAGATGTAGGGGAAAGTAGGTGTACCGGTCTACCCAGGGTAAAGAGTAAATGCTTCTGAAAGAGTGTGTCTCGGTCACCGTTTCTCAAACACCATGTAGTGCGAGAAATCAAATAGGGGTGATCGAATCTTGTGGGGAAAAGTGTACAAACCTCTGTAGAGTGTACAAACTATTCATGAGTAGCCGTGTCCATGGTTATGGACGTCTTTGAGTATCTAGAAGTGGATTATTTGTTGATCTCATCACTTGATCTAATAAAATTTGTTGGGATAATAATTTTGGTAACTTGGGGGTTTGAGGTGGAGGAACCATTCTCAATATTGCTTAATACAACTGAGTATTTAAATATAATGTATTCCTTTGTTGTAGGGAAAAACTATCTTTATGTAAAAATTAACCTTACAGCCTCCACCTGCCAAATATGCATGTAGTTGTAGGCATTGTTCATCATTACTGCTACAGTGCAAATTTGCCAGTACATTTAATGTACTAACCTACATGGCGCAACGTCTCATGTTGGAAGAATTATTCGACGAGTAAGTGTTACGTTAGGGTTGCACTGTCTACACTCAATTTTGACGTTGGTGTTGATGGGAGTCCACAACTTCGTTGTTACTTTCGCTATATGGATTGAGGCAATAGTATTTACGTTACCTTATACATGTGATTTACTTCTGTTGTAATTCCTCGAGTACTATGTGTGTCAGCATACCGATCCAGGAAAGACAATTAAGCACAGAGACTTGACCCATTCGGGCCGGGCCGCTACAAGATGGTATCAGAGTACATGTTGACTGTAGGACGTGACTCTAGAAACTGGCATGCCCATAGGAAAGGAATTCTCTAAAACTTTATTTTCAAAAATATTCTTTACCTCTCTTCTTTTCAGAGCTTTGTCAAAATCTTCCCTTTTACCTTAAATAGCTAGACAATACCCTTTTCAATTTGGACCACTTCAGAGTAAAGAGGATTTCACCATGCATTAGAAGTGTTGAAGCTACAATAGTGGATACTCCGAAGATTTGAAGAGTTGACGACTTTGAAGAGATATTGACCTTTAGAAAACCAACCACCTGTTATGTACTTACGTTAGATGTGACGATTGTGAGCTGTCCTTTGTTTGATGTTTTTCTAATGGCCACAAAATAAAACCGTATTTTCAAAACTATTGTTTGTATTGAGTGTATCTCTCTCCACCTCCCGAATCTCATCCCAAAACACTTGGACCAATAGAGGATGAATGAAGATAGACTTGTATTCTCTGGACCGATGACCCAGCCGGAGGCAGCACTATGGATACAAAACATTGAGAATCACTTCAGGAAAAAATTGATTGCAAGGAAGAATGAAGTTCAACACGCTCTTCAGTATTTTACAAAAAGTGTTGCAACATGGTGGAAAATGCATCAAGCCATACAAGGACATTATGGAGCAAAAATTTGGGAGGAATTCAAGAAGACTCTGTTAAAATCCCGTCTCATCCGAAAGCATGGTGACAACCCAAAGAAGAAACCTTGTGCCTGCAGGATTTGTGGAGAAATAGGACACACCCAGGAGGAGCACAAGGAGGAATGCCCCCATTGTGAAGAAAGTCACCCAGCTGAAGAATGCCCAACTAGACAGATTACTTGTTTCTTATGGGAAGGGACTACCCACTACCCTGCTCAGTGTAACATTTATCCCATGGTACAACGAACTGTCCAGCGGAAGAAAGAAGCAATGAAAGAAGCAGTGTGGAAATTTTAGAAGAACCTGTGATGAAGGAAGATGTGGAAGGCACGCACGAAGAGGATCCAGTTAAACTTTGCACCAAGTCATGCTATTCAAATGGAGAAGAAGGACACATTTCCCAGCATTGTTCGAGGGAGTATCTCGTAGAATTTCCGACATTGGATTTTGAGTATGACCCACATGAAATAGAATCCCTGATTGTGACGAAGAAGACGAGGAAGAGAAAGAGCATGTGTCCCCAGAAGAACCCAATTTCTGTGAAAAAGGACCCGAGTCACATCACATGTTACCGGTGCAAGGACTTAGGTCATTATGCTAGCAACTGCCCAACAAGGAAGCCAAGAACCTAGTGAACCAAGATAGTCACCATGAAGTCCTTAGATTTGTCTAAAGTCATTTGTTTACGCAGCAAGGAAGTAAGACATTTTTGCCAGAGAAGGTTTAGATCCGAGGAAAGATTGAGCAGAGTATTTGAGATCTAGATATTAGAATGAAGCAAGTAGCTAAATGTGGAATACACTTTTGCATTTGGATATTGAGTTGAGTTATGGAAAGAAAATTGTAATAGTTCCTGAAGCAATAGAAGTTAATATTTTGGGAATCTAAGAATGAAATGTTATGAGTTGTTGGATGATTGTGAGTGTCTCTCTTGCTATCTCACCTAAACTTAAACCTAGAACCCATGGACAAGCTGACCCCGAACCTTTTTCGGACAAACAACCACATTTCACCCAAGGAAATACATACCCTATCCTGACTACTCCTTCTATCTTATACCTACAGATGACAACCCTTTACGAGTCCTTTCTCAAGGGCCCGGAAACGATCATGACCCTGACTAGCGATCAGGATTACCAAAAAAAAAAAATCCCGAAGGACATGATGAAGCACATTCACCTTTAAGGAGATGCAGTTTACAAGGGTTATCCCTTCATGGAGAATGGAGTTTAACTATGGTACATGGAGGTACACCTCCACCGTGTGAAAGGAGTATGCCCAAAAACTACGGGTCAATACTTTTTCATCTCCCAAGTACCACGAACAACATCCTTCAACTCTGTTCATGAAGCTGCTATGGAGGCCATACGTTAGATTAGAGAAATGCTCGAAGCAAGACTTCGTCACACTCAGAAATGTCCGAGTGGGGTGCATGCAGAGATGATGGAGATGAAACACATGGCCACCATGACAAAGCAAAAGATCGATGATTTCAAGAATCACATTGCAAAATTCGAGTGGGACAGAAGCATCCTCAGCTAGGACAACTTAATACAGATGGAAGGAATGCTTGACCATATAAAAGTATGTGGATGACAGCCTTTGTAGTGAAGCACCTTTGAAATTTGAAGCGTCGAATAGTGGTTCAGGATGTAATAAGATATTTGATATGAGGAGAATATGAATTACGGATGAACCAGTGCATTTATTTTTGGGGGGCGATACTTTTCTGTGTGAACACTAGACCAAGGGGACGGAAAATGTTTCTCCAAGGAGTGGAGATTGCACAAAATAAGTTGGAGTTTATTATTGATATGATGCTTACCCCAAGAGTATGAGTGAGGAGCAATAGTGACTCCAAGGATGAGTTATGGATATACCAGTTCTGAAGTGGACCCATAAGCCGAGGACCTAAGGAGGCTACATAATCACAAGGGAACCACGCGACTTTTCACAAGTAATATGTTTCTGCTGTAGTGAAGCAGGGCACTTTGCTAGTGATTGCCTCAAGGAGAAGGAGACTTGTCCTAAGTAGTTAAGTTGAAGCATGTAACAGAAATGCAGTAGATCGTAATAAGTTGAGAATCAATAAAGTTAGAATCGTTGGTATTGATTTGGATTTTATGAGTTGTTACTATATGGGCAATGAGTGAAACCATGATACGTGTAATAAGATTTCACAAGAAATTAGTGCCCTTTCATTGTAGGGTGGTAGAACCCAATACCGATACCTAAATACAAGAGCTAGTTACATCAGAACTTGAATGGATTAGACAAAGATGAGTTTGAGTAATTATATCTTTGTTTGTACCAACAGAAAGAAGGGATACAATATAGTTGGATGGATTATAGAATGCTAGGAAGCTGAATGGAAGGATGATCCCTTACAACCCGAAGATGAGTTTATGGTCTACAAGTGATGTGATGGACCATAACCCACAGGCCCCAGGACCTGACAAAGAAGCAAGCACACTCTTGCTGAAGGAAAACCTTGGCAGGAGCTACGATTTTGATCCACAGACGATCTTATAGGTATTTACGCAGAACCCGAGGGTTGTGAAGAAACGATAGATGGTTGTTTGGCCTGCAGAATCAATTGATTTATCTAAACTTAGTTCGTTGACAAGAGAAATTCTGTAATGCTTGAGAGGATGACCGAGTGTTACATGCGAGATTCACTAAACCATATACAAGGTAGATTTGGGTGCGGAATGGATTGATCACCATACCGACTTACTCTTATTATTCGCCTCTGTTATACGGGATGGTAAATCAGAGCGACTTACCCATAGTAGAGAGACGACGATATCAAAACCTTGTTTAAACCTTAGAATGGTATGACAAATTATCCCATGTACAAGGCAGCTGTTGCCAACCATAGGTCATACGGTGAGAATGAAGCCCATAACCGTTTTCTGCAGGGACCCAGTTAATTTGTTTGATGACCACCATGAGATATCGATAGTTGTTTAGTATTGGCGCCAGACCTGTCAGTTAAGAAGAACCAGACTCGAAGGAACCTTACCAAGATGAAAGGACACAAGAATTAAGGACAAATGTTATGCCACTACCGAAAGAATCCAGAGAAGAAATTACCCTGAAGATCTGAGACGACCGACACCGTCAACCCAAAGGATGGAGTACTTGACTTTTGATGGAACCGTAACCATGCTTCTAAGTGTGGTAGCACACTAGACCATACCAATCAATGGATTTGTTAGGAGACTCTAAACCCCAACCTATTTCTTGCTAGCCTCTCCGAATCTCGAGGACGAGATTCATTTTAAGTGTGGTAGGTTTGTAACATCCCAAAATTCTAAATTTTGGAATTTTATATTAAATAGATAGTTTCGATTTCTTGTGTGATGTGCTGTGTGAAATTAAGAGAAATTTGAAACTTTGGAATGTTAAATGAGAGGGAATGAAATGACTTTCCCAAACTTTCACTTTGCATTTATCATCTCTGTGAGTTCAAATTCATTTCAACACAAAACCCAGAAGTGAAGATGATATGACTTCTTCCATTTAATTAAATTAAAAAAGGGTTTTAAAAAGATTTGAATTCCATTTGGAAATATTTTCAATTCAGAAACTTTATGCAACTCAATGATTTTCCCGAGAGAATATAAAATGACTTCTTCAATTTTATAAGAAATATGAGTTGGAAGTTCCTTTGAAGTATTTTTGAAACTCATTTTCAAATTTGGAGTTATTTGGTTTTACTCAAATTATTTTTCTCCAAAAATAAAATATATGGAAAATAGGGTAAAATGATTCCCTACAGTAGAAAATAGAGAAAATTGAGTTTGCAATAATTTCTGTATTTTAAAATATTTTACTTTGATTTTTAAATAGACCAGAAACACTATTTGGTTTATTTATATTTTCGAGGATTTTATTTGACTCTAGAAAAATGTTCATGTTTTAAGAAATCTTTTTCTGAAATTCTTGATATATAATATGCTGATATAAGATTTTCTTCTAGTTTCGTTATTTTGTTTTTCTTTTCTGTTTCTATATAAAAAAAATTGTACGTGCGGCTGGAACTAATCGTCGCCCACATGTGTAGCATAGTGGCAGTGGGCGTCCCATCTCCTTTTTTTCCTGCATGGGCCATGCCCAGCATGCCATTTTTTTCTCCTAGTTTTTTTTGGACAAAAAAATAGTGCAGTGGTACGTGCGTGCGCCCGGCCCATGTAGCTTTTTAGCCCGTGCGCTTTCCTTTCTTTTAATTGTTCGTCTACATTTTGTCCCACATTGCCTAGTTATAGACTTCCAAGTCTCTTTTCCATCTATAAATATGGACCCATAGAGCCTTCAAAACTCATCTGATTCGGGTTAAATCAATATTTTGGTTTGACTAGATTCACAAAAGAAAAATGTTATTTCTTCTCTCCGGCGGGAATTCTGGAAGTCGTTTTCTCTCTCCGAAGTCATATTTTCTCTACTTTATAAAGGTATCTTTCGTTGTATTTTTTTTATATACTCCCGTAGCTTATTATTTCTAGACTAGTACGGTGCAATAATTAGATTTATCAATTAGTCCCTGTATTTATACATTAGACCTAGAATTCTTTTAGCCGTAACTATTTTTTTTCAGTAAAACAGCTTGGCCCTGATTTTTCAAATAGTTATAACTTTTTACTCGTTCGTCCAAATTAGATGAAACCAACGCGTAGATTTTCGTCTTGATCTCACCTATCCAGTGAATCTATCAAATAAACTTTTTACAACTTTCAAATTTCGAAATTTGTTCAAATTCATATTCAAACTTCTTTTGATCATATCTTTTTAATCGTAACTCCGATTTAGTTGACTCTTTTTGCAAATTGAAGCTCTTGACCTGAACTTTCTGATAAGGCCAAATTCACTTAATCTTGGTACTGTTAGAAATTGCTTTCTGTTGCAAGAGTTATTCGTTTTTTTGAAGTTTTCCGAAGTGTTTTCTTCGTTCTTTCCGATCTTCTGAATGATTGCTTATGTGTGGTTACTATTCATTGCTTACGATAGATTGATCGGAGTGTGATGAGTAGATCTATCACGAGTTATGAGTGCGAAGAATCTTCATCAACAGTACAAGGCAAGTTCATACTTTGATCATACTTTCCAATACCCAGTTTTCATTGCATTAGTTATATCCTCAAACACTTGCATGAGTAGGACTGGTTACCTGAAATGTTGCTTAGTAATTCATGAGGTAGGAACCCATTGACTTGAGATCAACCCAAGGGAATATACTCTTTGATACTTATTGCTTAGCCATGCTTGTAGACGTGGATTGGTATGAGTGATTTCAAGAAAGTTGTGAGAGAGAGATTTAACTAAGGGAAACTTAAGGTGGAAACTTTAATACACATCTGGGTGGATTGGTTGGGGCACCCTGGAGCACCCAGTGGTTTGCCCGGGCACCTGGAAAGTCCAGCGTTGTCCTAGGGGATCCCGGAGGACCCGTGTGATCACCCTATTGGAATGCCACCCAGGCTCAAAGGGATCATATGATATTTTCATGCCTAGAAACTTCCATGTGCAGCAGAAGCCATTATGGGCTCTGTCATAGTTGAGTATGTTGTGTGAGCTCTTTCAGTGGTAGACTAGCATATGTAGGGGAAAGTAGGTGTGCCGGGTCTACCCTGGGTAAAGAGTAAATACTTCTGAAAGACTGTGTCTCGGTCATCCGTTTCTCAAACACCATGTAGTGCGAGAAATCAAACGGGGGAGATCGAGTATTGTGGGGAAAAGTGCACAAACCTCTGCAGAGTGTACAAACTATTCATGAGTAGCCGTGTCCATGATTATGGACGTCTTTGAGTATCTAGGAGTGGATTATTTGTTGATCTCATCACTTGATCTAATAAAATTTATTGGGATATTAATTTTGGTAACTTGGGGATTTGGGGCGGAGGAACCATTCTCAATATTGCTTAATACAACCGAGTAGTTAAATAAAATTTATTCCTTTGTTGTAGGAAAAAACTAGCTTTATGCAAAAATTAACCTTACACCCTCCACCAGCCAAATATGCATGTAGTTGTAGGCATTGTTCATCATTACTGCTACAGTGTGAATTTGCCAATACATTCAATGTACTGAGCTACATGGCTGCAACGTCTCATGTTGTAGGAATTATTCGACAAGTAAGTATTACGTTAGGGTTGCACTGTCTACACTCAACTTTGTCGTTGGTGTTGATGGGAGTCCACAACTTCGTTGTTACTTCCGCTATATGGATTGAGGTAATAGTATTTACGTTACCTTATACATGTGATTTACCTCTGTTATAAATCCTTGAGTATTGTGTGTGTCAGCATACTGATCCGGGGATGACACTTAAGCACAGAGACTTGACCCATTCGGGTTGGGCCGCTACAGTCTAGTACAAGAGTTGCTGTTGCTTGGATCGGCCGGACTCGGGGTGCGTCTTTGGCAGAAAAACTAATTGTCATGTGGCTCCATGGGCTTTGCAGAGCTAATTTGGTAGACCTTGGCCAATTTGCGATTCGCTCTCTTGCAGCGGTTATTTGAGGAGAATGTCTCGAAGATAGTCAAGACACCGACGTCTTTCTCCCCCGATACGACGGTGGCAAGGATTGCTGCACCGGTCTTTGCTACCTGTCGGAGTACCCAACATGCCCTAAGGCAGTGGTTTGGGATATCGTCCGGGGTTACGTGTATTTGGCAAGGTTTATCGAGCAGTTCATCCAGTACGGACATGTGCCTTAAAAAAAGTTTGTTCTTCTTGCCAATAGGCATATTATTGGATGACTTGCTAGGGTATGTCTGTTTGGCCTTGATAGTGTGTTGTGTGGATATGGACTATTCGAGAGGTGTATTCTGGGCTTTCCAAGTATTTTCCATTGCGCAGTACTTTCGTACTAAATGCGACAGTTTTGTGAAACTCAAAACACGACGTCGGTTGAGGGCGTTCAAGACTCCCTCGTCCGTACAGCTGCGGTAAAATAGGGAGACTGCATCGTCGTCGTAGCAGTCCCTGATCGTGTTTTTAACAAGCAGGATGTGGCCCAGAAGTGGTTGACCGTTTCCTCGGGCAGCTGATGTATGTTCGCGAGATCATGTATGTCCAGGTGTCCGGATTTACTTGGAGAGTTTTTCCCACGGTGGGTGGGTGTTGGCAATTTTGAGTCCCGACCCAAAGTGGTATTCGGGGTTTTGACATCCTCGATGTGGACGATCCGGGCTCAACAGGATCTAATCATTCCATGGCCCCGGCGTCAATCTAAGAGCTCAAAAAACATAAAGTGCCACCTGACAGGGGCGTGTTTGGCTCGATGGGTTCGGAGATCCGAACTGTGACGGTCTCCGTCTCAAGAGGGTGAGTCTCTTCGGCTCCGTCCTTAACTACTACCACTAGATGAGTGATCGAGATGGGATTGATCTCATCATGACCGGATTTAGGTCCCATCTGATCTCCTGGCAATGGAAGCCCCAGGGCGGGGATGCAATCCAGCAGCTCATTTAAGGGCGATAGATCTGCTGAGGTCGCGTTATCGGAGTAGCCGGAGTCAACATAACGGTGGTGCTCGTTGACTGTAGGGAGTGCGGCCGGCCCTGAGGCCACACGGGCGCATACAGCGAACCCGCCGAGCTAGAGAACCTGGCCGATGGACAAGTTGTTTCCGAGGGTGATCCCGTCGCTGATGACGAGACGAGCCATCAATCTCTCATCGCGAGCACATAGCAGAGCTCTTAGTGAAAGCACCATTGTCGGTGTCAAAACCGGCAGATCTCGGGTAGGGGGCCCAAGCTATGCGTTTAGAGGATCGATGGTAACAGGAGGCTCGGGACACGATGTTTACCCAGGTTCATGCCCTCTCGATCGAGGTAATACCCTACTTACTGCTATATTAATATGGATGAATATGATTACAAGAGTTGATGTACCTTGAGATCGTTGTGGCTAAAACCCTAACGCCTAGCCTATGAGGATATTATGATGTTGATGTTAGCCTCTACGGACCAAACCCCCTGGCTTATATACACGTCAGAGGGGGCCTAGGGTTACGACAGTGACTTGGGGAGGAAGTAATAGATACATCCAGACTCTACACTTGCCTTTCTACGTACATAGGAGTCCTGAATGAATACGGGGGAGAGTCTTCTGCTTCTACTTTCGTGGCCCATCATTACGAACCAGCTTCATCGACCCGGATGCCCGAGGACCCCTGAATAGAGGACTCCCTCATGAAGCATGAAGACTTTTGTTTTCGTAGTTTCACTTTCTCTGTCTCGAGTCATAGGAAACACCGTACTGTTAAAGGGGGTCAAGGTAAAACTAAGGAAACACATTTCCCAGTGATGCTCATCTCAAAGCCTACACTACCAATCCTTTCGATTGAAGCCATTGGAAATCTCATACAGTTTAGTCAATTTCTTCAGTGACAGAGACAAATTTCTTCTGTTCTTTGAGGAATTTGTTCTAACTGAGGAGTTAGAAATTCGCCAGTGTAGATTGCCTACAAGTGAGGAACATGATAGCCCTGGGGAATTTGAGAGCTCAAATTTCCAACCGTTGCTGTGCTATGCGCCAGCTGTCCCAAATATCCTATCCACCTAACAATCATATCATTTAAGGGCATTTATGTCTTATCATGTCCGACTGCTCCCTAGGCTATAAATAGCCGCCCCCTACAACCGCTAGTTGGTTGGCTGCTCCGAGAGAAACTGACACTTGTCATTAGAGTAACCCATCCTCCGAGGACTTTGAGCAAAAATCATCAAGTGAGGAAAAACCCAAAACCCAACACCTAAAACCCCAAAGTGATTGAGCATCACTGAGGAGAGTGTTCCTGTGTGGAACCGACGTTTGTTACCTTTGAATACTATGATCTTCTAGACGGTTAGGCGTCAATTGTCTAGAGCATCCAAGAGGAATTGTGGATTGCCGAGTGACCAAGTCTGTAAAGGTTTGGAAGTCGCCTGTGAATACTTACCACGAGTGATTGGGCGAGGTATGTGTGACCTTAGCTCAAGGGGAATACAGTGAGGACCTGGCGTCTTGGACTATGTATCCAGGACCGGGTGTCCAGGACTGTGTGTCCTCACGTTTAAATACCTAGTTGTCCTAACCAGACGTACAACTGTCACAATAGTTGGAATTGGTCTAACAAATCATTGTCTTCACAAAGCTTACTGGTTATATTTCCTCAACCCTTCCATTTACTCATTCATCTGTTGATGAACTTGATCTGTACTATTTGAAGACTTTGACTGAAGACTTTCTCAATTTCCTCAACCCAATGTCTTCAGCCCTCAGTCTTCTGTCTGCTTATCCTGTTTACATGCTACTCGTACTCTCTGTTTGCTTTCATTTCATCATGACGACCATGCTACTCTTTTGTTGTGCATGCACTTGAGTATCTATTCCGCTGCTAAGTAGTTCGTCGCTTAGGAAATTCCTCAACTAGAATTTCCTCAGTGAAGCATTTGTAAAAATTGCCTATTCACCCCCCTCTAGTCGATATAACGCACTTTCAATTGGTGTCAGAGGAAGGTACTCCCTTGTTCTGTGCGGTTTTGTTTAACCACCTGGAGTTCTAGTTATGTTGACTGCAGGTATGATCAAAGTCTCGGCTGCGTGTCCTACCTTCGATGGGACGGACTACCCCTACTAGAAGAACAAGATGCGTATGCATCTTGAGGCAATTGACAACGATCTTTGGTATCTTGTGGAAGCTAGTGTTCCATCCGTCTCACCTTCCGTGAACGCTGCTGATGTGAAGAAATTCAAGCAACTCGACTCTCAAGCGAAGAATATCATATGTGGCCATCTGAGCAAAGGGCGGTATGGAAGAGTGAGTGATTTGGAGACTGCAAAGCTTATCTGGGACAAGCTGTCCAAGTTCAACAAGGGAGTCTCAACTCAACGTGACTCTCAAGTTGATGTTATTCTCAACCTCTTCAACCGCTTCAAAAGACTTGACAACGAGAACATTATGCAAACCTTCAATCTCCTCACTAACATCTCAAATGAGCTACAGGCACTTGGTGCTACAGACATTACAGACCACGAGGTGGTGAAGAAACTGCTAAGATCACTTGACTCCTCATTCGACACTCTGGCACTGATGATTCAAGAGCGTGGAGACTACAAGTCACTTGATCCAGCTGATATCCTTGAGAGGCTGAACACTCATGAGTTCAAACAAGCTAAGAAGAGAGATATCTATGGTCCAAGCAATGGTAGATCACATGCACTGAAGGCCAAGACAGTTTCCTTATTCGAAGGTGAAGATTCTGATAGCAGCCTTGGCGATCCTAAAGAACTAAGTCAGGAGCTGGCAATGCTCGTGAGGAAATTTCAGAAGTTCTCAAGACGTGGTCGCTTTGGAAGATCTTCAAGAGGTGATGATGTGAGATCCGATTCCTCATCTCGCGATTCCAGAAGGGGACTTGTCACAAATGCAAGAAACATGGTCACTTTATCACTGATTGTCGTCAGTGGGCAAAGGAATCAAAAAATAAGAAATACAAGGAATACAGCTCAGACGACTCGAAGAAAAAGAAGAAATTTTCAAAGTCTTCATCATCAAAATCATCAAAGTCTTCCTCCCACAAGAAGAGAAGTTCCAAGAAAGCTCGAGCATTCATTGGCAAGGAAATGGACTCAGCTGAATCTGAAGAAAATGAGGAAGATGAGGAATCTGAGGAATCAGACTCTGGTGTAGCTAGCCTAGCACTCGCTACCACATTCGTTAGCAAGTCCATCTTCAACAGTGAGGAAAATGACTTCCCCGACACCGCTGATGACGGCAACGATGACTACTGAGGGAGTCCTGGGTTGAGGGGTCCTCGGCTGGCCGGATAACTCATGGTGGGCCGGACTGGTGGGCCGTAAAGATCATCATTGAAGATTGTCTCTTGTGGACTCCTGTATTCATATAATGGCAGGTTTTATGTCCGGGTGTGATATTTCCTTCCTCTGCAAGATGGTTATGTACAAACCCTAGGCCCCTCTAGTGCATATATAAACTGGAGGGTTTAGTCCGTAGAGGCTAGAGAATCATAACATCCTCATAGGCTAGACTTTAGGGTTTAGCCATGACGATCTCAAGGTAGATCAACTCTTGTAATCACATTCATCCATATTAATATAGAAGGAAGTAGGGTATTACCTCGATCGAGAGGGCCTGAACCTAGGTAAACATCGTGTCCCCAACCTCCTGTTACCATTGATCCTTAGACTCATAGTTCGGGATCCCCTACCCGAGATCCGCCGGTTTTGACACTGACAACTACGCTCCCACCTATTGCTTCATGGCAAAAGGTGCTAAGGTACTCAACCGTCCCTCCTCTGATTCTAGTGAAGATGAATCTGATGAAAACGTCAAACCTAGCTATTCCAAACTTGCTAAAATTGCCATAAAACAGCAAAAAGCCTTTGATAAGGTTCAAAATATGCTAAAAAGAAGTGATGACCTGTTGGGTGAGGAATTGGATCGATCTAAAATCTTGACTGAGAATCTTCAGAGACTTCAGTCCAAGTTTGATAACCTTCTGGATATTCATAACACTCTCCTGACTGATCATGAGAAACTTTCTTATGAATTTCTTCAAAGAAAGCAAGATCTTCAAAAGCTTAGGGTGCGTTATGAAGATCTTCAAAAGGAGAATGATTCATTACTTGCCCAATAGATTAGCTCCGCTCAGGAAGAATTCAGTCCACCATGTCTAAAATGCATTGAATGTGAAACTACAAATTCCTCACCTGAAAGTTCAAATGCTTCTACTGCTACAAATTCTTCAATTATCTCTGTGGTGACAATGTCCTCAACTGAGGAAAAGACTGATGCTACTGACGAAAATGCAGGGTTGAAGGAATTGTATGTGACAGGCATGTACAAAAGCCTCAAAGGTCATCAGACTCTTTGTGATGTGCTTAAAAAGCAGATTCTGAACAGGAACCCTAGGAAAGAGGGTATTTCCTTTGAGAGGAAATTCAATGTTGATGGGACCTACTGGAAACCTAAGCAGTATCCCAAAACCTCATGGGTTGCTGCAAAAGGACCTACCGTAGACCCTTCTACTTTATTTGGCTTTACTTGTGAATCTTCACATTCTTCTGATGAGTCATTTGACTCCAACTATAAACTGTTCAAAAAATAGAATGGTGAAGTATTTGCTAGATATGTTGGAACTAACTGCAGGAATGGTCCCCTTATGAAGAAAATCTCGGTCCCTAAGAGGCACCTTGAAAATCTTCAAGTGAATGTCCTCATGACACCACCTGTGAAGAACAGGAACCTGAGATCAAATTCTTCATATGGATCAGAATCTTCATATGGATCAGAATCTTCATATGGATCCAAGTCCTCATATGGACCAAATTCCTCAAGTGGATCAAATTCCTCATATGATCATCATCGTGCTAACACTTTTGTCTCGCAGGGAAAGAATAAGGATTATGTATATGTGCATTATTCTTCAAATCATTATGTTCACAAGTACTCGAAGAATTTCTCCGCTTACGCATATTCATACTCTAACCCCTCACCTGTGAAATGAAGTGCACTGGCTTCAATGCAACCATTCTCAATTGGTGCTCGTAGAATGATTAACTCTTTGCCACCCCTCCAGATGTGGGTGGTGAAGAAAAAGAACTAATCTCTTATGCAGGGTCAGGTCTCCAGACAAACTTAAACGTCCGAAGAATTTGCTGGAGACTTGAAAATGCTTGAAAGGATGCAAGCTAATCATGTAGAAATGATTCATTCGTTTCTCACGTCCTCATTCTTCAAATATTGCTCTTATTGACGAAATTCATTCGGATGAAATTGATGTCATATTCTTCACTATGAAGCATATGAGTTGTAAGATGCACCAATTCTTCTACATGATGACTCCCTCAAAGCTACTGAGTGGGTCCTCGACAGTGGATGTAAAAATCACATGACCGGTGACAAGAGCCTATTGATGGACTCTGCTTTATCTTCATCTCACCTGAAGCATATCACCTACGCTGACAAAGGAAAATGCAAGGTATTGGGTCTAGGTAAGGTTGCAATCTCAAAAGATAGACACATGGACAACGTCATGCTTGTCGAGTCTCTTGGATTCAACCTCATGTCTGTCTCAATGCTTTGTGATCTTGATATGGTTGTTGTCTTTGGCAAATATCGCTGTGTTGTAGTCTTAGAATCTGACAATTCCAAAGTCTTCGAAGGCTTTAGGAGAGGAGACTTGTATATTGTTGATTTCTCTATAGGACCACAGCCTGCCACATGTCTACTTGCAAAAGCTTCATAAGGATGGCTATGGCATCGACGACTCGGTCATGCTGGCATGAGGAACTTGCACACACTTGTGAAGAAGAAGCATATCCTTGGAATTGAGGGTGTCAAATTCCTCAAAGATCATCTTTGTGAGGCTTGCGAAGCTGGAAAGATGACCAAATCCCTTGAAGACCATCATGACTACCACTCGTCCTTTTGAATAGCTTCACATGGACCTCTTTGGCCCTAGACATTACTCTGCGCAACATCTCTTTATGTCTTTGTCACTGTTGATGACTATTCTCGTTATAAATGGGTGCATATCATCACATTTAAGCATGAAGTGCTGGAAATCTTCAAGCGATTTTCCTCAAGGGCCGAGAAGAATTTCGGTGTGAAGATCAAGCATATCTAGAGTGACAATGGGACCGAGTTTAGGAACACTGGTCTTGATGACTATCTTGCTGAACTTGGTATTACTCATGAGCTATCAGCCCCTTACACTCCTCAGTAGAACGACGTTGTGGAGCGCAAGAACAAGACTCTTGTTGAGATGGCTCGCACTCTGCTTGATGAATACAAGACGCCTCTTCGGTTTTGGCATGAGGCTATCAATACCAAGTGCCACATCATCAGCATGGTATATCTTCACAAACTCCTCAAGAAAACCTCATACAAACTCCTCACTGACAAGAAACCCAATGTGAGTTATCTCAAAGTGTTCGGTGCTAAATGCTGGGTTAGAGATCCGCATCACAATTCCAAATTTGAACCGAAAGCGCATGAAGTTTTTATGCTTGGTTACCTAAAGGACTCGCACACCTACAGAATCTTCATCAATCATCTTCACAAGATTGTGGAGACTGTAGATGTGCGGTTTAATGAAACTAATGGCTCGCAAAGAGAGCACCTGCCTACTGTGACAGGTGAAATACCTCTTGAGTAATCCATTAAGTTCAAAGCTACTGAAGATATCATTCCGATCGAAGAATCTGCTAAAGAAGTCATTCTTGACAATGAAGAAAATCATTCTGGTGCTCCTGAAGAAACTGCTGCTTATGAAAATGCTCAGCCAGACCAAAGTCGTGAGCCAGCTTATCCTCGTGTTGCAAAAGAAGTGCAGATCGAGAAAATCATCGACGACATCAATGCACCAGGTCCTCTCACATGCTCAAGAGCTTGACACTTATCTAACTTTTGTGGGCACTTTTCTTTTGTCTCTATTACCGAGCCCACCAAAATTGACGAGGCATTTCTGGAACCTGAGTGGATTCAAGCTATGCAAGAGGAATGGTATCAATTCGAGCACAACCATGTGTGGGAACTCGCGAAGCGACCAGATTCTCGGAAGCAGAATATCATCGGCACCAAGTGGATCTATCAAAACAAGCAAGATGAAAACGGCCTTGTGGTGAGGAATAAGGCTCGTCTCCTAGCTCAAGGCTACACACAGGTTGAAGGAATTGATTTTGATGAAACTTTTGCTCCTGTTGCTAGACTTGAAGCTATTCGTATATTACTTGCTTATGCTAACCATCATAATATCATCTTATATCAAATGGATGTGAAAAGTGCATTCCTCAATGGTAAGCTTGAGGAAGAAGTATATGTTGCTCAACCCCCAGGTTTTGAAGATCCTAAACATCCTGACAAAGTCTTCAAACTCAACAAGGCCCTCTATGGCCTCAAGCAGGCCCCTCGAGCGTGCTATGATACTTTGAAGGAATTCCTCACGAAGAAAGGCTTCAAGCACGGTTCACTTGAACCAACTCTTTTCACTAAATCATATAATGATCAATTATTTGTGTGTCAAATCTATATGGATGATATTATCTTTGGCTGTAATGCTGAATGTTACAATGACGAATTTGGCTACATGATGCGTGAAGAATATCAAATGTCCATGATGGGAGAGCTGAAATTCTTCTTAGGCCTTCAAATTCGTCAACAACGCAATGTCATCTTCATATCTCAAGAGAAATACCTCAAGGATATTAGGAGGAAATTCGGCATGCAAGATTGCAAAGGCGTCAAAATCCCTATGCCCACAAATGGCCAACTATTCACTGATGAAAATGGTAAAGACATTGATCAAAAGGTATACCGGTCCATGATTGGCTCTTTATTGTATCTATGTGCATCTAGGCCAGATATTATGCTTAGTGTTTGCATGTGTGCCTGATTTCAAGCTACACCGAAGGAATCACACCATAAGGCTGTGAAGCATATTCTTCGATATCTAGCTCACACTCCAACACTTGGATTATGGTAACCCAAGGGCTCTGATTTTGATCTCATTGGATATTCTTACTCTGACTATGCTGGTGATCGAGTGGATCGCAAGTCTACATCCGGCACATGCCATTTCCTCCGACGATCCTTAGTATGTTGGTCCTCGAAGAAGCAGAACTGTGTATCACTCTCCACTGCTGAAGCTGAATACATTGCTGCTGGTTCATGCTATGCTCAATTCCTGTGGATGAAGCAAACCCTCAAGTACTATGGTGTCAACATGAAGAATGTGTCACTCTATTGTGACAATGAGAGTGCCATCAAGATTGCTCACAACCCAGTTCAGCATTCGAAGACTAAGCACATCCAGATTCGTCATCATTTTCTTCGTGACCATGTGTTCAAGGGCGCCATCTCTATCTACCACGTGAAGACTGAAGAACAGCTGGCAGATATTTTCACTAAGTCCTTGGATGAGAAGAGATTTTGCAAGTTGCGGTGTGAGCTAAATATCTTAGAATCTTCTAATGTTCTTGGAAAGGACACACATCCTAACACTTATGCAAAATTGATGACTTTGATGCGCAACACACGAAGTAACATTTTTCTTCAATCAATGAAGACTAACCCTCTAAGTGTGAAGAAATTAATGAATAAATTGATTCTCAGAGCCCTACGACAATTGTACGCGGTGTCTGAAATCATTATTCTTATACGGTGGGCCACGCCACCAACCAAAGTTGAAATTTGAGTTTTTTCTTCAATTTGCAAATTCTTCAAATTTTAAAATTCCTCAAAATTTGCAATTTCTTAAAGTCTTTATGGGTCTATTATGATAACACCCCTTAAGAGTCTTATTCTAATAACACCAGCCTTATTCTGCACATCCCCCACCACATCGCCGCCTCCCCTCCCCTCGGGACCTTCTTCCGCGGCAGCGACCTGGGAGCGCCACCGCCCCTCCCCTCCTGACCTTCTTCCGCGGCAGCGGCCTGGGAGCGCCGTCGCCCCTCCCCTCCCGGCCTTCTTCCGCGACAGCGGCTTGGAAGCGCCGTCGCCCCTCCCCTCCCGGCCTTCTTCCGCGGCGGCGGCCTGGCAGCGATGACGCCCATCCCCTCCCCGCTTTCTCCTGCGGTAGCGGCCTGGAAGCCCCACCGCCCCTCCCCTCTCGGCCTTCTTCCGCGGCAGCGGCCGACAGCGACGCCGCCCCTCCCCCAGGCCTTCTTCCACAGCGGCGGCCAAGCAGCGCCGCCGCCCATCACCTCTCGGCCTTCTTCCGCGGCAGCAACCGAGCAACACCTCCCCCACCAACATATCATCCTTCTTCCGCGGCAGCAGCTCGGTAGCGCCGCCACCAAACTCCTTCGGGCATGCAATTACCTATACTTCATTAGATGTGGATTGGTGCTGCCTCGACATCAAACCAACTCGAGTGAGGAGGACCGCGCGCAAGGTTCCTTCATCCACGACAGCTCCTTGGATTAAGTCTGCAACGACCTTCAGAGCAAATCCTTCGTCTCCGTTCACCTTGAGCAATGTCCGGACCGCTCATGAACTTATGAAGGGCAAGTGGACTGCACGTGTGAACGCAAAAGTTGTGCAGACGGACGAGAAGGGAACTTCCTCTTGCAAACGCAAGAAGTCACTGCAACACGAGGTAAGCAGTACACTTCCTCAACTATATCAGTTTAGTTATTCCAGACAAAGCAGTTCACGCAGTCCAGTACGCCTACAAAAATGATGCAGTGTAGTTGCTTTGGTTCGTTGTGGGGGAAAATGCAGTAAACTTGCTCGGTTATGCAGTACGCTTGTGTAGGTTCAATACGGACAACGATGCAGTGCGGTTACTTCAGTTCACCTTGCGGGGTGATGCAGTCATCGTGCAATACTTCGACAGTACCATTTCAAACACATTGCAGTTTGCATGATTCAGTTCATTTAACCTGACAATGCAGCTCGGTCATTTTGTGTGTAGGAAATGATGTTCAGCAGATACAAAATGCCACGCACAATTGACAACACTGAGAACAACAACTTTTAGAAGAGTGAAGCTTATTCTTAAAGAGATACTGGCTGGGTTACCCCTAAAATTCCTCGAGGATTCTTCACGACAACAAACAGGGTGCAGTACTCTCGGAAAGAGGATATTTTCCAGGAAGAAGAGGTAGTCGAAGACGACGATAATGTCACATTCGTCTGGGAGGGAACTCACCAACGGGATGATGAAGATGATGACGATGAAGATGAGCCAATAACAGTTCTCAATGCAGAGTATAAGCACGAGTTCACTACGTTTGGACAGCATGTCCGAACATACAATGATGATGCAGTCGAACACGATGTTGCAACCGATGATGATTATGACTATGATGATGTGCCACCGCTCCAAAATTTTCAAACCAACCCACTGAGACATGGTCACAACACTAGATTACCACCACGTCCACCTGCTGCACACCAAAAAAGAGATCAGCGTCCACCTGCTGCACCGAAAAAAAGAGCTCCAAGCAGACCTGCTACATCAACTTCGACACTACGACCACCAACGGTGCCTCGGTCAAAAGTCAACATCAGGTACAAATCCTCCTCACTATTGCCGCCGCGAGATCATCAACTACACAGATCTACTATAACCCCACCATGTCCAATACAACCCGGCGAGCTGCAAACACCATCGGGTGAACGACTCTACACACATGTAAGTTTATGTTCTAAAAAAATAGTTGCAGTCCATTCATATAACATTGCAGTGCACACTGATATTTCTTGTGAAGTTTGACCTAGCATCTAATACATTGGATTCTTCTGAAAACAAAGGAACATTGCAATGCTTTATTAAACTTGTATGCACTCCTCATATTTAACAAACATAACAGAACAAGTTATCTCATAGAGCATTGCACTTAATGCAGGATAAAAACATGTCGTTGAACCTCATACCTGCCGCTCGAATGAAGTTCACCACGTACAACAAGGCATGGGACTTTTACAACAATTTTGCAAGATGTGCAGGGTTTGGCATACGCAAGAGGGCAAAACACGAGACAAAGGCCTACATTGTCTACTCAAGAGAAGGGACGCATAAGCAGACTGTGTCATATTATCACCGGAAACGTCAAAAGACATCAAAAAGGATTGACTGCAAGGCAAAGATTAGAGTCAAAAAGAGGAAGGATGACAAATTTGTGATAGAAATGGTTGAACTCAACCACAATCACAAGATGCTGGAAAGCCCTAGGATGCTTTTGCACATGCGATCGCACAAAAAAGATGATCCTTTGATAGACCAGTTAGTGAAAGACATGCAACAGGACAACCACACACATCCTCAGATGATGTCAACGTTGTCGCGTATGTCCGGTGGTCTGCAGTACATGGGACATACTAGCCACGACTGGGTAAACAAGTAAGCACATCACAAACCATATCACTTGAGCATCCTGTCGGTAATTATTTCCTGTTTGATGAGATGAGTTTGCAAGAAACAAAAGTTTGCTAGAGAAGAGTCCCAAGATGACGTCAAGAAACTTCTGGATTTCTTCGAGAATATGCAGAAGATAAACCCAGAGTTTTTCTATGATTATGACGTTGATGCAGATAACCGTGTAAGAAACGTCTTTTGGGCCAACGCAAGTTGCAAACGATCGTATGAAGATTTTTGAGACTGCGTTACATTTGACACGACGTACAAAACTAACAAATTCCACATGCCGCTAGGAGTCTTCGTGGGAGCGAACCATCATCTACAGAGCACCATATTTGTTGTTGCCCTCGTGCGAGACAAAACAATACCATCGTTCGAGTGGGTTTTCAAAACATTTCTGAGGTGTATGAACAACAAGCCGCCAATTTGCATGCTCACAGGTACAAAAAAACACCTGCGTACTTACATTTGTTTGGTGCACTTATATTTCTTCCATCTATATTACACACACAAACAACTTAATAAGAAAACACTACTTGTGCCTTCTCAGACCAGTGTTCTTCGATGAAGGCAGCATTAAAAACTATCCTCCCACATACTCTGCATAAGTTGTGTCGGTGGTATATCATGAAGAAGTACAAAGACCACCTCGCCTTGCTGTATAAGGCACACGAGAAACTGAAGGATGAACTCAATGCGGTGCTCAACCACCCACTAATGCCGTCAGAATTTGAACGGGCATGGAAGGACCTCATTCAGAAATACAAGTTGCAAAAGGACAAAGTGATGAATTCACTATGGGATGACAGGCACGAGTGGATCTCGGCTTACTACAAGGAAATTTTCTGTGCTCGGATGACTTTCACACATAGAAGCGAGAGCATGAACCGCATACTAAAGAAAAAATTTGTCAAAGAGAAGCATGATCTCCATCTGTTTGCTCAGCAGGTGCATAAGTGTGTTCAGACCAGGAAGGCCGTCGAGCACGTAGAGACAGTAGCAAATGAGGTAAACGAAATGTCAATCAAAAACTGCTAAAATATAACTACAAAAACAAACAATTTTTTCATTTCTCTGGTTAGTAACAATGCATTTCTGATCATGCAGTTAGAGGTAAAGACAACAACCCACTTAGGGTTCGAGGTTCAGCTATCAAACTTGTATACAAGGGTAGTGTTTGCATATTTCAAAGAAACACTCTACCGTAGCACTACATTCAGAGCAGAACGGTGCCCTGAGAACCCGACAAAGTATCTCGTACACCACTACAACAGATCGGATGCATTTAACTGGGCAATGCATAATTTCCAAGTGGTCGCCGATGAACAGAAAGGTGTCTATGAATGTGAGTGCAAACTCTGGACACACACAGGTGAGACTCCTATCACAAAAAATTCTAGTTTCTCATAGTCATGCACGAAAGCTCACTTACTGAACTTTAAAAGTCAACATGCATGACTAATTCACAAAACCAAATGAAGTTCACTTCTTTAAAATGAACAAATAACGAAAACAATATGTGTTTATTAATTTCATGCAGTTCACTTACAAAACAAAGAAAACATGTGTTGTCTGCAGGGCTCTTTTGCGTCCATGTGTTATGCATGCTTTCTCATTTGAGAGTGCTCAAGATTCCTGAGGTGTACATCATGAAAAGATACACCCATAATGCAAGATCAAATGCAATGTTTGACAGAAGAGTCTACGAACAAATAGCACCAGATGGAACCTCGCTCTTTTGCCGTAGAAAATTGCTGACAGAAAAAACAATGGAGCTTGCAAACAGAGTGACAAGGTCCGACGCTGGGTGCCACAGAGCGTTGTCTGGTATGAGGGCACTGATTGAGGAAGTTGATGTGCTCAACGAAGAAGAAGAAGAAGCAGCAAAACTAAAGCAAGCCTGAGCTGAACAGTGATGGTCACCCACTAGGAATAAACAGGTGCAAGACATGTAATGAAGTCAGCAGCCACAATTTCAGGACATGGACAAACAAACATGAACAAGAAAACCAAGGACATGGCGATGCACAACCAAACATAAATTCCACTCACAACACTAAGAAATGGAAGAAACCGAGACTTTGCAGCAGCTGCAATAAGAGGACGAGGCACAATGCAAGAACCTGCCTCAGAAGAATAAGATCAGAAAGCGAGGAAGACGGAGAAGATGAAATAAAAGAAGTAGATGAAGAAGAGGAGGAAGAAGAGAGTGAAGAGGACGAAGAACATGAAGAAACTGAAGAAGCAGTGGCTTATGAAGAAACAGATGATGAAGATGAGGAAGAGCAAGAAGAGGAGGATGAAGAGAGTGAAGAGGACGAAGAACATGAAGAAACAATGCACACAAGAACACCACAAGGGAATGCTGATGTACAGAAACAATCGAGAACGACACCACTTTCAAAAAACAAGGTAGGAGCAAAGAAGGATGCAGTTCACATCATTGGAAAACGAAAGCAGCCATCAACAAGCACGCGGGGAGCAAGGAAGCATGCAGTTCACATCACTCAAAAACAAAAGCCACCATCAACCAGCACGCTGGGAGCAAGGAATTATGCAGTTCACAGCACTCAAAAACAAAAGCAGCCATCAACCAACACGCGGGAAGGAAAGAAGGATGCAGTTCACATCACTGGAAAACGAAAGCAGCCATCAACAAGCACGCGGGGAGAAAGGAAGGATGCAGTTCACAACACTCAAAAACAAAAGCCACCATCAACCAGCACGCGAGGGACTACAAACACAACGGTGCAGAGACAAGAACCAGCAACACCGCCACGGAAATCAAAAGAAAGTGCGACATTAGACACGCTCCAGTCACCGCGGAGAAGCAACAGGTTAACGACCAAATAGATGAACTTAAATAAATTAATCATATGCATAGCAGTTTGCTTATCTGTATGACTTATGTATCAGTTTAAATTTTGTGTAAACATAAATTTCCCACTGACTATGCGTTATTCAACTAAACCATCTAAAGAGAAAGGGTGTATAGAGTATACCATATATATAGTAGTCTAGAGTAAAACTTTGACACATATTAATCCAAAAACGATGTAAAAATGCAGTTAGCTCACTGACAGCACGAAGTTCAGAATAATAATTGAAGCAGTTCAGATCACAAAAGTGCTTGTTACAAAACACATCAAAAAGATGAAGCGTTCGACACGCAAAAGTACTTATTACAAATCAACCTCATAACCTTAACCAATCACGTCAAACGTGATTCTAAACGTACGATCCTCAAGTTCAAAGAAGTTGAGGACAACAACTTGCTCAGACTTCAGGCCACTATCAATGACAAATTCCTTCCACCCTTTCTGCAGACACAGCGCCCGTCAACGCCTACACGGTACTTGGCTGGTTGAAGGTGTCCATTACCAAGAACAACTTGGAGATTCCCTACTTCTTGAGCCGGAGATACCTAACAGCTCGTTGGGGAATTTTCAGCAAAAAATCAGTACATATTAAACGCAATCTAATGTGTAGTGCGGAACTTGCAAACAAGAAGTACGCTTACAACTATTATGAAGTTCTTGAGACTACCTGCATGTACTACAAAACGTACAAGCGGGGAAAATTGTGGAAACTATTACTTCTCATCTAGTATCTAAGCAGTTCACATATTGTAACCATGCAAAAAAACACGAGCTCCATGCACACAAGCAAAAAAATAAAAACAAGATATAAGTACAAAGTGCAGTACACTTCAATAAAACAAAATAAGTGCATTCCTAAAAAAACTAGAAGTTCAGACTATTATGAAATTATACAAAAAAATAGAAAACACAAAGAAAAAAAATCAGATTTAGCGAAAAATACCATCTTGTAGTGAGTCTCCACATCTGTTGGCGTAAGTGGATGGACAAAAGGACGAGTGCGACCAAGGCCACGTCGAAGCAGGGCGGAATAGAAAGCACAAACATTGATGTGGCCCATATCCAATCCTTCTATGAATAATGTGCCATATGCAAGCTGCTCCGCTCTCCCATCTCGGCACAATACCTCCCCCCCTCGACGAGCACGACGGGCCTGCGAGCAAGCTGAGCAATCGCAGTGCGTCGGCACACCACAACCATGGCCGCAGCAGGAGAGATTCGCGCAGGGGCCTGGAGCCATCGCAACAAAAAACTAGAAAAGGAAAAAATAAAGAGAGGCTTGAGAAAGGAGAGAAGTTGCGGCTAGAGGAGAAATGAACTGCAAAGGAAGGGTAGAAGTTGGCCTACATTTATAGAATAGGAATGCAAAAAGGTCAAAACTGAAAATTAAAGGGGAGTTAATGAAAATTATGTTACCAAGAAGGAAGGAAAATCAATAAAGGTTTATGTTACCAAAGAAAAAAGTCTTACCAGGAAGTTCTACAAAGACTTTGACTGCAGAAATTCCCATGAACTAACCACAGATCATTAAATAATAATTCTCTAAAAAATTATAATCCACAGACCATTTTACGTGTGCAGTTCTCCAAAGTCTTACTAGGAAGTTCACTATATGTGTGCATGAAGTGCAGTACATGCTCAAAATGAAGCACAAAGAAAAGCACTTTCGCATAGTGCACAAAAGCAGAATTAGTGCACCTGATGTAGTCCTTAAATGTAAGCATGCAATCCACAGCGTTGGCATAACTAGTCACAACTTCAACACCAAGAAGCATGCACGCAGTGCAAAAATGTGTACACCTGCAGCACAGGACCATGACGAATGCAGTGCACGTAGAGGCAACAAAGCAGTGCACACCCGTACACTAGTAAAAATGCTACGTAAGTGGGAAAAACAATAAAGATAAATACTACCAATGCGGTGCACAAAAATGTAGCACAAACATGTATAGTACGGAATGCGTGCACATGCAGTACATAACCCTGATCAATGCAGTGCACTGATGATTTGCTAAGCAGTGCACGCCCCTACATTGAAAAAAATACTTAAGATAGAAAATACAAAGAAAAAATTGACCACCACACGTGCACCCGACTTGTGGATAGGACATGATTTTCATGCCACAACACTTAAGCTAATAATCATGCTAAAATGTGGTTTGACAAAAACTTTTAAGTGTTTTTGACCTTGCTTGATTGGTTTTCTGTTTGCTGTTTGCTAGTGCTCTAAAAATAAAATAAAACCTCCTACTCCTATACTCCTTCTGCTTGATCCAAACCTTTTTCCCAATGATCATGCCATGTGTATAGGACATAATAGTATTTTATTACAAAAATATTTTGGCCAAAAGGTATTTTCAAAATTTAGTTTTCCAAAAACCCCTGAATTGAGGTTTGCACTGCAAGTACTTAATTGAGGGTGTGAAAAATCTTTCCAAAAGTACATTTGACTCCTATTAGGTATAGGACTCCCTTAAACCAGAAAAGTATAATTTTAAAAGTTATTTTGCTATTTTATTTAAAGGATTTTTCATTAGGCCAGAAATGGTCTTTAATAGGTTCAAATTATTTAACAGTTTCAAAAATATTTGTCAAAATTGAGGGAAGCTCATAGGACATATATTGTCCATATATAAGAGTTTCAACACATGGTCATGTTCAAAATATTGGACAAATCCTTCAAAAACCCTTTCTGGATATTTCAAGCTTTTGAAATATTTACAAAGGAAATTTTCTTCATTAATTCCAAGGAAATTCTAGCATGTCATATATGACATATTTGATGATCTTGCTAAGCCTCATGCCTTGAAGATCAATAAAACATTATCAAACCCCCTCTAAACCATTTCTGTCCATTTTGAAGTTTGAGCAACTTTACATTGTCAAACTTGTCCAAATGCTCTAAAACTTGGTGCACATGCTCAAATGGTCTAATTATGCATCTAGACCAAATGGCACAAGTATTGGAGAAGGATAACTTGATCGAAGTGCCCCAAAACCCTTTCTGACCAGATCGAAATTTGAACACCAACCTTTTACTTGTGACCTCAAATTTTGTGGACATACTCAAAACCCCCATGTTATGACACTACACCAAGTGGTGCATCAAGGAGGGATGATTTGCATGACTAAATCTTGGAAAAGCCATTTTCTATATGCAACTTTCTTCAAATGAGCTCAAACTTGGTGGAACACCCTATTTCTATATGCCATTCGATCCTGTTAAGTCTCATGTCATTTGGGCTTCATTTACTTGCCCAATCTTACATCACACACCTTCTGACATTTTACCAAAAGCACTGTTTTGACCCCTTTCACTATTTCCCTTTACCTCAATTTTGTACCATATCTGACCCTGATCACCTTCTACCTATGGTAAGTTTTGCAATCCCATGGACCAATAATTGGTGGGTGAAAACCCCACTCTTCCTCTCTGGACAGCCATGGCAGCATCTCTTTCCCCCCTCTCTTTTACCTCCCTACCTCTCCCTTAGCACCTAAGCTACCCAGAGCATCTCCATATGCCCCAGCAGCTATTAGACAAGGAGGGACATGACCAGAGCTCATGGGCATGCAGTGGCATGCCAAATGGGCGCTCTGGAGCGTGCTACAGTGTGCTCCCGCACTGTAGCTACGGCCTGTTCGAGGCCTCCAACCACCTAGGGCCTTCCCCTTGTGTCCCCTGAGGCCGCCTCGGCGTCCGTGACACGCAAGCCGGTCGGCCCCCTCCTTCCCCTCTCTCCTATCTCCTCTGCAAGCTCGCGTTCGTCGCCGCCCGAGCTCACCAGTCACTGCAGTAGTGTGAGACCTCTTCTGACCTCACCTCGCTCCTCCCTCGCCTCCCTTGCTCCTGGACGAACACCACAAGCACCGCTGACCCATCCACGGCCCCTCCCTCGACCGCCACGGCTATCTCCACGGGCACCCGTGAGCTTGGCTCACAGTTCGCCATGACCTCGCCTTATAGGGCCTCCCCCCCCCCTCATCTCTAGTCCCTTTCTTTCCCTCCCCTAGTCCTCCTAAACCCGCTCTCTATCTCTCCCGCGCCCCCTATCCACCACCACGGCCAAAGCCTCGCCGCCAGCCGCCACCAAAATCCGCAATGATCCGAGCTCCTCTACGAGTGCTAAGCACATGGACGAGATCGCCGCTCCTCGCTGAGTCCTCTGGAGTGTTAAAACCCGTCGCTGGTGACCGGAGCCGCCGGAGCCGTCAGGGCGGGCGCGGGGTAGGGGACGACCACCCCGCCAGCTGGCAGGGGGCCCGTCTGTCAGCGGTCGTGCCCACCGAACTGGCCCAGCGGTCGGGATAAGTGGAGACGGCCTCGATCAAAACCGCATCCCTGCCGTGAAGACGGCCGGCCCGAAGGCGCCTTCGCTGTCGCCTGTTCTCAGCGCGCGGCTGAGCTGTTGGGCCGGCCCAGTAGCTATTCCATGACCAGAGCGCATGATTAGGTATAATTCCTAATCCTTTTCCTCCTTCTTTTTCTTTTTTAGAGACTTGTAAAATTTCCAAATATTCAAATGAACTCCAAATTTGATGATTCAAATTTGTAGTGACTCCATAAATCATTCTCTATCACATGGTGCTATTTGCACATTTTTGCAGAAACATTTTCTTCACAAATATTTATCAAAATGCTATTTTCCATTTCTGTGATGAACTTTAGAAAATCATGATACATCCATTTTGCATCATGATTATATGTTGATATTTATTGCATTATGGGTTGTTATTATATGTTTTGTCACAATACTTATGCCTTTTCTCTCTTATTTTACAAGGTTTACATGAAGAGGGAGAATGCCGGCAGCTAGAATTCTGGGCTGGAAAAGGAGCAAACTCTGGAAACGTATTCTACACAACTCCAAAAGCCCTGAAACTCAACAGAACTTCGTTTTAGAAAATATAAAAAATATCTGGCAAAAGAAGTCCACAAGGGGGGCCATCGGCTGTCCACGAGGGTGGGGGGCGTGCCCCCCTTCCCAGGGCGCGCCCCCTGCCTCGTGGGCTAGCCGGAAGGCCCCAGATGCCCATCCTCTCTTATATGAGGTGTTTTGACCTGGAAAAAATCATAAGGAGGCTTTCGGGACCAGACGCCACCATCTCGAGGCGGACCCGAGGTGGAAACCAATCTAGGGCTCCGGCAGAGCTGTTCTGTCGGGGTACTTCCCTCCGGGAGGGGGAAATCGTCACCGCCATCATCACCAACAACTTTCCCATCTTGGAGAGGGCTAATCTTCATGAACATCTTCACTAGCACCATCTCCTCTCAAACCCTAGTTCATCTCTTGTATCCAATTTTTGTACCCAAACCACAGATTGGTACCTGTGGGTTGCTAGTAGTGTTGATTACTCCTTGTAGTTGATGCTAGTTGTTTATTTGGTGGAAGATCATATGTTCAGATCCATTATGCATATTAATACCCCTCTGATCATGAACAATATTATGTCTTGTGAGTAGTTACTTTTGTTCCTGAGGACATGGGAGAAGTCTTGCTATTAGTAGTCATGTGAATTTGGTCTTCGTTCGATATTTTGATGAGATGTATGTTGTCTCTCCTCTAGTGGTGTCATGTGAACGTTGACTACATGACACTTCACCATTATTTGGGCGGCATTGGGAAGTAATAAGTAGATGATGGGTTGCTAGAGTGACAAAAAGGTTAAACCCTAGTTTATGCGTTGCTTCGTAAGGGCTGATTTGGATCCATATGTTTCAGGCTATGGTTAGGTTTACCTTAATACTTCTTTTGTAGTTGCGGATGCTTGCATTAGAGGTTAATCATAAGAGGGAGGCTTGTAAAATTAAGGAAAGCACCCAAGCACTAGTCCACCCACATACCAAATTATCAAAGTACCGAACGCGAATCAGATAATTGTGATGAAAACTAGCTTGACGATAATTCCCATGTGTCCTCGGGAGCGCTTTACTTTATATAAGAGTTTGTCCAGGCTTGTCATTTGCTACAAAAAGGATTGGGCCACCTTGCTGCACCTTATTTACTTTTACCATTTTTCGCTTGCTACCAATTACCTTATCACAAAACTATATGTTACCTATAATTTCAGTGCTTGCAGAAAATACCTTACCGAAAACCGCCTATCATTTCCTTCTGCTCCTCGTTGGGTTCGGCACTCTTACTTATCGAAAGGACTATGATAGATCCCCTACACTTGTGGGTCATCAAGACTCTTTTCTGGCGCCGTTGCCGGGGAGTGAAGCGCCTTTGGTAAGTGGAATTTGGTAAGGAAAAATTTATATAGCGTGCTAAAATTTATTGTCACTTGTTACTATGGCTCAAAATCCTTTGAGGGGCTTGTTCGGGGTATCTTCACCCCGAGCAGAAGAGCAAAGAGTTTCTCCTCAACCTACTGCACCTATCGAAAATGTTTGCTTTGAGATTCCTTCGGGTATGATAGAGAAACTGCTTGAAAATCCTTTTACAGGAGACGGAACACTGTATCCCGATTTACATCTAATCTATGTGGATGAAGTTTGTGGATTATTTAAGCTTGCAGGTATGCCCGTAGATGTTATCAAGAAGAAGGTCTTCCCTTTATCTTTGAAGGGATATGCATTGACATGGTTTAGGCTATGCGATGATATGGGATCATGGAACTATAATCGTCTGAAGTTGGAATTTCATCAGTAGTTCTACCCTATGCACCAGGTTCATCGTGATCGTAATTATATTTATAATTTCTGGCCTCGCGAAGGAGAAAGCATCGCTCAAGCTTGGGGGATGCTTAAGTCAATGTTATATTCATGCCCCAATCATGAGCTCTCGAGAGAAATGATCATTCAAAAAATTTATGCTCGGCTTTCTCATAATAATCGCTCCATGCTCGATACTTCTTGTTCTGGCTCTTATATGATGAAGACTATTGACTTCAAATGGGATTTATTGGAAAGAATTAAATGCAACTCTGAAGATTGGGATCTCGACGAAGGTAAGGAGTCAGGTATGACCACTAAGTTTGATTGTGTTAAAGCTTTTATGGATACCGATGTTTTCCGTGAGTTTAGCACTAAATATGGACTTGACTCTGAGATAGTAGCTTCTTTCTGTGAATCCTTTGCTACTCATGTTCATCTCCCCAAGGAGAAGTGGTTTAAATACCATCCCCCTATTGAAGTAAAAGTAGTTGAACCTATTAAAGTTGAAGAAAAGACTATCACTTATAATGTTGATCCTGTTATACCTATCGCTTATATTGAGAAACCACCTTTCCCCTGTTTGGATAAAGGATCATGCTCAGGCTTCAACTGTAGTTCGTAAGAGTAATATTAGAACACCTACACCCTCTAAGCAAATTAAAGTTGAACCTAGTGTTGCTATGGTTAAAGATCTCTTGGTAGAAGATTTAGATGGACATGTTATTTATCTCCAAGAAGAGTCTGCTAGAATAGCCAAACTTGAGGTAAACGTAACATGGTCGAGCCATGAACCTGGCGTAGGCGGTCCTACCCAGGATGGCGTGATAAGTGTTGTTGAAGTCCACCACTTTGAACGTCAGTTTCTCTTTGCGATAATTCTTTAATTCACCAAAGACCACGTCGAGTATGATCTGGCCAAGTGAGTCGGCTTTCTTCCCAGGGATTACCCCGTGGAACCTCATGTTACTTTCCCTCAGCTTGGACATCGGAATGCCCCCATCCATCAGGACTCTGGTCAGGCGCGTGCCCTCGATCACTAGGTCGACTACCAGTGCCTGCCACCCGGGGGTGGCGATGTGTGCTGGGTGATCAGACTAGTCGAATGTGATGGGGGTCTTGGACCATTTCAAAAATGTGGGGGTCGTCGGGGCAACCATATTTACTTCTATATTGATGATTTTCAGTCGACTTTTGCTCTCGACGTCTGCGAAGATCACCAAAGTGGAGTTGATCCGGGGGTATCCTCCATCCCCTTCCTTGTCTTCAGACTCTTCTGATTCTTTCTCCTTCTCAGTCGACTGATCTTTCTGGGAGTTTTGGATCAGGAGCCGACACTATCGAATGGTGTGCTTGGGATATACCAAGTTTCCCTCTTCATCTTTCTTCATGTGTATGGGGCACGGCTGGTCGAGCACATTATCTCCAGCTTGATCCTTCCCCTTCTTGGGGGTCCGGGAACCTTTTGGCTTGCCTTTGCCCTTTCCTTGATTGACCACTACAGCCTCTCCCTGAGCTGCTGGCTCGGCCTTGCGCTTGATCTTCCAATTGGAATTCTGATCATCCTGTCCGACTGGTTTCTTGCCGCTGCGGAGCCGATCGGCCTCCTCACCGTTGGCGTACCGACTGGCAATCTCCATCATCCGCGATAGGGACATATCGCTTGTTCGACCAAACTTCAGATTCAGCTCTCGGGTACGCACGCCTTCCTTGAAAGCGCAAACCGCCTGGTGCTCTGACACATTCTCCACCGTGCGATGCAAGGTGGTCCAATGCTGGATGTCATCTCTCAAAGTTTCATTTGACTTCTGCCCGCGGAGCTGAAGCTCTGCGAGTCCAGCAGGCCGCTTGCAGGTGCCTTCGAAGGTCCTAATGAACACTCGCGCGAGCTCTTCCCAACTATAAATACTCCCGGGGGCCAACTGATTGAGCCACGCCCGAGCAGAACCGCCCAGCATCAGAGCAAGGTGCTTCATGGCGACGTCATCATTGCCGCCTCCAATCTATACAGCCACTCAGTAGTCTTCTAGCCAGGTGTCTGGTTTTGACTCACCGGTGAACTTGTTTACCCCCGCCGCTAACCTGAAGTTCGGGGGGGATCTCTGCGGCTCTGATAGCACTACAGAAACACTCGGGTCCAGAGACAGGTGCTCGGCTGCCGCTCAGTTGATCTCTGCCTCGCTCTTCTCTGAATGCCCTGTTCCGGTCAACCCGTCCCTTTATAAGGATAGACCTTGCATCGAAACCTGGCCTCCGGGGATCTGGGGGAATCCTTCGCTCATCGTCGCGCAGACGC
Organism: Secale cereale; assembly: GCA_902687465.1. Taxonomy (NCBI): domain Eukaryota; kingdom Viridiplantae; phylum Streptophyta; class Magnoliopsida; order Poales; family Poaceae; genus Secale; species Secale cereale. Next base: position 301,639,145 of record LR738712.1, on the reverse strand, counting down.
CTGCCCTCGTGCCGCTGGGGAGAGTACGGTCCGCTTCCGGAGGAGGCGTAGGCACTCGACGGCGGTCATGATGTCCGTGTCGACGGTCGTGTGGCTCGTCATTCCGACCCAGATGCCGGTCTTGCCGCGAGCCACGTTCCTCATGCCTCGGGGACGATCTTGGACTATGGGCCGACCGTACAATGTCTGCAGCCACCGATCTGCTGTGAATCTTGTTGCGCGACTGAGAAACAGCCGTGTTTTGCTCAACAGCCATTCGGAGCAAAGCTCAGATCTGCTAAAGGCCTCTCCCAGCCTCCGACTGAGAGGGTTGAATCGACTCCGCGATGCGAGCTGCGGCTTCGAGGTTCTGGACTGGTGTGCGGAACACCTGAGTCTCGCGCGGACGCGATTGCCGCGGTCGTCGACTGGACTCGGGGACCAGTCGGCGGGCCTGTTCGTCGAGTGCGCGTTGGATATTTTCCAAGCGCGTGCGCTCGGCCACGGTGGCCAAGCGTGTGGTTTCAAGGGCCAGAGCCTCCGGAGAATCTCCCACGATGGGAGTGAAGAGTGCATCTTCGTTGCAGCGACAAAGCTCAGCCCTTTGCTCGGAGTTGAGGGGTTGAGGAATGTAGCCGTCGTTGTCGTGTGATCGGCCGCCCCCGCTGCCGCCATCTCCACCGCGAGGAACACCCGGCGGGCTACGGCGCGAATCGACCATCAGTATTTCCGCCGCGGGATCGCTGCTCCCGCATTTGGAAACAGAGTCCACGAGCTCGGTCGACTGATCGGCCGGCCCGTAGAGGTAACCGTCGGGATCAATGGCCGCGACTTGAGGGCTGGCCGTTTGACGGGCCACTGCGTGTTTCACCCACCGCTGGAGCCGCGAGCGACCGGATCGCTTGCGGCAGCGTCCGGCGGGGATGGGGGACGATGTAGGGATCGATGAATATTGAGTCGACGGCTGCCGAAGGAGGACGCCGCAGGCGCTGGCACAGAAGTGCGCAGCTCCCCGGGTGGGCAGAGCCTCGACGTCAAGAGGGGCCTCCTAGAGCCACACGGAGTCGTCGGCGATGAAAACGAGGGCGCCGAGCCGGATCTCGTAGACCAACACTAAACCACCGCCTGACACCATGATGAAGGTGGTCGGAGAAGAAGTTGCAACCCCACCAGATGTCGCTAAGACGCCTTGCCCCACGGTGGGCGCCAACTATCGTGGTTCTAAGTCTGACAGTACTAGTAGGGGGTACGAATGGAGAGGCAAGGCCCTAGCTATGGTGGAGTTGTACACAAGGTGTTTACTAGTTCGGGCCCTTCTCGGAGGAAGTAACAGCCCTACGTCTCGGTGCCCGGAGGCGGTCGACTGGTATGTGTATATGTGAGTTACAAAGATGCGAACCCTTGTACCGGAGGAGGGGGTGGCTTATATAGTGCGCCAAGAGCCCAGCCATGCTCCACGTTACCAAGGGTTCAATGTACATTAAGGCAGGCGTTACTGATAACGCCTAGAGTAAAGAGTAATTAAGGCATTTACTTCGGCGAGTAAATACCAGACCATTATTGTCCTAAGGGATCCTTGACCTTCGAGGGTCGAGTGCCTTGGATTGGTCGAGTGGAGTTGAGTCGTCTTGTAGGCGATGTCTAGTCGAGTGGGATGTCCTCTTGGGCTGTCTCAGTCGACTGTTATTGTCATCATAAGTTTTGTATTTGACCTTCTAGGGTAGTGACCTTGGGTGGGGTAACTTGGTTGGGCCTGTGACCCTACCCTAGGTCTGTAACCTCATCAGCGCGTCTCGAACAGCTCCGGCCACCGTAGAGGAAGAAGAGGAAGAAGCGCTCGACGGAGAGGCGCTCGGGTCCGCGTAGCTGTCGTAGAGGAAGAAGAGGACGTCAGGGAAGAAGCTAGACAACGTTGGCGAGGCCGAGGACGACGCGGAGCTCGCCGGCGACGAGAGGGAGCTCTCAGATGCACTCGGGCGTCAGTGGTGGCGGTGGATCTGGGGGATCCTAGCTCTCCAGATGGCAAGAGGGGAAGGAGAAGACCTAGGGGAAAGAGATGGACAAGGTTTGGGTTTAAAACACGGGCTCGGTGCACGGCCTTGACGTCCGTGAGCTGACGGGGCGACGGTGAGCGTGTCGGGTGCTCTGCTTTTCTGACGGAGGAAGACAGAGGCGAAGGAGATGGGTCGCTGACGTGTGGGGCCGTGCACTCGGAGTGGCTACAGCGCGACGGTGCGCCTGTAGCTGGGCCTGCGCTGCTGGGCTGCTGCACTGCGGGTGGAGTTGGGCCTTAGGGGAGAGAGAGAAGGGAGAGAGGCCCAGGTTCCTGCTGGCTACTGTTGTTTTCTTCTTTTCTTTTTATTTCTTGAGACAGAAAAGAAAAGAATGCACAGAAATAAAGAAGAAGAACTAGGGGAAAAGAAAAATACCCCTTAGCTCAGAGAATTATGCTCTATTTAAATAAAATGACTTGGACATTTTTAGAGGCAGAAAAATAAAAGGAGTTTGAATATAGGCCAAACTCTTGATATTTTAAAACCCAACCAAATCATTTTCAAAAGAGATGGTTTTGGGTGAAGAGGTTGCTTACATGGGGCAAGTTTAAATGGAGGAGGAAGAATCACTAAGGCACTTGCTAGTTGGTTTGCAAAATAGACCAAAGAAGAGGCTAGAAAGAAAGAAAGGGAAGAAAAGAAGAAGAAGAAGAAGAAGAAGAAGAAGAAGAAGAAGAAGAAGAATATGAAGAAGAAGAAGAAGAAGAAGAAGAAGGAGAGGGGGTAGGGTTTTAGCTAAGATAGCTTGAACCCACACACAACATACATCACAAGGTCTCAATAAAGCACAAATGAAATTAAACTATGATGCCATGATGACATGATCATGCAATGCAAATAAAATAAAAGAGAAGGACCCCCAAGGATAATGACAAGGATGAAATAGGAAGATTTATTGCCATTATAGGAAAGTGTTACATTTGGGGCATTACAAACTCTCCTACACTACAAAAGGATCTCGTCCCAAGATCTAGGATTGGAAGAAGGAAGGATACTCGAAAAGAAGGTGATCTTCTCGTTCCCACATAGCTTCTAGGTCGGTATGGTGTGACCACTTAACTTTCAAGAACTTGATTGACTTGTTGTGAGTTTTGCGCTCAGTTTCCTCAAGAATAGCAACAGGGTGCTCACGATAAGATAAGTCTTGTTGAAGATCAATCTCCTCGAACGGAATGGTGCGTTCCGATGTCTTGAAGCACTTGCGGAGTTGAGACACGTGAAACACATCATGAACATTTGCAAAGTTGGAGGGGAGCTCAAGTTGATAGGCTAGATCTCCTCTTTTGCCAAGAATCTTGAAAGGGCCCACATATCTAGGAGCACGCTTTCCTTTGATACCGAATCTTTGGGTTCCTTTCATAGGAGAAACACGGAGATAAACATGATCCCCAATGTCGAAGGCCAAATCACGATGCTTGCCGTCATAGTAACTCTTTTGACGCGATTGAGCGGCTTTGAGATTCTCACGTATGACTTTGCCATATCTTCGGCTTCTTAGACAGGTCATTGCCAAGAAGTTGACGTTCACCAGTCTCGGACCAGTTGAGAGGGGTACGACACTTTCTGCCATAGATGATTTCAAAAGGAGCTTTGCCGGCACTTTCTTGGAAACTGTTGTTGTAAGAGAACTCGTCAAATGGAAGACAATCTTCCCACTTCATGCCAAAAGAAGTCACACAAGCTCTGAGCATGTCTTCGAGGATCTGGTTCACTCTTTCGACTTGACCACTAGTCTGAGGGTGAAACGCAGTGCTGAAACAAATGTTAGTGCCCATGGCTGACTAAAAGGAGTCCCAGAACTTGGATGTGAACAAACTTCCATGGTCTGAGGAGATGACTTGAGGAATGCCATGCAACAAAACAATTCTGGAGGTTTACAACTCTGCCAACTGAGCTGTGTTGATGAATTCTTTGACGGGAAGGAAGTGAGCTACTTTGGTTAGCTTGTCAATGACTACAAAGATAGCATCATTCCCCTTCTTGGACTTGGGAAACCCAGTGACATAATACATTTCAATGTGGTCGAATTTCCACTCGAGAATAGGAAGAGGTTGGAGGAGACCGGCTGGGCGTTGATGCTCTGCCTTCACTCTTCTGCAGACATCACATTCATTCACGAATTGGGCAATTTCCATTTTTATGCGAGTCCACCAGTAAGATTGCTTTAGGTCTTGGTACATCTTGCAACTTCCAGGATGAATCGAGAGGAGGGAGTCATGTGCTTCATTCATTATGAGCTTCCTGAGATCACCCTTGGGAACCACAATTCTGTCCTCAAAGAATAAGGTGTCTTTCTCATCTACGCGATAGCACTTGTATTTGGGAGTACCCTTAGCAATACCATGTTTCACTTTCTGCACCATAGCATCACTTAGTTGGACCTCACAAATCTGATCTTCCAAGGTAGGAGCAACTTGAAGATTTGCAAGAAAGCCTTGCGGAACAACTTGGAGGTTAAGCTTCCTGAATGATTCACAAAGCTCGGGCTGAAACGGCTTGAGAAGGAGACTGTTGCAATATGCCTTTCTGCTCAAGGCATTTGCAATGACATTGGGCTTGTGAGGTGTGTATTCAATGCTTGGATCATACTCTTGGATCATTTCAACCCAACGAGTCTGGCGAAGGTTCAGATTAGGCTGTGTGAAGATGTACTTCAAGCTCTTGTGATTGGTGAAGATGTCCACTTTTCTCCCCAACAGAAGGTGTCTCCATGTGATCAAAGCGTGTACCACTACTGCTATCTCAAGATCATGTGTGGGGTAGTTCTTCTCATTTGGTTTCAATTGACGAGAAGTGTATGCCACAATCTTCTTGTCTTGCATGAGAACACCACCAAGTCCTTGTAAAGAAGCATCACATAAAACTTCATAGGGCTTGGACTCATCCGGAGGAGTAAGAACCGGAGCCGAAATGAGCTTCTCTTTGAGTGTTTTGAATGCCACATCACAATCAGGAGTCCAGTTGTACTTGACATTCTTCTGCAGCAGGTTTGAGAGAGGTTTGGCAATCTTGGAGAAGTTCTCAACGAACCTTCTGCAATAGCTTGCAAGACCAAGGAAGCTTCAGAGTTGCTTGACGTTCTGCGGGGGTTCCCATTTGACAATAGCTTCAACTTTCTCGGGGTTGATAGAAATACCCTCAGCAGAGATGATATGGCCAAGATATAAGACCTTATCTAGCCAAAATTCACACTTGGAGAACTTCGCATAGAACTTGTGTTCACGGAGTCTGTCGAGAACCAAACGGAGGTGCTTGGCATGGTCTTCTTCATTCTTGGAGAATACCAAAATGTCATCTAGATAGACGAGAACAAACTCATTGGTGTAGGGGTTGAATATGAAGTGCATCATCCTCGAGAAAGTGGGTGGAGCATTAGCGAGGCCAAAAGACATAACCGTGTATTCATAAGAGCAAAAACTCGTTCTGAATGCGGTCCTGGGAATATCTTCTTCACGGATACGGATCTGGTGATAACCCATCCGGAGATCGAGTTTTGAGAACACCTTTGCTCCTTTGAGCTGCTTGAACAATTCATTGATATTGGGGAGTGGATACTTGTTCTTTATTGTCTTCTTGTTCAATGGCCGGTAATCAACGCAAAGGCGTTCCGTGCCATCCTTCTTCTTGACAAATAGAACACCACAGCCCCAAGGAGAAGTGCTAGGCCTGATTAGACCCATACACTCTTGTTCATCAAGTTGTTTCTTCAGCTCCTTCAACTCATCAGGGGAGAGCTTGTACGGATGCCGACATGCTGGCTCGGTACCGGGCTCGAGTTTCAATGACGAGTTCAACTTGACGATGCGGAGGCATGCCTGGAAGCTCTTCAGGACAAACATCTTCATACTCATTGACCACGGGAATCTGAGAGATGGCATTAATCTCGCCCTTGTCATTGAGAGAGAATAGCCTGATTGTGTTATCTTGAGAGGCGAAGATAATCATGTCTTCGTCAGGATGAGTAAGCTTGACTTCCTTATTTGCACAATCAATGTTTGCATCATGCTTGGAAAGCCAATCCATCCCAAGAATAAGATCAATGTCGGGATTACCGAGAATAACCGAGAAACCAGGAAGCTGTAATCACCCATGTGAATAGATATATCCGGAGCATACAAGCTAGATGACATTAACTTCCCCGGAGAAGTAACTTGCAATCTTTGAGGTAATGGCACTGTGCCCACATTGTGCTTGAATGCAAGTGGATATGACATGAAAGAACATGATGCACCCGAATCAAACAAAACTTTAGCAGGTTTAAGATTGACTGGAAGGTTACCAAGTATCACATCTGAAGAATTCTCTGCTTGAGTTGCATTCATCAGATTCACTCTTGCTTGCTTGGGATTGTGCTTGACAATAGCAGTGCTGACAGGTGGAGGAGGCGGAAGGCACCTCGGGTTGGGACACTTGTTAGCATAATGACCCTTCTGAGTGCACTTGTTGCAAACCACTTCTGAGAGAGGACGGTGATAAGGAGCACTTGACTTCGAAGCTTGAAAGTGATTCTTGGACTGATTGCTTGGGTTGGGTGGGTGGGAGAAGCCACGGCCACCAGAATGCTTATTGTTGTTGGGAGGGCGGAGCACTGGAGGAGGTGGAAGCCAAAACTTCTGCTGCTTTGCGACCACCTGGGAAGAAGAGGAGGAGTTAACAGCATCTCTGATCCTCTTTTTGGAAGCTTCAACCTTGAGCTGGGCTGCCTCTTGCTTAAGTGCCACGTTATAGAACTGATCAAATTCATCTGGCTCAAACAAGGTGAGAGCTAGTTGAAGTTCATCCTTCAGACCACCACAGAACTGATAAATCTTGCTCTTGGCATCTGGGATGTCTTGCTTAGCATAGCGGGCAAGGTTCTGGAACTTGACATTGTATTGATAGACGGACATGGTGCCTTGCTTCAGGTTGCGGAATTGCTCACGCATGCCTTCGGTGACACTAGTTGGAATATGGTGAGAGCGGAAATCCTTGCAGAAGTCAGTCCACGAGATTTCACGTCCCTCTCTGGAATCTTTGTACTGTTGCCACCAATCAGCAGCTTGATCCTTGAGTTGGAAGGCGGCAAACTTGACATAATCCTCAGGTCTCATGTTACTGCATTCAAAGTGCTTCTTGATGTCTGTTACCCAGTCTTCAACATCTAGCGGATCCACACAGTAACTGAAAGACTTCGGCTGGTTTGCCAGGAACTGGTTGAGCGAAGCAAAGTGAGGTTGATTGAACAGATTGCCTTGGCCTTGGTTCCCATGACCACCTTGGTTTGCTTGATTTGCTTGAATATTCTGCATCATTTGCATAAGCATCTGGGTGTTCTAATTCGTCGCTTGCATAATTGCTCTCCAGGCCTCAGACGGAGGAGGAGGGGAAGGAGGACGATCAGGAACTTCTTCACCCTCCGGGTTAGCATTGGGAACCCTTTTAGGAGCCATCCTGAATGAGATGACAACTATTAGCCATTAATTGAAAGAAATAAGCTGAATCAACGGCTAGAACTGCAACATAAGTCTTCACAAGAACATCCGAACAAAATGAACGAATGTAATCCACAGTTTAATGATACAACAATCTTCTCGAGAAGCCACTTGGGAGAACAAAAGTAAATAAAACAACAAGGAGCAGATAGAACAAATACAAGATAGAAGCTTCGTTCGACATATTCTTGCTGAAAGCTTATGTAACGTGTTACGAAACGGTTTTGCAATCCTTGGATCAACATATCCAAGGACCCTTTAAGATGCAACTCCTGATCTGAACAAACGCCCATAAAACCACTTCACTCAATGTAGAACCCCGAACTCCATATCATGCATTCATTGGAAGAATGCCTACGAACTACTAGATGAACCCACCTATTAATTTCCGAAAGTTTCCAGTTATGCAATCAGGTGTTGGGGATACAGGGGAAGCACCGCGCACTCAACTCTAATCCTACATCCAGCTGTATCCATCCTTCAACACATAACCAGTTATTTCCGGAAACCGTTTACCTCGGACCTTCGAAACGCATCTGCTATACAAGCTATGGCAATACTCCCAAACTACCTCCCCAGTACTGGGTGATGTCGGGGTTATCTTGACACCAACCGCATAGAAGAGTTTTCGATGTCGGCCGTCTTAAGTATTCCAGAACTGTTGCGATAGATTTGTGACGACAACGCCTCGGAGCTCAACTCCCCGGGACACTGCCACAACCCCTAATTGACAGGAGGCATCGAGAACAATGTTCTCGTCACAAAGATATCGGAACAATCCAAACAATACTCGCGTGATCCTAAAAAAAATTAGTGAATTTTTTAGAGTAGAAGAGATAAGTAATCGTCAGGAGTCCTCACCAGAGTGGAAAAGGGATGAGGAGCGAAAGAAATCCTACTCTCCGATATATATATATAGGACTGAAAACATTTTCAAGTGTGTGCCTAGACTCAACCGTCAACGATTCGATCAATCAGTGGGGGCTCCTAGGTCGGAGAAGGCTCTGATTACCAACTTGTAATGCCCAGTATGAGATTATACCTCCTACGTGTCGAGGCACGACTTAAAGGCATAATCTCATACTAGAATGATCGCAAGTATGGTATCTTTGCACGACTCATGTAAAAGAGGGATGAAGTTGCAAAAGAGTAGTTGGCTTACACTCGCCACGTCACACAATACATTACATGAAAAATCATCATCCAAATAACATCAGAGTCTGACTACGGACAAAGATCCAAATGAAAGATACCATAAATAACACAAGGTCCCGATCATAACATCCTAGTAAGAGCCCTACTGATCCTCTGGATAAGACACATAGTATCGCCCACGTTCCTCGTCGAACTCCCAGTACAACTCTGAACCACCAGCTGTGTAGTTCACCATGGTACCTCAATCTGGTGTTGTGTAGAATTTGTGAGCCACGGAGGACTCAGCAATCCCGTTCTCGGGTAGCGAAACTATCTAAGCCTTGGGTGTGGAACAAGGCTGAAGAACAAGGTTGCAGCTGCACTAGCGCTAGCTTACGTGTTTAGAGCAAGAAGAGAAGTGCCAACGATCATCAAAGTGATCACGAAGTGATCCTAACTAAGCACGTCAAACATAACCCCACCGTGTTCACTTCCCGAACCCCTTCGGAAAGCGACCGTCACGGTTACTCACACTAGTAGCGTATTATGAACATTGTGTCAAGTTTTCTACAACCGGATATTAACAAATTCCCATCTGCCACATAACCGCGGGCACGACTTTCGAAAGATCAAATCCCTGCAGGGGTGTCCCAACTTAGCCCATCACAAGCTCATGATCTACGGAGTCCCAACTCCAAGGTGGGAAGACCCGAGTATTCTCGGAATCCCGTGCTCAAGATATTCCGACTAAGGTAAAACTAATCCATCTAATCCTCCCGGCGTGCTGACACCCTGATAGTAGCCGCGCGTATCTCGTCTCAGGCCACGACCGGATGGGACATCCTATGGTTTTTTACTAGCCCTTGAGTTTCCTCGAGGTGGCCCCGGAGCCTGCCCAGTTTGGACCAACACTCATGTGGAGCACTGGCCCGGTTGTTGATTAAGAAAAGGGTTTATAACTCCCTATGCAAGTTTTAGTTATTAGGCAAATGTAAGACCAAAGTTGGGACTTGCTGGACAAGCTTTAGCGCTAAGCGGGTTATCCAGGGGGGCCCATAAACCCCGACCGTGTTAGGGACGCAAAATCAAGGAACTTAACACCGGTTTAGACGATTCCTAGGGAGGCATGAGTGGAACAAAACACCAAGCAAAGGCTTAGCCTTCCACCCATTGCCAGTATATAGATGATTTAGTTTTTAACATATTATATAGTGTGATATCCCAACAATACTTCAACATGAAGCAAAGAACCTTCGAATCTTCTCCTGCAACTAACAATGCTATAAGAGGGGCTGAGCAAGCTTACGTAGCCAATCAAAGGTTTGCTAGGTTGGGTGGTTAGAGATACTCATGGCTACAACAGGAGGCTCACAAACAAACATGGGCATCGAGGCAATAAGCTAAAGAGCGAGACATGTAGGAATAGACAAAGATAGTAATGATATCTGGGTCAGGTCATCTTGCCTGTTGAATCCTCGGGGGGAACGTAATCTTGCTCCTCACACTCAACCTCGGTAGAAACCTCGTTCTCAAAATCTTCACCAGGCTCTAACCAAACACAACAATGCACAACAGAACAAAATCAATCAATGTGCAATGCTCAATCACATGATGCATGAACATGAAGCATGTGAACATGAAGGACATGATGCATGGCCTAGTATCACAATAATGCAATCCATCACCAACAAACAAGAACAACCACACATGTGAAACAAGTGAAATAACAACTTAGCAAGCTTATGTAGATTTTCAAACAAGCAACCAACATGTTTTAAAGGGGTTGGTTAACATGGCAAGGGTGCACTAAACATAACAGCAACATGCTAGCAAGTTTAAATGGGCTGGAATTAAAAACAACAATTTCCAGAAAAGCCATTATTCATTTTTTTGACCATGAAGACTGCAAGGCTTACACCTCACAGCATTTTATTGATAAGAAAAGGAGCAAATGAATACAATTTACAAAGAGTCGGGGGGGGGGGG
>LR738712.1:301488507-301628413 GCA_902687465.1 Secale cereale | reverse complement strand
GGGGGGGGTGTGTAGGGGCTAAACTATAAGCAAAGAGAAACAAACCTACTACTTACATATCTAAAGACAGAAATAGAGTTCAAGGGGGAAGGAAGTCTATCCATTTGAGGAGTACATCCCTGAGTTTGGCTTTGATCCTATGAGAAACCAAGGTGATGTCATGGATGAAGCCAGATCTCCACTGTCTGAAGGTTGGGGGAATGTGTCTGAAAGCTTTATCATTTCTGAATTTCCAAATATTCCACCAAGCCAAGAAGACTACCTCTGCGAAGAAAGGCTGACCAAAACCTCTTCTAGCTTGCTTAGCAATTTGATACATATCTGAACTATCAGTCCATTCAATCTGCAGGTAATTCCAAACTCTCACACTAAAATTGCATTGAAAGAAAAGATGATTCCTGTCCTCTAGTGCTGCTGTAGGGAAAAGAACACATTGTGGCCCATCATTGATCTTCTAGTTCCTGCGCTGTAACATGTCTTTGGTGTTGATCCTGTCCATGATGACCAACCAAGCAAACATCTTTATAGACATGGTACAAGAGCTCTTCCAAATCCAACCCAGGAGAGGGTTAGCCACCATAGGTTGATGCACATGAAGGTAGAACTTCTTGGCTGTGTATTCAGAGGGCTTATTATGCTTCCAGAGCCATGTATCAGGAATCTCCTGGTTTAAGTGCATAGAGGATAACATGGCTGAAAGTTCCAGCATTTCATTGTGGGCCACCTGAGAAAGAGGAAGGGAGAACAATTCCTGGATGTCCTCAATCATAATGAAATCCCTGTCTGAAAGATATTTATTGGAGCAGTAAGAGTGCAGTCTTGGAAAACTATCCCTCAAAGGTAAAACTTTGTTATCCAACTCCCAGCTATCATACCAGAATAGGGCAGTGTCTCCTGAGCTCACCTTTATCATTGTTACTGCTCTGAACTTGTCCATTAACTTGGACACATCCTTCCACCAAAAATATCCACAAAGAGTAGTGTCATGTGGTATCCTGTGAAAGTAATAGGAGTCCCAGATCAGGTTTACCCAGGGAACATCTGCTTTATTGTAGAATTTGCTGAGGTGTTTCATAAGTAAGGCTTCATTCTGTAAGCCAAGATTAAGGACACCAAGCCCCCCTTGGATTTGGGCCTACAAACTAAGGGCCAAGCAGCTAGAGAAGGGCCCTTCTCCTGGCCATATTTTCTCCATAGGAATTGCCTCTGTATTCTCTCCAGTTGCTTCAGAATGCCAGCAGGTAATGAGAGGCTACATAGGAAATATATTGGCAAAGAGGAAATAACAGAGTTAACCAGTTGTAGCCTACTACCCTGTGGTAAGAACCAGGAGCTAGCAGTAAGCCTTCTTTCCATGCAATCAACCAAGGGCATGAAGTCAACTATCTTAGGCCTGGTGGTGCTAACCGGTAGACCTAGGTATGTAAATGGCATTGATCCTAACTTACAACCAAGCAGGTTTGCCAGAGCAGATGATGTGTTGACATCAGTATTAATAGGGTACATTGAAGACTTGTGGTAGTTGATCTGCAGGCCAGTAGCTGAGGCAAAGGAGTCCAAAACCCCTCTTAGTGCAAGCAATTGGGATTCCTCTGCTGGAATAAAAAGTAGTGTGTCATATGCATATTGCATTATTGGAAAGTAAGGGTCGTGAGTTGGAATGGGCAGATTGATGTCTCCTTCGCGCAGAAGATTATTAATCATTGTTTGCAGAAGATCAACAGCTATGACAAAGAGCAATGGGGACATTGGATCACCTTGCTTAACCCCACACTTGCATTTGAAGTGTTTGCCTGGCACTCCATTAAGTAGGACTGTGGATGTTCCAGAAGATAAAAGCTCCTTAACCCAACCAATCCATTTTGGGGTGAAACCTTTAGCCTGCAGGATTTTGATTATTGCCTCATGTTGTATGGAGTCAAAAGACTTTTCAAAGTCCAATTTGAGCAGAATAATGGACCTCCTAGACTGATTGCATTGGTGAATGTATTCAAAAGTCCAGGCCAAACAATCTTGGATTGTTCTGGATTTTATAAAGACATATTGGTTCTTGTGAATGCAGACCATAATCATTTCCTGAAACCTATTGGCAGCCAATTTGGTTAGGAATTTTAGGCCTACACTGGTTAGGGAAATAGGCCCACCGTCCAACGGAGTTCAGCAGGGGGTGGTGGGTGGATCACAACCCGCTCATGGGATGGCAAAATCATATCCCCCTTCTAAAACAGACTGAATGTGATCTTCAGTCACCGGGAAACGATAACCACGGCATGCAGTGTATTTCTCAAAGGTAGCAAAAGAAAGCTTCTTCCGAACCGGATCCGCAGACTTAAAGCAAGAACGAACTGGGGGTTTATACATAGCAAGCAAAGCTAAAGATGAACGACGTTTGTAGGGCTAACAAAGATCCATTCAGCATTACATTCCTTTCTCCAGATATTGACCTCTCGTTCCCAGTTAGGTCCCCCGTTGCCCCACAGATTGAAATAACACCTGAAATCATAACAAGAGTATGAGCGAAGATCCATGATGAAAAACCCAACTTGCTTACAAGAGACGTGGAACGCAAATACCTTTCCTTTGATGTGAGAAACTTGCAAATCAATAGCAGAACCCCCAATCGCAGATTCAATGGCTGTCGCGACAGAATCTTCATTTAGACGGAAGCTGTGACGGCTGAAGGAAACCACTAACTTGAAAGAACGTTTCCCATTCATAGGGTGGACAAAGCAACCTGTAGATCTGAAGATCTCATCAGCAAACTTGAGACCCGGGGAGAAATCCAAGCCCAGGGTCGAACCACCATGAGAACCCATGAGAGATGGGTATTAACTTGACCGGCGGAGGACGCCGAAGCCAATGACCGGAACCCATTATTCATTTATAAGCATTTGGGACTGATTTGAAATACTACTGTGATGGAGTTGTCAAACATGCTAAACAACAGCACCAAAATATTCTACACATTTTTCTACCCCAAATGCATATAAAGTTTGTTAAATTTGGAGTTGTACAGAATTAGTTATGATTTTTGCAAGTTTGAGCATATTTAAATCAAATTTAAATTCAACAACATTTCAAATATTTCAAACATGGCAGCAAGTTACGTTTTCATAATCTACACAAAGTTCTAAGCACTTTTCATATAGGGCTCAAAATCATATGATGCATAAATATGCCGATATTAAATAAAACAGAAAAGAAAAAGAAAAACAGAAAAAGAAAATAAAACAAATCAAACGCCAGGTCTAAACTGACTCAGACTCAGCGAGCCACAGACACTGACAAGGGGGGCCAGGAGCGGCTGAGCTGGCATGCGGGTGCGCGCGCGGGCTGGCACTACTAATGTGAGGCTGGCAGGTGGGGCCCTGCTGTCAGCCTCACACAAAAATGAAAAAGGGGCGGAAACCACAGCGCCCGTGAGGGATCGAGCTCGCGTCTCCCTGACGAAACTGACGGAGACACACCACTATGCCACTGCATCGATCTCGACAGAGAACATGCAGCTTATCTGAACAACACGCAACTAATGCAGAGCAGGGGAGCACTGGCCCTCGTCGGAGCAAGCTCGTCGGAGCCGCTCCGGCGACCATTAGGCACGGCGGGTGGGACAACACAGCAAGGGCTAGAGAGGTCGGAGCACGGCGGCGCCGAGACGACGACGAGGTGATACAAAGCACTAGGCGGCTCGGCGACTACACAGATAGATCCTACGCACCTAGGCGAAGCTAACGGACAACACAGAAAGAGCTAGAGAGGTCGGAGCACTCGCCGGCGACGAGGTGCGATGGCGGCATGGTCGGGCGCTCATGGAACTATGGCCTAGAGCTATCGCAGGAAGGGGAAAAGGGCTGGGGAGAGAGGAGCTCACCACAAGCACGGTGGCGCGCTCGACAGGCCCTGGCATGGACGGAGTCAATGACGGCGCATCTCGAACAGCTTCGGCCATCGTAGAGGAAGAAGAGGAAGAAGCGCTCGACAGAGAGGTGCTCGGGTCCGCGTAGCTGTCGTAGAGGAAGAAGAGGATGTCGGGGAAGAAGCTAGACAACGCTGGCGAGGCCGAGGACGACGCGGAGCTCGCCGGCGACGTGAGCAAGCTCTCAGATGCGCTCGGGCGTCGGTGGTGGCGGCGGATCTGGGGGATCCCAGCTCTCCAAACGGCGAGAGGGGAAGGAGAAGACCTAGGGGAAATAGATGGACAAGGTTTGGGTTTAAAATACGGGCTCGGCGCACGGCCTCGACGTCCGTGAGCTGACGGCGCGATGGTGAGAGCGTCGGGTGCTCTGCTTTTCTGACGGAGGAAGACGGAGGCTAGGGAGATGGGTCGCTGATGTGTGGGGCCGCGCACTCGGAGTGGCTACGGCGCGACGGTGCGCCTGTAGCTGGGCCTGCACTGCTGCACTGCGGGTGGAGTTGGGCCTCAGGGGAGAGAGAGAAGAGAGAGAGGCCCAGGTTGCTGCTGGCTGCTGCTGTTTTCTTCTTTTCTTTTTATTTCTTTAGACAGAAAAGAAAAGAATGCACATAAATAAAGAAGAAGAACTAGGGGAAAAGAAAAATACCCCTGAGCTTAGAGAATTATGCTCTATTTAAAAAAAATGACTTGGACATTTTTATAGGCAGAAAAATAAAAGGAGTTTGAATATAGGCCAAACTCTTGATATTTTAAAACCCAACCAAATCATTTTCAAAAGAGATGGTTTTTGGTGAAGAGTTTGCTTACATGGGGCAAGTTTAAATGGAGGAGGAAGAATCATTAAGGCACTTGCTAGTTGGTTTGCAAAATAGACCAAAGAAGAGGCCAGAAAGAAAGAAAGGGAAGAAAAGAAGAAGAAGAAGAAGAAGAAGAAGAAGAAGAAGAAGAAGAAGAAGAAGAAGAAGAAGAAGAAGAAGAAGAAGAAGAAGAAGAAGAGGGAGAGGGGGTAGGGTTTTAGCTAAGATAGCTTGAACCCACACACAACATACATCAGAAGGTCTCAATAAAGCACAAAAGAAATTAAACTATGATGCCATGATGACATGATGATGCAATGCAAAAATAATAAAAGGTATGCAATGCAAATAAAATAAAAGAGAAGGACCCCCAAGGATAATGACAAGGATCAAAGAGGAAGCTTTATTGCCATTATAGGAAAGTGTTACATCTGGGGCATTACAGTATACGTGAGTAAAATTCTTGGAAAATCTAAATTCCTTTAGGTGCCCTATGTACCTGGATGGAGGAAGTACTCTATTCTTTCCCTTGTTAGTGCGATCCATCGATACAAATCCAGAACAAAATGACGAGGGCAGAACTTTCCCATGCGTTAGGCGGGCTTGTTTGGCCTTGTGGGTCTAATAGATATGACGTGCTACAGTGTCGTACAATCTTCGCATGTGGTAGCAGTATTTCTGGTACATTAGTTT
Source organism: Secale cereale (assembly GCA_902687465.1). Lineage (NCBI taxonomy): Eukaryota > Viridiplantae > Streptophyta > Magnoliopsida > Poales > Poaceae > Secale > Secale cereale. Next base: position 301,623,010 of record LR738712.1, on the reverse strand, counting down.
TCTTGAAGATGCGGATTCAACGAAGTCATGATGGTTCCTTCGTCCAAGCAACTTATAGTGGGAAAGGTTGGTCCTGCGATTTGACGTCTCATTACTCATTATTACTGCAACACTACGACTGGGATGAGTCTCCTTTTCAATTTCGTGTGATGCACTCTAATTCTGGTGTCATGACAAGTGGACCAGGATGGTCGACGTCCCACATGTCGGCGAATGAAAGTATTCTTTCAGATATTGAGGACGAGCAAGGAAGTCGGCCGGGATAGCGTCACCGCTCTTTTGAAGTAGTACTATTCTTTTTTTATTTTTGATGAAAGCTATTGTCTCCACTCTTACTATGGAGGAGTGTGAAACACGACAACCGAATGGACTAGGCACGTGCACTACTCCCTCCGTCCGTGAAATTCTATACATATCACATTGACCAGGAGGAACCTCCATGGCATAATTAACGTACGAAGCTGCCTTTTAACAAAGCGTGAAATGACGGTTGTTTCGCCCAAACATCTTTTACTACTCACTCCGTCTAGGTGTGTAAGTCACCTTACGAAAACCAATATTCCCAAAACACTTAGGCGTGATGCATTAACTCTCACCTCGTTTATTGTTTTTGACATGAATAAAGCAATCAATCAATAAGAGATGTGAGGCGTGTGTGCTTTCAATGATTGGAGACTACCAAACTCGACATGTAGTGGTCATTTCATTGCATGCAATGCCATTAATTAGCAAATAAACATTAAATTCTCTCGTTTTCCCCTCTCCCTTGGTTGCGGTGCACAATGGCTTATTCACCCAGGCGGAGGGAGTAGTATACTGCGGGAAAGGTGGGGCTTTGTGATTTGACTGCTCATTAGGCATTATTACCGCGGCACAGCGAGCGGGGTGAATCTCGCCAGCAGTCATGTGGACTCGGATTCTAGATGTCCGGCATGTGGGCAAAATGATGTTTGAAAGATTTGTGACATTCCTATCAAGCTTCCGGGATATGTTTATACATACACATAATTGTCCTGCATAATGAAATTTTGTTGTAATGCTATGAAGCTTTCAACTTGGTTACATGTGTCTTGTTGCCTCCAAAGTTGTATTGTTACAACGTTCCATCAAATACAAAGGAAACTAACATGCATGCTAATGCATCTCAATGATTCACGTATCATATTTACATCACAGTTGAATACAAAGTTGTGAAAATGTGTACAAATAAAGAAAAATAAAAAAACTGAAGGATGATGTCTGTAGGCATGGTTCCATTTCCTAGCGTCACTGGTTGGCAGCTAGTTTCATGCAGCTCTATTAAACTGAACATTAAATTTTTTCCAAGAAAGGATTCTATGGAGGACATGGACCATCTGATCATTTTGTGCGATTCCACTAAAACCGAGCTAGGTGAGCATGCCTGTTTGCAAAGATATTGAACAGGTGTTATAACATTAATAGTGGCACCCGTAGTTGTTGATGAAACGTACACACACAAGTAGAAGCCGGTCACCTTTGTAATCACTCATAAAACTAGCCACTTCTTGGAGAAGATTAGGCTCGGAGCTGAATGAGGATAGCAAAACCGATCTCCCTTTGTATAGTCGCACTGAAATGTAGACACGTTGCCCGTATGACATTTTAGTGGAACTGCACAAGACACTCTTAAAGGAAAAAGTGTTTTGTGAAGTTCACCAAAAGGTCGCCATAGCAACGAGGTAGAATAGATAACCCTGTTTGCCAAAAAAGAGGTTGAAAGGAAACAATTACTGGCCAATGACAATTGATGACACATACGATGACAAAAAAGATGCATATTCCTTGGCCTAAGGGATGATAGAATCATGATTATTTTACTAAAACAGTGTGAGGAGGAGATTGCAACATGGAAAGTATCTCTGGAAGATCCACTGGCAGTGACGTGGGAAGTTGGGCAGTGGAGCAAGGCCGGTTTCAGAGGAAGTTGTACCTGAGGGTCATCGGGGTGTAACGTGGAGGGCGGCGTCGGGCGGTATATGATACAACAACACGCAAGGGGCGAGGGCCCTACTTTGCCAGTCGTTCGAGAGAACGGCGTGTACCACAGATCGGGACGCGCCGGCAGTGGGTTTCCTACCTCGGCGCCAGCGACCAGAGCAACACAGCATATCCTCCCTTTCCGCCGATGGATGGGATCCGACCGGATCAGTGACCAACGGTGAGAGGGAGAGAGTGTCCTCCGCCATTTTGTGTGAGAGAGTGTGAACTATGAAGAGCCCAACCCCAACAGGCAAAGCATCGAATCCTGCCTATATTATATATAGTGCTGCCATTTGCTAAATAAAACACGTCGCACTTTCTTTTGTCCACACGTGGTACATGACCCTCCATCAAGTGGACAAGCACTACATGCATCAATTTTTCAGAACGTGGGCTGCCTTTTCCAGACAGAAATGAGCTCCACTATGTACCCGCGAGGGTGTGGTCGGGCCAATGACGGGAGTACGTGCGTGCACCTTTTCTCTTCCTACACGTACCCCACCTATGTGGGGATTTGTGAGAAAGATGGTGTGTGCGTTCATGAGTGCGTTTTATGCGGTTGATTTGGTGAGTGTATTTTTGTGCGGGAGACACTGCTAGGGAATACGTGTCGATGATGTCTGAAACCAAAATAATGGAACATACGCAATGTGTGTGAAACTGAGGCCTAGCTAGATAGGAGTATATCATACACATGATGCGATCCATGAGAAGAGAGGGGAGGGATCATCGACATGTGGTGTCGATAGAAATAAAGAGAGGGATGGATTGTATGGGTATGAGATCGATAAAGAGAGGCTGTGAAATTGCGTGTGTGCACGTCAAAGATATAGGACGGCCGACCTACTGGAATGTGAGAGGGAAAAGGGCATTTTGTGTGTGCTAGTGGGAACTGACTATAGCGTCTGATCTATCAGTGCATGTCGTCGGGCAGGGGGGATAACTAGAGAGGTAGATCAACTGGTACATGTGTGGAGAATAAGAGACGTAGCGACGTATCGAGGGAGATCGATGGGCATCCATACATGTGATGGGGAGGAATATGGTTGGGAGAGAGACTGAGCTAGGGTGCTGGAGGGGGTTGGTGGAGTTGCTTCTCGGAGACGATGGTGCGAGAGGCCTAGCTAGTAGATAAACAGAGGGTACAACTGCAATCAATAAGAGGTGTGTGTGTGTGTGTGTGTGTGTGCGCGCGCACGTGCTTGTGTGCAAATGCGTCCAGGTGAGAGACGGGGTAGGAGGCATGCATGGATGATGAGGGGGTGATATATGTGTGTCACTGACAGTCCTATATAGACAGGTAGATAAATTGTTGTGCCGGGGAAAGGGAAATCAAGATATAACTATTTAGGTAGATCGATTGATGTGTGGGGAAAATGAGGGATAATTGACCTAGCTATATGTATAGATGGAGATCGATTGGTATACGCATGCATGTGTTTGAGGCAAATTAGGCCGGATAGACAGATAGAGATAAAGGGATGCAGCTAGGATGATGTGGTGCAAGAGGCATACCAGACAGAGAGAAGGGACGAGTGTGTGAGTGTGAGACCGATGAAAAGAGGGATGAGAGCGTGCATTTGCGTGTAAGCGTGTGAGAGGTAGCTAGGGGGCAAGGAGGGTTAGAAGAGAAGAGGGAAAGTGTGTATGTGGTAGGCATGCATGGCTAGAGAGGTATACCGATCGATGTGTGTCGAAAAGAAGGACATGAGGACACCTATAAAGATAGTGGGAGAATGACCTAAGGAATAATTAACGAATGAGTGCAATCTAGAGAATGTTGAGGGAGGGAGGAGGGATGTGTGCATGCACCAGAAACTAAGTGGTAGCTATATAGAGAACAGGACTGTATGGGTGTACATGACTAAAAGACATCATACCTTGTAATAGTGGAATCAAATATTTGAATAATAGACCATGGTGTTTTAAACCCATGCACACGTGAATGTATTAGTGATATGTGTGGTGTGGTTTTGAACATGCTATACTATATATACATACATATATATAGGTTGGGACTATTTAGAAACCCCCCTCTAGAGTTCCTAAATAAGCTTATTTAGGAACCACCCCTCCTAACTTGTTTCTTTTCCCGAAGGGAGCCAGCGAGCTCGGGTATGTAGGCCATTTGCATCATTTCGATAAACCGTTCAAAAATTAAGATAAAAATAGTGCGAAAAAACGATGCTAGAAAATGTCCGCCCGACAGTTAACTAGTATATGACACACAATTAGCTTATCTGTTTTCGAGCAGTTAGGAACGGTTCATCAATAGCTTATTTAGGAATGACAGTTAAGTCGGCGAGTTGAGGAAGTTAACTTGAATACTTAACTGCCATGTGCCCTCGAGCAGTTAGCGTGACCTTGGCAAAAAAAGAACGAAAGAAAAAAGTTGATATCGAGAAGTTCACTAGTTCTTAACTCCCGCAGTCTCGATAGTTAGCTATTTCAGGCCCTGCGGTCGGAATGACCCAGGGAAAAAAATAGTACATTCAGTCCTGCAGTTAACTTGTTGTGAACTGCCGCAATCTCTGACAGTTAGCTATTTCAATACCGGCAGTTAGCTTGATCCGGGAAATCAGGAAAAAATGGGTCTTAAGTCATGGTAGTTAGCTTGGTCGTCATACGTCAGTTAGCTATTCCAGTCGGGCGGTTAGCATGTACTGTAGCAGGTCAAAAAATGACAATATAACAAAGTTTTTTTTATAATGTTAGTCCAATTTTTATTGCATATGGTAGTTAAGTGGGCGAGTTGTGGAAGTTAACTTGAACACTTAACTACCATGCGCCCTCGAGCAGTTAGCGTGACCTTGGCAAAAAAAGAACGAAAGAAAAAAAGTTGATATCTTCTGTCAAGCAGTTCACTAGTTCTTAACTGTCGCAGTCCTGACAGTTAGCTATTTCAGGCCATGCAGTTGGAATGACCCAGGGAAAATAAAAAAATAAACAGATTAGTACCTTCAGTCCTGTAGTTAACTTGTTGTTAACTGCCGCAATCCCCAACAGTTAGCTATTTCAATACCGGTAGTTAGCTTGATCCGGGAAAACCAGGGAAAAAAGTGTCTTAAGTCACGGCAGGTAGCTTTGTCGGCATACGTCAGTTAGCTATTCTACTCGGGCAGTTAACATGTACTGTAGCAGTTCGGAAAAAAAGTGACAAAAATATTGTTAGTTTTTTGAAAACTATTCTTAAACTGTGGCGAATCTGAAAATGAGTTCTATATACCAAAGTTCGGGCTAATCCATAGCTTTCCAATGGTGTATCATATGCATCATTGTGACAAACGGTCTGAAAATTTCTTTCACAAAAACACCGAAAATGTGTTTGAAGAATTTCTAATTTTTTGAATTTTGTTTAAAAATGTAAGGATTTTGGGACAACGATCAACATACAGAAGTTCCGCCTATTCAGTAGCTATCCAACGGTATGTCATTTGCATCATTCCTATAAATGGTTCAAAAATTACAAAAAAATAGTGCGAAAAAATAGTGCCACAAAAAGTCCGACCTGCAGTTAACTAGTGTATGACGCACAGTTAGCTTATCTGTTTCCGAGCAGTTAGGAATGGTTCCTGAATAGCTTATTTAGGAATGGGTTGCAGAATAGCTGGGATGCATGCATATATATATATATATATATATATATATATATATATATATATATATATATATATATATATATATATATATATATATATATATATATATATATATATATATATCGAACAATCTTACATTTCATTTGAAATTCACATACCAATGGCAGGCATCGTGTGACCACATTGCATCCATGCACACCACGTTTTGAATTTGTTATAAAGCGTGGCTTTTGCAGCTCACATCTAAATACTTGTAGTTGTGGGGGTGGGGCACCATGCATAAATTGTATCATTAACACCTATACCTATGAAACATGTTTTAGATTATGGAGATCTAGCTAGAGCCTGAAACGTACTATTATTTGAAATCATTATAAAGTGGATTCAAAATATTGAATTCAAGTTTAATGGTACAACTAGTTGATATTTAACCTTACAATAAACATGTTGTGTGTTGCCAAAATAATATACAAATGATGGTTTAACTTGAAAACAATCATGACTGTAGATTTTATTCAAATAGAGAAACGAATTCAAATTTAGTTCATTTTGCAGCCGGTAGTATACATTTGGAATGCCCTAAAATGTTCATTCGAGTAGGTTACATGCATTATACAAACATAACATGGATTCGAAACATTGAATGGCATTTGTAGTAATTAATACAACAAAACGGGACAAGACACTCTCTTGTGTTGTGCGAATTGATTTGGTAGCATACCGTTCTCCTGAAAATTAACACACGCCTTGTTATCCCAAAATTTGAAGCTATCTCTTTGTCTTGTTGTGCTCGGAAAACTCCCTCCATCTCAACCCGCTAGTTGCCATCCCAAAATTACAATGCGCGCGAAAACTCCCACCTCCCGCGAAATCCTGACAAGCGAAAATCCAGTGATACCCCCTGAACTGAAAGAACAACCTAGTTCAAATTGGTGGTGGTATTTTAATTTACCCCACATTTCGGACAAGCGCATCCCTAAGCCATGGTTCCCCCTCCCATCCCCTCCGCCGCCCCCATTCGAACACCAAGGCCGCAAAAAGCCGTGAAGCCCCACACCCACCTCCTTTAGCCACCCAAACGGAGCCTCTTCCCCGACGACGTTGTCCATTGCAACACCTCGACCTCCCTCATCCACCGCACCACCTCTTGATGAGGATCCATCGTCGATCTCGTCGACCGGCTGGTTCAGCCACCCTGCGCTCCAACTCCGAGGAGCTGCCCTAATGTTCCCCTCGTCTTTCGCGCCACCTCCATTCCCACACCACCAGAAGAGCAGCATCATCACCGATTCCTCAGATGAAGCTGACGACTAATCGACGCCACCAAAGAGGTTCTACAGTAATAACTTCATTTTCTTCTTGCTTTGATCTCACAGTGCTGCCGGTGCTCGGTCCTGAGCCGCCATGTCGCAACTCCATCTACGGCGGCATCGCTGGCCACTTCCTTTATGGCATCGCTCCCTCGGCGACGATGTCCAAATCAGTTGGATCTGCTGTTGCTTTGGCTCCCGCTCGCGCTGCTGCTCTGTTCTTGGTCTCCGATCCCCTGCCTGGTCTCCTCTTGCTCTTTCTCGTGCTGCTGCTCTTGCTCTTGCTCTTGCTTGCTCTACTATAGTAGTCTTCCTCGCGCTGCTGCTGCATAAGCAGCACATCCTACTCTCGCTCAACGGCTCGAGCCCCTGCAGCTACTACCCGAGATGCTGGTACATGACTAGCTGCCCTGGCTCTCGCATGCGCTGCTGCTCCGGGCACTGCTACTACTTTTCTGCTACTAGTGCGTTCATTTTCGACAGTAAAATTCACTTTCGACAGTTAAGTTCAGAAATGAGCGGTTGATGTATTTTACATCTAGCCCTTTGAGGTTATGTATTTTACATCATCTATTGGAGATGCTATTAGAATTCCACTCAGCTTAACGTTGTCTCTCTTCTCCTACTTCAGCCTCGCCATCGTTCAATGCATCGGAGCTGCTCCAACGACAAAACCCTCCATCATAGCCGAGCAGTACCCTAGGCTCCATCTCCAGGCGCCTAAGATCTTCTTCCCCTCCTCCGACTGTCACATCAGCCGCAACATCCTCAGCGGACAACCCAATGATCCTGAGATCGACAAGGCTTCGCCAAAGAGGTTGTACACTTGCTGCATCGCTTCTTTACTCTACACGTTATATATATTGTCCACTGAGCACACATAGTAATTGGAAATACAAATAGTTTATCCTATATGACAAACAGTGAGGTAATAGGAAGTTAGCTATCCATGTTGGACTCTCTTGAAAGCCATCATTATTTATTTCTGGGTGTTGGAGTTGTGCATGTGTAGATGGGCCTGGGAGTTGAGCTAGCAGGGCAGTGGCCTGGGTCCAAACTAGTAGTAGTACAAAAAAATTACGCATGCTATTGCCTGATCAAGCCTGCCTACTAGAATTGCCACTAGTTGAAAGGAAAAGTGAAGGAAAAACATAGGAATTGGAAAGTTACCTATGGTAGAACTATTCTCATGCATTTGGTTTAAAGGAATGGATGAAAGGAAAAATGTAGGAATTTTTCCTTTAGTGTCTCTTTCAAAGAATAACCATAGGAATTTTAATATCCACTTGGCCCTCCTTTTCAAATTCCTATGCATGAAGAGCAATACTAAGTGATAGTAGCATAATAGCATTATAATTGTTCATTTTCTTGCAGTCTGACTTAATTTGACCATGCTTCTTTGAATTCCCGTGATCTTCTAATTCCTGTGAACGAAACATCAAGATTGACAGGAATCATGTGTTTGCAAATGCTCTATTTTGCATGTGCATTCCTGCCCTCTTCCTATATTTTCTATCCCTGTGTTGTTACAATCCTCCAATTGGAAGGAGCCCTTATAGATTTACGTCTGTTACAGATAGGTGTTACAGAAAACCTTGTGTGGTTTGGCCCGCTCTTGTCGTGCCATCGTCCACCCCAGGTCACCTGCTCCAACAAAGGAAGCGTCCACCACAGCAGGGATCCGCCCTCCAGAATGTCTTTCACCGCCTCATATCTTCTTCCCCACCGCCGGCAGCCACCACAACAACATTACCATCATCAACTGAGTAGAGTAGCTTGAGGACTGCACGGGTCCGCAAGACAGGTCACACTCTTTCGTGTTTGCTTACATTATGAATCAGTTAATATAACCTTTTACTTTATCGTCATGTTCACCACTTTAACTTCGAGTCTGGTCCAAACTTATTCCCAAACTCATGTTTTTATATGGTTGTGGGTACATATCGGGGAAGCAACGATTAGTATCTGTCTACTATCTGGTCAATCTCGGGTGTCTACTATGTGTTTCATGTTGGGTGGGAAACAAATAGTAATGGAGCCAGTATCTGTATTTTTTAACTGAAACTATTATCTGCCTGCTATCATTGGTTTTGGGTCTATCCATAAGTAGCTACCATCACTCTGGATTTCTGCATGCACTCCTTATATAATCTCACTATGTTTAGTCCCTATAAATGTCAGTTATTGTACACAATGGTACTGAACATGTGCCCCAAAAGAGACAAGGCTTGTGTGGCAATAAATTGTCATGCAGACGTCGCTCAATGGTTGGCACAAAAACATCCCTCCCACCATTCCATATTGTAATCAAGAGGAAGATAACTGTTCAGAGGGAGCAGACCACTCCTATTTACCCCCTGAGGTCTTTCTCTAAATTGGCCTGTTGATGTTGGTCATATCATGCATATGGCGCCTTGATTGCTTACTTTACACATCAAATATGTCATCTGCTTAGTATAGACATGCTTTGCGTGAATGCCATCTTTTTAGTTCCTATATCATATATGTGAATCATGTAATGCCATCTTGTTTAGCCATGGGTCATATATGTGAATTTTGCAATGCCATCCTGGTTAGACAGTCATCTGATATGTGAATTATATCATGCCATCCTTTTTTATTACATATTAAATTTGTCAACAATGTTAGTACATTGAATTACTCTTCATGTGCATCAGCCATTCCACACGTGAAAGTGCAACTATCCCTGGGTGGTTCTGGTAATACTAACAACATATAGCTCATTGAACTAATGCTCTTTCAAGATGATCATTTCAAAAAGTTCAATGATTGTCATGGCATGGATTAGGAATGTGGACCCCTCAAAATGCTAAGGACACATATTTGCTCAAGCTCAAGACTCTACATTTTCTATTTTAGTGATCCAAGATCACATTGAGTCCATAGGAAAGCCAATACTATTAAAAGGGGAATAGGTGTTGCTTTATGGGTTTCTTGCTCAAAGTGCTTAGTGATATGCTACCAAACCCACAACCACTTTCCCACATCCACATATGTCCCAAACCAAAAGTCAAACTCAGCCCCACTGAAAAGTTATATCCGGCGCCACTGAGTTCATTTGACATAGCCACTTCAACAAAACCCTAATCACTTCGGTCTCACCGATAGGGATCTCGGTCTCACCGAGATGGGATTGCAAACTCTATGTTTCCCTTTGTAATGTTTCTGTCTAACCGAGAAGAGCGATCGGTCCCACCTAGGTCGCCATGCAAACTCTTTATTTCCCCTTCATAATGTTTCGGTCCAACCGAAACGAGTAAATCGGTCCCACCGTGTTTGCCTGACCAACTCTCTGGTTGGTCTATTACCAAACTCGGTCCTACCGAGTTTGTGTAATTGGTCTCACCGAAATTATGCTATGCCCTAACCCTAATGGAATCGGTCCTACCGAAATGCCTAAAGGTCACATTATGAACTAAATCGGTATAATCGAGTTCTCTGATTTGGTCCCAGTGAGTTTGGTAAATTATGTGTAACGGTTAGATTTTGTGTGGAGGCTATATATACCCCTCCATCCACTCTTCATTCATGGAGAGAGCCATCAGAACATACCTACACTTCCATTACTCATTGTTCTGAGAGAGAACCACCTACTCATGTGTTGAGACCAAGATATTCCAATCCTATCATATGAATCTTGATCTCTAGCGCTCCCCAAGTTGCTTTCCACTCAAATCATCTTTCCCCCAAATCCAAATCTGCGAGAGGGAGTTGAGTGTTGGGGAGACTATCGTTTGAAGCACAAGAGCAAGGAGTTCATCATCAACACACCGTCTATTACCTTTTGGAGAGTGGTGTCTCCTAGATTGGCTAGGTGTCACTTGGGAGCCTCCGACAAGATTGTGGAGTTGAACCAAGGAGTTTGTACGGGCAAGGAGATCACCTACTTCGTGAAGATATACCCTAGTGAGGGAAGTCCTTCGTGGGCGATGGCCATGGTGGGATAGACAAGGTTGCTTCTTCGTGGACCCTTCGTGGGTGGAGCCCTCCGTGGACTCGCGTAGCCGTTACCCTTCATGGGTTGAAGTGTCCATCAACGTGGATGTACGATAGCATCACCTATTGGAACCACGCTTAAAAAATCTCTGTGTCTACATTGCGTTTGCTCCCTCAAACTCCTCCCTTACCTTCATATGCAATTGCTTTACATTCCGCTGCTATAGTCTTAGAATTGCATGTGTAGGTTGATTGCTTGACTTGTGCTAGGTTGCTAAAATCTGCCAAGAATGAAAATTGGGAAAAGGCTAGATTTTTATTTGGTCAAGTAGTCTAATCACCCCCCCCTCTAGACATACTTTCAATCCTACAAGTGGTATCAGAGCTTTGGTCTCCATTTGCCTTGATTTCCATAGCTTTTGTCATCATAGCCTTGGTTTCACAATCTAGGAGAGTATGGTGTCTAGCGAGGGAAGTTACCACCATAGAGGTCCTTACTTTAATGGTACTAATTTTGCTAGTTGGAAGCATAAGATGAAAATGCATATTCTTGGACATAACCCTCGCGTTTGGGCTATTGTGTGTATTGGTTTGGAAGGTGAATTCTTCGTTGGGAAGGAACCAAATCGTGAAGCTATCGCGGAACATTTTAAGATATTGCGATACATTGCTCAAGCTTGCGATATACTCTTCAACAGATTGTGCCCCGAAGAATTCAACAAAATCAGCCGTCTCGAGAATGCAAAGGAAATTTGGGATACTTTGATTTATATGCACGAAGGAACCGACTCCGTCAAGAAATCCAACTTGGATGTGCTTCAAAGTCAACTTGACAAGTTCAAGATGAAGGATGGTGAAGGTGTGGCTGAAATGTACTCCAGGCTTGCTCTCATCACAAATGAGATTGCCGGCTTAGGCAGTGAAGAGATGACCGAGAGATTCAATCAATAAGATCCTAAGAGCATTGGATGGAAAATATGACAACGTGTGAGCATTGATCCAAATGATTCACAATTACAAAGATCTCAAGCCAACAGAAGTCATTGGAAGAATTGTTGCTCATGAGATGTCACTCAAAGATGAAGAATAGCTTCACAACAAGTTTAGTGGTGCTTACAAAGCCTCATGTGATGCTCCTACATAATGAAGTGAAAAACAAGTCTTCAATGAAGAATTGAGCTTAATGGTGAAGAACTTCAAGAAGTTCTACAAGAATAGAGGCAAAGAGAGAATTTCCAAGTCAAGGTCCTACAATGACAAAAGATCTTCAAGTCGTGATCGGAATTGCTACAATTGTGGAAGACCCGAGCACTCCTCCAATGAGTGTACGGCTCCCCACAAAATAAGAGAAGACTCACCTAAAAGGAGAAGTAGAAGAGAAGAATAACCACCAAGTGAGGGAAGGAGTAGAGATGATCATTATGAATGAAGACCCTCTCATAGAAGCAAGAATTCGCAAAAGGAAGGACAAACCATCACAGAGCTATACAACACGAAGACATCAAGCTCATGTTGGTGAATGGGTATCCGATTCCGACTCCGATGACCACTCCTAGAAAAGCTATTACTCCGACTCCGAAGATACTCAAGATGAAGGTGTTACCGGAATTGCTCTTGTCATCCGACTCCTACGACATATTTGACTCACCAAATGAAGGAATTGGAAGATGCTTCATGGCTAAAGGCCCTAAGGTATCACACCCCGAGTATCTTGATTTTAATAGTGATGAAGATGATTTGCTAGGAAATGATGATTTACTTGTTGGTAGCAATAGTGATGTAGCCTATGATGAAAACTATGATGAAATTGCTATTAATCTTGCTAATCAAGATAAAACGAATGACAATGATAAGGAGAAGATTGGGCGTCTAACTAAAGAATTAAACACTCTTAAGTTAGCTCATGAAACTACCTTGAAAGATCATCGAGAACTTTTAAAGACTCAAGAGAAGTTACGCTTTGAAAAGTTGAACCTTGAGCAAGAGCATGAGTTCTTAAAGGCAATCAATGACAATCTTCGCAAGAAAAGTTCTTCATACATTGCCAAGCGTTTACTCTTGTCTACTTACATGCCACAAGTAAAGTCTAGCAACAAGAACAAGAAAGATTCTTCCTCTAGTAGTAACTAACGATTCTCGTATCCAAGTTACACTTGAGCAAGAAAATAGCTTATTGAAGGGAATTAGAGAGAAAGGTGTTTACAAGAGCCTTGCCAAAAGTAAGCAATTTGAGGAGATTGTACGCAAGCAAGGAAGACACCGGAAGAATCAAGGTGTTGGTTTTGAACGAAAGTTCAATGCCAATGGAGTTGAGTGGGAAGAAGATGAATACCCCAAGACGAAGGTTGTTCCTCAACAAGAGAAGTATGATCCTACTTCTTTTTCGAGGGACACAAGCACAAGATGATCTTCCACCACAAGACCACAAGCTAAAGGGCAAGGATAAGCTTCAAGAGGATATTGATGCATTTGAAGAAGCTCCTAAGGCCTTGGTCGAGTGGGTTCCCAAGACTATATCAAGTTCTACTTCATCAAGTACGACTACAACTCCAAGGATTCCCATCAAGATGGTGTGGATCCCGAAGAAGAAGAACTAGAGAGTTCCTGAGGGTGACTCCGCCAACATACTTCAGCCATATCATTTTGGCGAGGACAAGTGCAAACAATTTCCACATCTTGCACGAGTTCAAGGAGTCACAAACCCTCTTGTTGGTAACACAAGGGACAAGATAACCAAATGCTTTCATGGACATCTTCTTGTGTGCGATTCACTCAATGTCTATGGATATCTTCGTTTGTTCCTTGTGGGACTAACCCGTGTAGGTATTGAAAGTGCAACTCACTCCAATGGAAAGCTCCAAATGATCTACATCGACATAGAGCCTCTACATCTTCAACACCTACATGAAGTCATCATCGACAAAACCCAAGGTTAGTTCACCCCTCTTAGGGGGGATATCACATCTTCACTACTAGGAAAAGGGATATAGATGATATTGACACTAATGGTGCACCATGCATGTGGTGCGCCACTGCTATATAGCAGTGGCGCACCAGATACAGGTGTGCCATTAGTGTCCTCATTACTAATGGCACACCAGAGACAAGGTGCACCATTACTAACATATATTTTTTCCAAAACTACTAATGGTGCACCAGGGGGAGGTGTGCCATTACTAGTTTTAACTAGTAATGGCGCACCACACACTCCGTGCGCCACTACTAAGAATTTTCTTTATTTTTTTCTTTTTTTTCAAAACTAGTAATGGCGCACCACTTAACAGGTGCGCCATTAGTAGCCAGTGTTACTAATGGCGTATTTTAATGTGGTGCGCCATTGGTAACCTGAGATCTTTTTGACATATCCACCTACCACACTCACTTTGCCCACTTCATTCTCTCCACCTCCTCCTCCAAGCTTGTCTCAGCTGCCTCCTCCTGCTCACGTCATTTGCACCATAGGTTCACCCAAATTAAGTGGTTAAATTGCCTTTTTTGATAGGTAAGTAAGGGGAAAGCTTTCTTTACGTTGTAGATCTAGTTTTTTCTCCCTCCAACAACGTGCACATGCACTTTTTATGGCCTAGATCTTCGTATGTTTGTGGTGTTTCTTATGTTTGTGTTTGCAGGTACTGGTAATTGAAATGCAATAGTTGCCAATATTTTGCCGGAATGTTGATTCATTTCCGTTTCGGCGAAAATTTGGCACTATGCATTCTTTTTTGTCCTATTTTTAGGCAAAGTCATGCCAAATTTTTTTTGGGTTCTAAAATATCGTTTTGCTCTACCCCACAGGTGACCATGGTCCGCACGATGACCGAAGGCATCGTGAATAGGTTTTTGAGCTCCGCGAAGGCCGAGATGCTTCAAAAGAACGAGACGGACATAAGATATCCATGTCGAAGATGCAAGCTGAAGAGCCTTATTACAGACCGGGATTCCGGACAGGTGCGGGACCACCTGCTCTTGTGTGGTTTCATGGATGGCTATCGGTGGTAAGGTGATGAAGATGACTATGAAGTCGTCCATGGGGGCCGGGCAAGAAATGAAGAAGGGCATCAAGACAACCACGGCGAGGGCGGGTGAGAAGACGAAGAATCTCCAGGACACAGTCATCATGTAGAAGATGCCGGACATGATGATGAGGAAGATCAAGACGAAGGGCATGATCATGAAGATGAAGATGCCGGAGCAGACGACGATGTGCCATCGATGGGCTGGGTGCAAGACCCTCATATTCAAGAGCTGCTTCTCAAGCAGACGGATAACGCAAGAGCTGCCGTCCGAGAGAAAGCCAAGCTGAATCAACTGGAGATAGACGCGGTTACTCCATTGTATGAAGGATGCATGCCCGAGGATACCCGCCTGAAAGTAACGCTCATGCCTCTGGAGATGAAGGTAAGACACAAAATGACCGACGCATGCTTCGACGAGAACATGTCATTCTGGCACGAACGTCTTCCCAAGGGGAACAACTGCCCGACCAGTTTTGAGGAGGCGAAGAAAATCGTGTGTCCTCTGGATTTACCGCACGTGAAATACCATGTGTGCATTAACAATTGCATCATTTATCGAGACGAGCACGCGGAGTCTACCATATGTCCGGTGTGCGGCGTCACTCGATACAAGAAGAGAGAAAGCTCCTCGAAAAGTGGTGTGGTACTTTCCGATCACTTCTCGTCTGCAGTGTTATTTCGCGGACCCTAAGCTAGCAAAGCTCCTGCATTGACACGCGGATAGGGAGGAGAAGAAGCGAGAAGATGACGGAAATGATCTGGATATAAATAAAAAAGACAAGATGTTGAGTCACCCTAAGGATGGGAGCCAGTGGCAAGCGTTGAACTTCGAAGACTTAGAATTTGGAGACGATCCAAGGAACATCGTGCTGGGGCGAGCACCGATGGAGTCAATCCGTTTGGCAGCCAGAGAAGCACACATAGCACCTGGCCTGTGTTTGTGTGGATGTACAACCTTCCCCCTGGTTGTGCATGAAGAGGAAGTACATTCACATGAGTATGCTAATTGAAGGGCCGAAACAACCAGGGAACGACATCAATCTGTATCTGGGGCTACTAAAAGAGGATCTAGACATGCTGTGGAAAACGCCAGCCAATACGTGGGATGCCGCAGAGAAAGAATATTTCCCTATGAGAGCCGCACTGCTCACAACGGTGTACGACTATCTCGGTTACGGATATGTCGCGAGGCAGGTGGTCCATGGATTTTCTGGATGCGTCAGGTGCATGGACGACACAATGTATCGCCGGCTAGATAGAGATCTCGGGTCTTCAAAAACCGTGTTCATGGGACATCGAAGGTGGCTTCTCGACGATGACTCATGGAGAAAACGCAAGGATCTGTTCGATGGTGAAACCGAACCCCGAAGAAGCCCGCGTACGAGGAGCGGCGAGGAAATAAACGAGCTGTTGAAAAATTGCAAAGAGTGCCCACCGCCGGGAAAGAAGCGAAAGGCGCCAGAGCCGCTGCTGAAGGTATGGAAAACGAGGTCTGTTTTTTGGGACTTGCCGTACTAGAAGACCCTCCGTGTGCCTCACAGCCTTGATGTCATGCATATCACGAAGAACGTGTGCAAGAGTCTGCTTGGTCCCCTGCTCAACATGCCAGAGAGGACCAAAGATGGGCCGAAAGCAAGGGCAGACTTGAAATCAATGGGCATCAGGGAGGAGCTTCACGCTAATGATGATGATGATGAGGCGAAGCAGGACACGGAAAGTCGTCCCAAAGGCAAAAAGGCCAAGAAGATCGGAAATGACTACCCTCCCGCGTGCTTCACTCTAAGTCGGGAGGAGATCGAGCAGTTTTTCACCTGCCTCCTAGGAGTAAAACTTCCTTACGGTTACATGGGGAAGATAAGTAGATACCTAGACTCAACGAAGCAGAAGTTCAGCGGGATGAAGTCTCACGACTGTCACGTGCTGATGACGCAGATACTTCCAGTTGCAATCCGTGGGATCATGGACGCGCACGTCCGGGAAACGCTATTTGGCCTATGCAACTTTTTTGATGTCATCTCTCGGAAGTCGGTTGGCGTGAGGCAACTCAGAAGGCTACAGGAAGAGATCGTGATGATACTATGCGAGCTTGAGATGTACTTCCCGCCCGCATTCTTCGACGTTATGGTGCATCTACTGGTCCATATCGTGGAGGATATCATCCAACTCGGGCCGACTTTCCTGCACCACATGATGCCGTTCGAAAGGATGAATGGTGTCATCAAAGGATACGTTCGCAACATGTCACGTCCATAGGGAAGCATAGCCAGAGGCTTTCTTACCGAAGAGTGAATCTCCTACTGCACGAATTATCTAGGCATCGAGAACCCCGTTGGTCTACCCGTCAACAGGCATCTCGGTAGGCTCGCTGGATGGGGTCACCAAGATGGTCGCCACGAAATGCATGTCGACTTCGAGGGTCGACTCGCTGACTTTGAAAGAGCAAATATAGTCGCTCTACAACACATAGATGTGGTCGATCCTTGGGTGCTAGAGCACAAAACCTTTATTGAGAAGACGTTCAATGACCGAGGCCAATAGAGGACGAACGAAGATATAATCAAAGAGCACAACTCATGTTTCACGCGTTGGTTCAAGGAGAAGCTTCTGTCGTACCCTTTACATGAGGATTCTTCCGCGGAAGAAAATCTCATATTCGCCTTGTCACAGGGCGCCGAGCAGAACCAGATGATGTATGAGGCATACGATATCAACGGCTACACGTTATACACCGAGGACTAGGACATGAAGAGCGATGGTTATCAGCTCTCCGGGGTAATGATGGAATCCTACACCGGTAACAACAAGGACAGATACTATGGAAGGATCGAAGAGATCTGGGAGCTCAGCTACGCTGGAGAGAAGGTCCCGATGTTCCGTGTCAGATGGGCCAAGAGTGTCCTAAAAGAAGACCGGTATTTCACCACCCTGGTTATACTCGAAGCCAAATCCAAGACTGTGGGCGCAAACGTCACCGCGAAAAACGAGCCATGGGTACTGGCTTCCCAAGTGGACCAATGCTTCTTCATTACCGACCCATCAAAGCCCAGTCGTGTTGTCGTGAGGAGAGGCAAAAGGAAGATCATCAGAATAGATGGAGTCGCAATGAGCAAGACTTCGACAAGTACGGCGACCCGAAGATGGAACATGACGACAACGATGAAGTGTCATACACCACAAGAAGAAGCGGGACCACCCTACCTAAAGGACGTCCGTTCAAGAGAAGAACTCCATTTGCGAAAAAGAAGGGCAAGACGATTGTGAAAAGATAGCTAGCTAAGATCGATTATATTAAAATTGTAGCCTTCATTTCTCGATTGTATTCCGACATATTCATAAATGTTTTTTCATGGGCACTTTTCGAATTCATGAATATTTTTTCAAATTTGATGATATTTTTTTCATATTCATAAATGTTTTACCAATTCACAAATGAATGCAACTAAAAATCCAAAAAAAGACTAGTTGTGCTTGGTTATATGTTACTCCCAAAAGCATATAAAGTTTGTCAAATTTGGAGATATGGATATTTAGTTATGATTTAAACAAGTTTGAACATATTTAAACACAAATAAATATCAAACAACATTTTAAATGTTGTTAACATGGCAACTAACTGCATATTATTTTTCTACATGAAATTCTGAGCATCTAGCATATGTGACATGTTATATATGGATGCATGGATAAAAAGATATGTGCAAAGGAAAAAAATGCATAAAAACAAAAATTGGGGAACCTGGGAATCGAACCCAGGACCTCCTAGTGTGTGTGCTGCGTGCTGACCAGTCGGGCTAGTGTGTGTGTTCTGATGGAGATACGGTTTGGTGGAATATAGCCTGAGTGCTTGAACTGTAATAAAAAAATTACTAATGGCGCACCAGGGGGAGGTGCGCCATTGCTGTCGTCGTACTTATGGCGCACTAGGGGGAGGTGCGCCATTGCTAACCCTCCCCTACTCCACCTATTCCCCTCTCCCTCTGGCCTCTCTCCCTCCCTCGCCAGATCCCACTCGACCTAACCCCCCCCCTCCGTACACCGCCGCCCCGCCTTGCTCCACCCAACCCCCTCCGTCTGCCGCGCCTGCACGCCATAGGCGACGCTGCCGCCTCACTCCTCCTCTCCGGTTGTTCACAGTTCAGTTAGCGGGTCGCCGACCCTCATCCGTAGGTCACCGGCGGTGCAGGGGCTTTCGCCGGCCCTCGTCCGCAGGTCGCCGACCCTCGTCCGCAAGTCACCGGCGGTGCAGGGGCTTTCGCTAGCGCCGCGCCTCCTCTCAATGACGGTACGTGCCAAACCCTAGCCGCCGCCGCTGCCGGGTCCCCTTCCCTCCTCTCCCTCCTCTCTCGCCGCAGCTAGCCGTCTCCACGAGCAGGTCCTGTGCCTCCGATGAGCCATACATCTTGCTCTGTCAACTTTTTGATGAAATCGTGTTATTCCAAGGAATTCCCATACATCTTGAATTGGGAACTTAAACTCTCTGGAGCCATAAATATCATGTCAGAAAATAATGCCTTTTTGTTATTAATTGGGTTCTGAACTAGATCACTAATTATGAATCTCCAACTGACTTCTTAATGCCATCAGTCCTAGTGATCAGGAAGAAGCACTCTAGCAGCAGGTCCTTCCTAGTTTGTTGTTTACTTGGATACAACAGACATGGTTACTTTTTTCATATATTTTGAGCAACACATCAAATTTGGATGTTGCTTACTAGTTTGTTGTTTACTTGTATATAAGTATATAATAGACATCGTTTCTTTTTTGACATTGTGCCATTGAGTTCATGTGTAGCATCTGTTTGTTATTGTAAAAATCTGCCAGACTAATGGTACAAAAATAACTGCAATTTACCGAGTGGCATGAAATTTTACTTGACTTGTCCTTAGTGCGTTGCTTAGCCCAATTTGTGTGCACATTGCTGTAGGATGAGCCGTGCTGTCTAATGTTCCTTTACGATGGCAGGTTGTGTCTGCACTTGCTCCGTCAGTCTTGCTCCGCCCGCTGGAATCAATTGCGGCCTAGGTATCTCAGTGCCACTGGTTGCCCCAACCTACAGATCTTGTCAAGGTTCCTCGAGCACTGGAGCTTCAAGTTCCTCACAAGTCACAAGGTTAGGAAATTTTATCTACTTGTGAATGATTGTCGTGACTGTACGGGCATTCTTGATTGTGAAATATGACCATTGCTTCAAAATTTTCATTTCCTGCATTTAACTATTTGATCCAATTCTGTAATATGTTGGATCAGAATAAGATAAAGTTATGATAATTGTGACAGAAATTTAAAGGCGGCCAATCTGAATCTCTTTTCTGTCATGGTATCCTGAAAACCAACTTGTTGCAGCTTAGTATTTCAAGTGGAAAGAAGAGAACGCATCTTATACTTTTACTAATGGTCTTGTTTGCTTTTGTAGTAAGTTATAACTTTATTATGTATAGTTACTTCATTTTTTGTGTTTCAAGCGAATCATTGTTTTCGAATTCAGTGTCAATTATATTTTCATGGGGCAGAAAGGCCCGTCTGAAGTGCTTGCCTCGTAGAACAAGGCACCTTGGCAGAGTTCAATTTTCTTTTTGAGCTCTCGGAGCTCAATTTCTACAACTCTTCAACACATATCCATGTGTAAGAGAAATTGTGTTCTTTAAACCACTTCATATTGTGCCCACTAACTGTTTGAATGCACCAGGGAGGTGATAATTCAGTATTGTTTCCGTTTAAGTTGCTTATGTAGCTCAAGCCTAAATTCTGGGGGCTTTTATTAGTTATTATGATGTGTTACTGTTTTCATCTGGCTTTGTTTGTTTCAGGAATCAACAGTTCTAAGAGGGTATTTCATTATTTTTCATACACAACTTGAATTAATTGAGGATGGTTTTCGGGATAAAATAAATTTTAACTAATAGTTTAGTGTCACTTGAATACATTTGGATTTTGTGATAAACTGCATCATATAGCATGTTGACTAGTTAAAGTTCTTGAGTTTATTCAGGGTTACTCAAAACAACTTTGATGATCTAAATGAAAACCTCATTTTGCTGATCACATTTTCGGATTGAGCGTTCATTTCTGTCACATGCCTGCCTATGGTAAATTTGCTTGTAAACATATATAGTTCCTTGTGATTCTTGTGAAAATAAGAGAAAAGAGACTGCGTATGAAAAAAACACTATATATAAGTAGTATACATGTTATATTGCCGTCATAAATAAGATTGCCTACCATAGGCTCTATGAAAAAGCAAAGAGGAAATTATTTTACTTGTTACGAATGCAATTCTTGTAGTATCTGAGAGGGCACTTGCCTCTTTTATTTGGCCCTTTGCCATATGCCATGACCCCTATTTTTCTTCTCCTGACCCCACATTTGCCCCATCACTTCGTTACCCCTTTCTCCTGAAATGTTGATTAATTTCTGTTTCGGTTGAGATAGGGTCACTCCGAGTTAAGGAAAATTATCAAAAGTCATGCCCAACTTTTGACCAAACTTTTTTCCTATTTAGAGCAAACATGGCCCACAACGATGAGGCCGGCGGTTCGGGCAAGGCATTTTGGTAGCTATCCCAGGAGATAGAGGAACAACCTCACCGCTATGAGGACGCCGTGGAAGACACCGACCCCGACTACACAACCCCTAGTGGCGTCGGGGATAACACCACTGATGCCACCGCTGAGGATGCGACCACTAATGACGACACCACTGATGCCGCCGAGGATGCCACACACAAAGATGGCAGCCAACCGAAAAGGCAACGGAAGGACTGACGCGCGAACGTGCTTGGCATCATCAAGGAGGAATTTACTGAAGGGTCCTCCAATGGGCATCCAACAACGCCCAAAGAATTAGTCAAGGGGTACGCGGTACAGCTCGGGTGCATTCTCCGGAGCACCGTCTCGATCAACACTGAGAACCTAAGGCATCCTGACCGAGGGAATTTGCGCAACCTCCTCTTCATGAAGTTGCACGAACGATACAAGTTCCCCGGTGAGTTCGCAAACACACGCCTCTCAAGGAATAAAGTGAAAAGTGCTGCCCTCACGAAGATGAGCACGGCCCTGGCTACTTGGAGAGCCACGATGAAGAGTATGATTGATAAAGGTGATAGTTATGAGAAGATCAAGGAGAAACATCCTTCGATCAGCGAAGCTGACTACCTTGAGTTCAAGATCAAGTGCGAGAGCAACGCATCCGAGGAATCAAGTCAGTGTGGCAAAGATATGCGGGAGTTAAACTTAGGGGTCCACAGACTCGGTCCTGGCGATTACAGAGTGGCGGAACCTACATGGGACAAGGAGGATGCGGAGCATGCCGAGCAAGGCCTACCGCCTCTCTTTGATAAATACCGTGACAAGCAGACCAGGAACTATGACAGTGCCCGGTACAAGATTGACCCGGTAACAAAGGAGCTTACCTCGGATCCGAAGACCAAGAAGCTTGAGCTTGTTCTGGTAAGAAATACCCCCCCCCCCGCGTAATTAGCTCCATATGGTTGCATTCTAATTAATGAAGCCAAATTTCTAAATGGTTCATGTTCCTTTCGCAGGCTTCTGAAAGCAGTAGCGCAGGGTCGTCTAAGAGCTCCCCTTATGACACCACTTTAAATAGGGCGTTGAACGTAATGAAAAACAAGGATAAGCTCAGTAAGCCGTCGTTAGCTGGCCGTGTGGCCGACAAAGGCTTGTCCACGAAATGGTCGAAATACTATACCGCAGGGCGAATGGAGAAAAAGACCAGCTCGGAAAGCCAGGAGCGCGAGGTTCAAGAACTCAAGGCACAAGTGGAGCGGATTCCGGAGATAGTCGAAGAGCAAGTGCGAGACCAACTGGGAGCAACGATCACCGCCATTGTGCCTACCTTGATTGAGGGGTTGCAAGCATGGATTGCGGGCGGCCAACAGGGGCCGCCCCCGATTCGCAGTTTCACGGGCAGCAACTCGCACAACGCGCCGGCGGTGCCATTGGTGTCTCCGACGGAGGCGCCGGTATTGGATCTTAGTGCACCCGGGTGTGGGAAGAATACGTCGGCCGGCCCCTCGACATCAAGCGGCCCCTCTGTCACTTGCACGCCCGCCGTTGGCGGTGCCTCGACATTAGCCGAGCTCGACGCCATCACGGTAACTAATAAAGCCTCTCTCGGCCGATGACTTCATCTCCTTGCCTTTGACTGAGCATCCCTGACGCCCTACATATTTTCACAGGGCGCCGCCAACTTTCCATGCACTCTCCTGCACTTCGTGGACGGCAAATTGATCGATGTCTCCAAGGCCAGAATCGTTCAACCGGGCAACCGCGTGTTCCACGGTAATGCGATGCCACCCACCGTGTATAGGGTTCAACTGGTTCGGGTGCTGCGGGGCTTCGATGACTTGTTACCTCCGTATCAAGCCCCTGGGCCGACAAAGATGATGCGATGACCCTCAGCACCTGCATAGGCTGGCCCAAGCTTTGGCCGAAGAGCCAGATTCGTTTGGAGGAGGGGGACACCACACCACAGACAACACCGCCAGTCGTGCCGGCGCCAAGCCATGGCAAGACTGCCGCAACGCTGCCGACGTCAGCTGATCCGGACATGCATATGGCACAGGATCCGAACGATGACGACGGTAAATTTACCAACGTCGATAAGTACTTCAACGAACATGGGTACGATAACGAATTCTTGGGGCCTCCTTCTCAAGAACCCAACCCTGCAAAAGACGATCACGATCTAGCTGGTACGACGGAGAAACCCAATTGCAATAGGCGTCGTCTGGCATTCAGTTCTCAGGAGACGCCTCCAGCTGCCTCCTTCAACGAGCCTTAGATAGCCGAGGTGCGAAATATTATCAGCCCCAACACACTCAAGAAGGTGGTCTCTGAGCAGAACTCGATCCCATTACAGCAGAAGAACCAGAAGGGACGGAAAATAAAGAATAACAAGGGTGCGAGCCAGCCGGCACCGAGTACGATCCGTGCTCAGGATGGGCCACCTTCACCCAAGGATATCTCGAGGAGGGTGCATGTGGCTGGTAGGCCGATGCTACCGACTAATCTGCTCAATGCTGCAACCGATGCTATGCGGAGTCTGCATGACAGTGTTCTTTCTTTGGAGAAGCGGCGTCTCTCCGAGAATGATGTGGCATACTAGGTTTTCGTGGCCAAGGTGCTAGAGCGCAAGGGCTTTTTGGATAGCGCCACCGGGGGTATGATCGTCCTGCAGTTTGATGACATCTTTGCTATGTTTAACCTTCATCCGGTGCACTACACCTTTGTTCGGCTATTTTCGCTGAGTATGGAGATGCGGATCATTAGAGACAAGACCCTAGACATCGTGATAGTCGACCCCTTCTACATGCGCGCCAAGATCTTGGGCAGCACTGGGGACTGGCAAGTCTCGAGTTCATACCTCGAAGGCATCATTCTGTCTAACGCAGATAAGGATAACTTCCTCGTGCCATACTTTTCTAAGTAAGTCATCCCCTCACCACCCCGTAACATATGGTTTCTTAGATTTTGATCGTTCTTTTTTTCGAACATTCCGTGTTTTGTGCAGTGACACACATTGCACACTAATCCTCTTAAGCCCGCAATATTCCATGGCCATGTATTTCGACTCTGACCGTCAGTCGAAGAAAGACTGCTCAAATGTGAAGAAAGTTCTTGATGAAGTTCTCCTCGGCTACACCAAATCTGGAGGCACCTTCAAGAGGCCATTTTTAGGTACGGCAGGCACGTGTTCACCCACATAACGACCTTCCCCTGCGTCAAGTAGCCTCCTGGCGGTCAGAAGGATGCCTACTACGACCTCTATCACATGCGGGCAATCGTACGGAACCATCATCGCCTTCTGCTACCAAATAGTCTCAAAGCATGGGCCGCACGCTTGTCGTAAATCCAGGACGCGGACCTCAGACAAGAATTCTTTCGCATCCAGTCAGAGTTTTCGGAAATCATCCATCAAGATGTCCTTCATACCTCAGGGTAGTTCTTCCTCAAATATCAACCGTCCAACAGTGAAATAGAAACAACTCTACAAATGCAGGCTGACAACGACCGCACATTCATGACCATCACGAAAGACGACGGCTTCATCCATGCTCCGGTCCCTGAGTCGAGTCGAAAGTAGTAGTGATGCTATGTAGTTGTGAAATATCGATTAGATTATGTTGTAATTAAACTCTTTAATGAACTTGTATGTCTCTTTGGTTTGGACAGTCATTCAACTTTTATGTAATCGATGCTATTTATTAGTAGGACCATGAATCGTGCTATATATTAATGCATGTGTTGATGATATTCTCTTCAGATCCTTTTGTTGCATACTTATATATTGCTTATGTATTATTTTGTCTAGTGCATTGAGATGCCGTCGTATGTCATGTACAAGGGTAAGGTTCCCGGAGTCTACGACGACTGGGAGGAGTGTCGGAGACAGGTTCACCATTTCAGCGGTAAGAGTTACAAAGGGTACACCACTATGGCGGAGGCGGAAACTAGATACGCCCGCTATCTAGCGGGAGAGAGGAGGGAGCGGAGGAGGAACCGAATGAAGACCAGTTTCATCGTGATGATGCTCATCGTGACCGCAGCTCTCTTCTATGTGATGATGGTAGTTTAGATATCGACTTGTAATGTGAAGACAAACTCGCTACTCGCGGTCTTGAGACTTGTAATGTTCTAACTTTGTTTGGTATTTTGAATTCGGTGACTAATATGATGAATTGTATTCGGAGAATCTTTTATTGTATTCGATAAATCTGTTGTTTATATGTTGTGCTATTTATATTCTATGCTGTAATGTATTTTGTAACCTGTGCAAATATCAGAAAAGCAAAAAAAAGAATCCTAATATTCATAGTAGTGGCGCACCTCTCAGCACTTTAGTGGCGCACTGCAGCAAACACACTAGTGGCGCACCCCTGTGAGGTGCGCCATTACTAACCTAGAGCACAAGGTATATATGGCCCACTGGGAGGCATACTAATGACGCATTTGGGCACATACTAATGGCGCACTGCCTGGTGCACCACTACTGTCTGGTATACTAACGGCGCACCAGGTAGTGCGCCATTAGTAATTGTTACAAATGGCGTGGTAGTAGTGGCGCACCTGTAGTGCGCATTAATGGCCAAAACAGGTGCGCCACTAATGAGCCTTTTCCTAGTAGTGCTTGGGGGAGTTTTACTCTAATCTATTGAGCTAAAGCAACTCTAATGATGTGAACACAACAATGCTTTATGTAAAAGTGCTAACCCCACTTGTGCTTAAACGATGAGTATGACCTATGATCAAATGTTCTCATTTGACTCCTTAGTCAATATACTCATATATAGATGACCTAGCCATCGCCAATTGCTTGATAGATGCTAGAATGGTTGTGCATGCTTTGCCACATGTTTCATTTGCTATCTTACTGTGTGAGCATGTTGAATGCATATTTTCTCATTCGAGGACATCCATTTGTTGCGTTGATTGTTTGCCTCTTTATCTTTTGCCAAGTGGATGGAAAAGAATGCCTAAGAACCCCCTCTAGCTATCTATGCTTTTCTCGTCTCAAACTCTATTCATGCTACATCACAAAGTTTGATCAAGTTAGATTCGAACCATTCTGTGTGAGGAGCATTCGGAGTCCCCGATTCGTCATAGACTTAAACTTCCAAAATGCTTTGTGCATTTCGGTATGACCGAGTCAGCCACTTCGGTCACACCGAGTTCACCAAGTTGATCTAAGTTTTCTATCTCGGTGCAACCGATTTGAACTTTTCGGTCACACTAAGTTGCAGTAACTGCTAGCAGTTTTGCATCTCGGGGCCACCGAGTTTTCCCACTCGGTCACACCGACAGGGTTAGGTTATATATACCGACGGGTCAAATTTTGGAAAACTTTCCAAAACCTTCTCGCCCGCGCGTGACCTACTCTGCCGTCTCGGGTCTCCGGATCATCTCCTCGCTGCCAGCGACCTCCCACCGCTGGTCTCCGTCATTGTCAACGGCATTCTACTCCGCCGTTGCCGCCGTAGCGAGCTCGCTGCCGAGTTAGGGTATGAGCTCGATCCATGTGCTATTCCTTAACTCTGATTCCTAGCACATTGCGTTGCCATGATTCTTGCCATGGTCAAAATCATCCTGTCCAACAGAAACTCCGTAGAGATTAGTTTTGATTCAAAAATTTAGGGTTAGGTCTCCGTCGAACTCATCTCGAACCGACCGAGTTATAGAAATCGGTCTCGCCGATTTGGCTTAGGCTATTGCACTTGCACTTTTCGGTCTGACCGAAAACTGCAAATCGGTGCGACCGAGTTCAACTCTCTGTGAAACCCTAGCAATATCGTTGCCACCGAACTATGACTAGGTCTGACCGACTTCACTAGTTTAGGCTCCAAAGTTGCTTCGGTATCACCAAGTTCAACAAATTGGTAGCTCCGACATGCTTTCTGTGGAGAACTAAAACTAAGTTTTTTTAGTCTTCTGTTTTGCAAAAACTCTGCACTTTGTCATGCTTATCCACTCTACTTCATCTACATCTATTCATAGGGTTTGTTGTCGGTGTATTTGCCAAGATGTCTGACCAGAGTGACAATCAGAACAGGTCTGAAGAGCAAGTTCACATGAGTGAGTGCACTAGTCCCTCTAGCAGCTCAGATGAGGGCAGCAGGAGCACACCTAGCAACTTGCGCAAGGAAGCTACCAAGACAAGAAAGAAGAAAACTTCTGACACTGACGATGAGGACTTAGTGGCTGATGAGGCCACTTCAAGACATAAGGTGCTAAGGAAAGAGTATGGCACAGCTGCTGCAACAAAGTCAGGTCTGAACAAGAAGGCACCTGCCAAAAGAGCTCCAATGTCTAAGGCTAGAGCCTCTACTCAAGAGATAATGCTGTTCACTCTTGAAACCAGAGATGATGAGCCAGGAGGAGCTAAAAAGAGAGCTAGGAAGACCACAGCCAGAGTGATTGGCAAGCCATCCATGAGAGAGGAGGATGATGATGAAGCTGCAGAAGAAGAGGAAGAGGATGCTGCACCAGCTCCTAAAGCTCAGAAGCTTATGGCAGATCCAATCAAGTCTGGGGCTGCTCCTTCAAAGCCCAAGACTGCTCCCAAAGCTGCTGCTCAAGCCACCAAGTCTATACCCAAGAGAAGCACTAGGAACATTCCAGCTTCAGAAAATAACAAGGGCCCAGTGCCTGAGATTGATGAAGATGCTGAGGTCCAAGTGCTCAGAAAATTGAAGCCCAAGATCCCTGATCATGATAATACTCATATTGTTGCTGATGATATGAAGTTGAGGAAGGATGCAGGTCTCAAAAGATGTAGACAAAGTGACCCATATGCTGTGAGGAGATGGACTGATGTTGATTACAGGTTCCACACCAAAGAACAGCAAGACTTCTATGAGACAGTTCTGCTTGACAAGAAGCCCATAGTGTGTGACATGAGATGGGTTGATTGGGACTACATCAAGGAAAATGAAGATCATTTTCCATGTGTACTTGAAAGTTTCAAAGCATGTGGTGTTGAAAAGTTTGTGGGACAAAAGTTGACAAAACAGAATGATGAACTCATCATGCAATTCTACTCCACAGCTCACTTGTATCCTGGTGGTAGAATTGTGTGGATGTCTGAAGGTATGAGGTACCAGTCAACTATTGATGAGTGGGCCAAGCCAAAAAAGCCCCTAAAGAGCATGATGATGACTTGGATGTCTATGCCAAGAAGAAGCAAGACCACAACTCTATGGCTAACATGTACAAAGAGATCCCAGACAAAGCATTAGAAACCCATCAATTTGGATCTGTACACTTCTTGCTGTCTGGTCTAGCCACAATCAACACTATCTTGAGGCATACATTGTTGCCCAAATCTGGAGATCACAAGATGATCATAGGCCATTCAATCAACTTGCTACATATTTTTGATGTCCCTCAGAAGTTCAAGGTCATGAGTCTGATTGTTGAAACAATCAAGAGGAGTGGTGCAGCTCAAAAGAGAACATGTGGGTATGCTCCACACATTCAGTAGCTCATCAACTCCAAGATGGGCACAGACATATACTTGTTGGACAAGGAACATCTACCCCTATATCCTAACTTTGAGGACAACACAGTTGTGATGGATGAGAATGAACCTTCATAAGTGCAAGCACAGGATAAGAGAGCGAAAGCTAGAGCTGAGAAAGCAGCCAAGATGCCAAGTGTTGAAGAGGCATCTCAAGTGTCCCTCAAGTCAAAACAAGATCAAATGGCATATCCGATTCAAGAAACTTTGAGGATTGAGAAGGGCTTGGACACCCTGACTCAAAATCAGGAGAGCTTGGAGAGGATCATTGAAACAATGTTCTATTATCTTGATCTAAAAATGACTGAGATACAGTCTGTAGTTGAGCAGCTCCAAGAGGAAGCAGAGGAGAGGAGAGGGTAGGCTACCACAAATGCTTTTCAGAGAGTACCTAGAGGTTAGAGGTCTCCAGAAGTGCATGTACCTGACACGAGAGCTACTACATCAGCACCAGCAGCCATAGCTTCAGTGCCACCTCCAGCAGCCACTCCACCAGCTCCAACAACATCATCTCAAGCCTTCTTCCTTGGAGTCCTCTCAACACCACTTCCCAAAGATTAATCCTGAGAGACGCATAGCACTATGCATTTTCAAACTTTTTGGTAACTTGTTGCCAAAGGGGGAGAAATATGTATATATCGTAGGCTTCGAGAGAGAGAGTGTGTGTTTTGCTTCTTTGACTCTCTTGCTATTTGGTTGATACTTGTGTGTGTTTGCTTGATACCTTAATTTTTGTGTGTGAGATACTTTTTTGATTATGTGATTGATCATATGCTACCTTAATACTTGCTTAGATGATATTATCTTTTATATCCCTATATGATCATTCACTTTGCTTGGTGATGAGTGCATGCTTTTACTTCATATCATTTTGAGCGCTCCACCAAGATGTATGTGACATGGAAGAGTAACCCATGATCCTAATTGATTGTGCATTTGCATTCAAACGCAAATTTTAAATAATGCACAAATTTAGGGGGAGCTCTTGCCTATCACATACTTCTCAAAGCAATGATGTATTTAAATCTTATTATCATTTGTCAAAGCTTTGATCTATATGTTGTCATCAATTACCAAAAAGAGGGAGATTGAAAGTCCAACTATCCCTGGGTGATTTTGGTAATTACTAACAACATATAACTCATTGAACTAATGCTCTTTCAACATGAGCATTTCAGAAAGTTTAATGATTGGAACGACATGGATTAGGAATGTGGACCCCTCAAAATCCTAAGGACACATATTGGCTCAAGCTCGAGACTCTACATTTTCTATTTTAGTGATCCAAGATCACATTGAGTCCATAGGAAAGCCAATACTATTAAAAGGGGATGAGGTGTTTCTTTATGGGTTTCTTCCTCAAAGTGCTTAGTGATATGCTCCAAAACCTTCAACCACTTTCTCACATCCACATGTGTCCCAAAACAAAAGTCAAACGCAACCCCACCAAAAAGTTCTATCCAGCACCACCGAGTTCATTTAACATAGCCAGTGCCACAAAACCCTAATCACTTCGGTCTCATCGATAGGGATCTCGGTCTCACCGAGATGGGATTACAAACTCTCTGTTTCCCTTCGTAACATTTCGGTCTAACCGAGATGAGCGATTTGTCCCACCGAGTTCGCAATGCAAATTCTCTGTTTCCCCTTCGTAACGTTTCGGTCCAACCGAAACGAGCGAATCGGTCCCATCGAGTATGCCTGACCAACTCTCTGGTTAGTGTATTACCTAAATCGGTCCTACCGAGTTTGCATAATCGGTCTCACCGAGATTACGTTATGCCCTAACCCTAAAGAAATCGGTCCTACTGAGTTGATCATATCGGTCCCACCGAAATGCCTAACGGTCACATTATGAACTAAATCGGTCTGACCGAGTTCTCCGATTCGGTCCAACCGAGTTTGGTAAATTGTGTGTAACGGTTAGATTTTGTGTGGAGGCTATATATACCACTCCACCCACTCTGCATTTGTGGAGAGAGCCATCAGAACATACCTACACTACCATTAGTCATTGTTCTGAGAGCGAACCACCTACTCATGTGTTGAGACCAAGATATTCCAATCCTATCATATGAATCTTGATCTCTAGCCTTCCCCAAGTTGCTTTCCACTCAAATAATCTTTCCCCCAAATCCAAATCTGTGAGAGAGAGTTGAGTGTTGGGGATACTATCATTTGAAGCACAAGAGCAAGGAGTTCATCATCAACACACCGTCTATTACCTTTTGGAGAGTGGTGTCTCCTAGATTGGTTAGGTGTCACTTGGGAGCCTCCGACAAGATTGTGGAGTTGAACCAATGAGTCTGTACGGGCGAGGAGATCGCCTACTTTGTGAATATCTACCATAGTGAGTCAAGTCCTTCCTGGGCGATGGCCATGGTGGGATATACAGGGTTGCTTCTTCGTGGACCCTTCATGGGTGGAGCCCTCCGTGGTCTCGCGTAGTCATTACCCTTCGTGGGTTGAAGTCTCCATCAACGTGGATGTATGATAGCACCACCTATCGGAACCACGCGTAAAAAATCTCCATGTCTACATTGCGTTTGCTCCCTCAAACTCCTCCCTTTACCTTCATATGCAATTGCTTTACATTCCGCTCCTATACTCTTAGAACTGCATGTGTAAGTTGATTGCTTGACTTCTGCTAAGTTGCTAAAATTTGCCAAGAATTAAAATTGGGAAAAGGCTAGATTTTTATTGGTCAAGTAGTCTAATAACCCCCCTCTAGACATACTTTCGATCCTACATCACGGTAAGGGAAAAATCTAGCGTGAAAACAAGGTCTTTAGCATAGACAATGCTATCCAATGAAGCGCATGTGTTGTTGGTTACGGATAGCTCCTCAGAGGAGGATTCAGAGATAGATGCCCAGTCCTATTTCTCCCCCGAGGTTATATTGCACATATCACGCATATGGTGTCTTGCATTGCAATGACATTTCCTTAGTTTATACATGCTTTGTGTGAATGCCACCTGTTTAGTGTGTAATAACCATATATGTGAATTATGCAATGCACTCTTGTTGCAGGACATTATATATGTGAATTATGCAATGCTATCTTGTTGCAAGTCAATATATATGTGAATTATGCAACTCCATGATGTTTACCCAAACATCATATATGTGAATTATATCATGCCATCCTTTTTTGTATTACGTATTCCATTTGTCGACAATGTTTATATGTTTAATTAATCTTCATGTGCATCAGCCATTTGAATTGGTGATAGAAAAATCTGGAGTGAAAAACAAGTTCTTCAGAACAGACAATTGCGACACCCCAAGACCGACGCTCCAGAAGCCTTCCATATATTTCGTGATCTCCGTGTGTTTCATTTTTTTGCTCTATTTATTTTTGCATTGCATCATGTCATCATGCTTCATCTCATTAATTTTTTGCAGCTCAATCAAATAAATCGTATGGATCTTCGATCTATTTAAATCGAGGGAGTTCACATGGTGATTTCTCTTTATAACATGTCCTCTTAATAATTATGGAGCTATTATAATTAATCCAATAATTTGAAGTCACCAAACACACTTGCAAATTTTCCCATGTCTTTTCTACTTTAAGTTTGGTCTCCAAACTTTGCTCTAAATTCTATTATCATTTTCCCAAGCTCTTCCTAAATTGTCAACATTTTGAGCACTTCTAAAACCTAGTCCTAGTTCAAACCATCAAATGAGTTTGAATTCAAACTTTCTGTCATGCCCACTTATAATTTTCTTGGATCATGCTCATTTTTATGAGTCTGGGGAAAATAACCCCATGCATAAATACCATCCCTAACTCTTCCTTTCTTCTCCTTTTCTTCTTTGTTTTTCTGTTTTTTGAAGAGAAAGTGAGAGAGAGAGAGCCCAACAGCCAGTCTCCCTGCTCCACTTAGACAACCAGGCCATGGCCCAGCCGCCCCCTTCACTCTCTAACTCTAGCTGGCCCAAGAGCCCACTTAGGGCTTCCCCTTATCCTCCTCCTCCCGTTTGCTTCTCTCGACACTCTCCCTCATCACCGCCTCCACACCGCTTGATCCCCTCGCTCGGCCCCTTCCTCTGTGCCTCCTCCTGACCTCGTCCCGGACTCCTCTGGAACCCACCGCGCACTCAAGCTCCACCGGGCCTTTTCCCACCAAGTCCCTATTTGATCCGCAAGTACCCATAAGCCACCTACGCCTCTGGATTCACCATTGAAAGATCGTGGATGTCGCCTTGAGGGGGGGTGAATAGGCGCTTTAAAATAATTACGGTTTAGGCTTGAACAAATGCGGAATAAACCTAGCGGTTAATTTATCAAGCACAAAACCTAAAACAACTAGGCTCACCTATGTTCACCAACAACTTATGCTAAGCAAGATAAACAACTAGGTGGTAGCAAGATATATGATGAGAATCAATATATCTATCACAAAGTATAGTGCATAAGTAAAGGGCTCGGGTAAGAGATAACCGAGGCACGCGGAGACGACGATGTATCCCGAAGTTCACAACCTTGCGGATGCTAATCTCCGTTTGGAGCGGTGTGGAGGCACAATGCTCCCCAAGAAGCCACTAGGGCCACCGTAATCTCCTCACGCCCTCGCACAATGCAAGATGACGTGAATCCACTAAGGGACCCTTCAGGGCGGTCACCGAACCCGTACAAATGGCGACCCTTGGGGGCGGTCACCGAACCCGTACACTTTGGAAACCCTTGGGGGTGGTCACCGGTACCCGTCAAATTGCTCGGGGCGATCTCCACAACCTAATTGGAGACCCTGACGCTTGCCCGGAGCTTTACACCACAATGATTGAGCTTCGAACACCAAGGTTGGGGCTATCTCCCCAACGACACCACGAAGCTTCACCACAATGGAATATGGCTTCGAGGTGACCACAACCGTCTAGGGCCCCCAAGCACCCAAGAGGAACAAGCTCAAGGGTAACAAGCACCCAATAGTAATAAGCTTCTCAACTTCACTTCCACGTATCACCGTGGAGAACTCAAACCGATGCACCAAATGCAATGGCAAGGGCACACGGAGTGCCCAAGTCCTTCTCTCCCAAATCCCACCATGCAACTAATGCTAGGGAGGGAAATGAGAGGAAGAACAAGAAGGAGAACACCAAGAACTCCAAGATCAAGATCCAAGGGGTTCCCCTCACCTAGAGGAGAAAGTGATTGGTGGAAATGTGGATCTAGATCTCCTCTCTCTTTTCCCCCCAAAACTAGCAAGAATCCACGGAGGGATTGAGAGATAGCGAGCTCGAAGAAGGTCAACAATGGGGGAAGAACACGAGCTCAAAGGATTAGGTTCATTGGGGAAGAAGACCCCCTTTTATAGGTGGGGAAAAATCCAACCGTTATGCTCACATCCCGCACAGAGCGGTACTACCGCTCCAGGAGCGGTACTACCGCTAGGGCGATAGTGCCCCTTTGGAAAACAACAGCGAGGAGGCAAAAAGGCCAGAAAAACCATCGGAGCGGTAGTACCGCTTGACCTCACGGTACTACCGCTAGGGGGTAGCGGTAGTACTGCTAAGGGTAGCGGTACTACTGCTTGCGAGCGGTACTAAAAAATTACATTCGTGCCTACCACCGCTGGACTTGTGACGAGTTTTTGGTCCCGAGCGGAAGTAGCCACGGAAGTAGCCGTGCTAGTACTGCTCCAATCAGTAGTACCGCATCCGAAAGCGGTAGTAAAAAATTACTTCCGCTCCAACCCGCGGTAGTACAGCTGCAGCCTTTTCAGTACACCAAAACGACAATAACTTTTGCATACGGACTCCGAATTCGATGAAACCAAGTTTGTTGGAAAGCTAGCGACAAGGGCTAACACAATCCTGATAGAAAAACCAATAAGAAACAAATTAGAAAAGGCCCATAAGAAAATGGTGAGAACCCTTCCTCGGATAAGACCGGTAAAACACCCAACTATGAAAACATCATAGAAGAGACATGTGAACTCCGTTTTCGATGAACTCAAGCTTGTCATCAAGATGACCATAAGCTCTAAGACTCACAAAGAGAACCAAAAAAGAACCAAGAAACATGATGCAAGGATGCAATGGTTTGAGCTCCATACTAACGATACGATCAAGCTACCAACTTGAGAGCCCCCCTTGATAATACGTCAAACGATCCTATAACCGGGTCTCCCAACTACCACCACGAGACCGGTAAAATAGAAAACCTATCAAGGGCAAACCTTTCCTTTGCACAAAGTCCGCTTGAGCTAGATGTAGACGATCTTGACTTCCTCAAGTTGGACCACCTTTCTTGATTGCGTTGTCTCGGTGAAGACTAGTAGATTGCTCCCCCATACTCCTCTATGGGTGAGCCACTCTTCGGCATATCTTCACAAGTCCATTGTCACGACAATGGATGGCAAGCTTCAAGCACTTGATTTCTTCGTGATGCTCCACTTGAACTTGCACACCGCAACATAACCCCACAAAGAACTCTCACGAAGACCATGAGTTAGTACACAAAGCGTGATTGATAATGCTTACCATACCATAGGATTGCTTGATCCCTCTCGGTACATCTTCTACGCTTTGTGTGTTGATCAACTTGATTCACTCCTTCACTTAGTCTTGATCAACCTTGAATCTTTCCAATTCTCTTCATTTGGATGATGTCTTGAAGGTAAACATGAATGATAACACACTCTTCTTCTTCATGACATGCTTGCAATAAGCTCAACACTCACAAGACCAATCTTTGGATAATTCCTTAATAGCACCTTGGTCATCACAAACTCTCCTTGAAACCAACAAATGAACTCCAAGAAAAGCCTATGGACAAACCCTTCAAATATAACTCAAGGCAACCATTAGTCCATAGAGATTGTCATCAATTACCAAAACCAAACATGGGGGCACCGCATGTTCTTTCAATCTCCCCCATTTTGGTAATTGATGATAATCACTTTCAAGAGAGTTTATATAAGGAATTATGCATCACCATACCATGCAACAATAATGTATGCACATGAGATGCAAAAGCTTAGGAACAAAACCAAAGCAAGAAGAGCGAAGAGACAACTCTCTAAACTTCCTCACAAAACTAAACTCTCTGAAACTTCTCCCCCATTGGCATCGATTGCCAAAATGGACGAATAGCTTAGAAGGTCAATATAAATTGTGTTCCTCCATAAATTATGTATTCCTCAAAATAGAGAGTGGAAGGCAATACATATATCCAACTGTACATACTTGGAGGAAGACAAACTATATTGAGGCCCAAAGATTGCAAAAGAATGATATGCCACAAAGGCATAACAAAGGGAGAAAAACACGCAATCAAGCAATCAAAGGATACCAATTGAATCAAGCTATCAAAAGATACCAATTGACCCAACTAGACCAATGATCCTACATGCCAAATGAATAAAAGATATTATGATAAGAGCAAAGGAGTGTTCTATAGAAACTAGGGAAGCTCCCCATGATTTGTGCACAATTTAGTTTTGTATTTGGATACAACGAGCACAAAATAGGATCGTCGTTCCCCCAAGATCAATAGAACCTCACGACATAGCAACGGAGTGTTCTAAAGACATTAGTGAAGCTCCCCATAATTTATGCACTCCTTAGAATATTTTCATTAGGATACCAAGTGCACAAAATAGGATCATCACTCCCCCAAGATCAATAGACACTCACACCAAGTGCAAGTGAGCATGAAGGAAACAAAGCCTAGCACTTGCAACAAACAACTGGTTGAGCAATATATAAAAGAGTCAACTTAAGAGTAGGCTCAACCAAAATGATGTGTGTGAGTCATGGCAAAGCACTTGAGAAGATTAATCTATGGATGAACATTAAGCATCAGTATACTCTTGAATGAATGAGATACACAATGCAAGGCCTATCATTCCCACACAAAACAGCAAATGGGTTCACAAGCTCACTAATAATCATATAAATAACCTATGCTTGTGACACCCTGTGGTGAAGATATAAAAAGGATAGCTTTGTCATGAGGAGGGATACCAATAGAAATGACAAAGCCTCATCAAGACAAGCAAGAGAGAATGATCTTCACCACAAAAGAGTGCATCAAGATGAAACGATATAAGATCCGCACTCGAGACACACACCTTCATGGAGCCACCAAAGAAATAAAACAGGAACAAAAAGGTGGACGTGAAAGAAGGGGATATCAAATAGATATGCAACTTCTCTCAAGTGTATAAGATTCTAGGTAGATGAAGATCATGATGATATCAATCCACAAAGAAGGATGTACACACAAAATTGTTGCAAAAAGGAATGAATAAGATATCCCCAAGGAAGTCATAAATATACCAATAAGATATTTGCTTGAAGGCATAGCACATGGCTAGATATGTTCTTATTGTATATAAATGAGTTCCAACCACACGAGCATCAAAGACATCACAACTAGCAACAAGAGATCATTGTTGGGATGCTTTGAGAAAGGAAACAAGTATCATTAGAAGGAATGACTAACATGCCATGATACAACCTACACAAGGTTGGTGCAAGAAATGTGTGCATGAAGTAGATGGTGATACTTGTTACCGAGATACCATTGGAAGGATGTAGTAGATACCAATTGAAGGTAGATAGTAGTTCATTGATCATCCTAGCTTGACTCCAATAAGCACATGGTGACACCACCTTCCTTTTGAATGAGCCGAGCATCCAATGCATCTCCAATTGTTCCTAGAACAACAACGCAAACAAAATGGTACCCAAACTCATTGGGACCAAAGAGTTAGAAACACCAATACGTAGGACAAACTCCACAAACACATGTGCATTTATATATGAAAATGAATTTCATGCACATCTCATCCAAATTGAGACTAGGTGGAGTTTCCCCTATATATTGGGTTAAAGAATGAAAGCATGCCAAAGAAAATACATGTAGTAAATATGCATGCTCAAGACTTTCAAGAAACGAAACAAAATGAAAAGAAATACCAAGTGAAAATAGGATACCAAATAGAGAAATCATAACTTGGAAGATATATATTAGAAGATACATCAAGGAATCAGATATCCATTGATACACGCAAAAGGAAAGATATCGGACTCCCAAACGAGAGGATGGTTCCAAACAAACCAACCCATCTACAAAGTTTCATGATGGCACAAAGTATTAAAAAGAAACGGCTTGCCTTCCATCAACACACACTTGATATGGATCACAAGATGAGTGTTCTATCGAAAATAGGATAGCTCCCCCACGAATTATTCATTTAAAGAGAATTTGCATTCGAGTACAAAATGCACAAGGTGGGATCACCACTTTTCTGTACTACTATTAAACAAGAGAACATTTTTCTTTCCTAAACACACCCCGTTTAGTGTACACACAACAACTCAAAACAATTAGAGCCCTATGATCAGATCCATTAATTTAAATCTAACCATCAATATGGCAACTAATCTCACCGAATGTACGTTTAGCAATATTTTGGAGCGGACGATAACTCTGCCTTCCGCCGAATCATGTCTTCCTAAAAAAGGAGATCGATCGTTTCGTCCTGCCCCGCCTCCATCGTTCCCCACTCCCCCTCCCTCCGTCCTCTCTACTCCTCGGCGCCGCCAGAGAACGCCGCCGGGTCTCTCTTCTCCCTCAAGCAGTGGCGATGGCGCGATACGCAGCGGGCTCGCCTTCGTCGGTGCGGGATTCCTCTCCTCCGTCGAGCTGCGGGTTTCGGCGACGGCGGGCTCCCTCAAGCAGCGGTGGCGGCGCGATACGCAGCAGGCTCGGCCTTCGGCGACGGCGGGTTTCCTCTCCACCGTTGAGCAGCGGCGGCGGCGCGAACGGCCTACGTCATCTGCGGTGGAGTCCCTTTCCTCCCTCGAGCGGAGGCGGCCGCGGCGGCGCGATACGCAGCAGGCTCGGCCTTCGGCGGCGCCGGGTTTCCTCTCCACCGTTGAGCAGCGGCGGCGGCGCGAACGGCCTACGTCATCTGCGGTGGAGTCCCTTTCCTCCCTCGAGCGGAGGCGGCCGCGTGGGACACGACAGGTTCGGCCGCGCCGAGCACATGCTCACTTTTATATGCTGAAAAAACAGATTCAGGCATCACCGTGGCAACTTATCTATGTACGCCTCAAGTTCTATCCTCGAACGGTCAACTATGTCCGTGTTATGTGGGAGGCCGACGGAGTTGACTCTGTCACGGCAGATTGGAGAGGATTGGGATCTTGATCTCATGCAGCGACGTGAGGCCACACTCTTAGAAGTTAGAACAATAGATGTGTATTTACGGAAAAATTGAATGGATCATGAAGTTGATTGTCAGACTTGTTTATTTTGAAGTTGATCCATATTTCAGTTTAATGGTAATCAAGCTACTACCATCTGGATGCAGCAAAGTAGGTGTAATCTCATACGCATTCTGGTTGAAGTCCTCTGTTGACTTACAAGGATGAGGTCGAGTGCATCATGGCCGCTGGAGTAGGAGAAGCAGCGGGCGGTAGGGCTGAGGGTACCGGCGAGCGAAAAGAAGCGAATGAGTGCGTGCGACACGAAGGTAGCAGGCAGCAAGAATGTGGCGTCCGGGTCGACGTGGCAGTACAAGAAGAGGCACTCGACAAGGTCCGTGAAGACCCAAGCGTTGTCGTCGAAGAGGTGATGGGGATCTTTGGAGACGGCATCCCCGTCACCGATGCCATGCGGGATCGCTCCAGCATGTGCACCTCCGCTTCCGTCATGGATTCACCGACTTTTCTGATTTGGGTGGGTCGATTTGATCTTGTCTCTCTGCTTGCTTGCCTGTGACTACGGACACACATGTAGGTTTGGCACTAATTTGCATGAGTGATTTAGCTCCCATGATGCAACGAACGTTTCCTGCGGCCACCGCTCATATTTCAGGCATCCACAAGACCATCAAAACGAAGGTTAATGCATCCATGAATGCTTTCCTTAATTTCTCCATAATAACAGATTATATAGCATTAGTTTTGGACACTGAAGTTACACAACTGCAGACTAGAACCTGAAAATGTACTGCACGGAGGCTGAATTTTATCAAAGTAACTCTGGCCCCTGCCCCTGCATCTCTAAGGTCTGTTCTTCCTCTACCATCCTCTAGGTTCCTATTTTCAATATTATTCAATGATGCATGAACGTTACTCGGATTGTTGGATTCTTTGATGTTCTTTGTTTGTTTCAATGATGCATGAACAAAGCTGAAACACAACACTTTCCAATTTTGACTGAACTGCACAACACCAGATTGTAGTGTTATTTAAGCCAATAGCTTTCTTCATGCAAAGAACATAGGATTCATAATGATGCAGTGATAAAAAAAAATCTGAGTACATATTGACCTTCTCACTGTTCATGACAAGAGGTAACCAAGGGTTTTTATAGGCTACATAGTAGTATTATGGTAGTTTTGACAAACATGGTGAGAGTAAGTTATGCAGACATCATGATTCTTAGGTTCAATTCTATTGTTGTATGTTTTGTGCTTAAGACTGCAATTTTTAACCTCAGGATGGAAAGGGTTCTACTGGAAGGATGATGAGAAGCTGGGCATGGCCAGTTGCACCAAAGCATGAGAAGGTTGTGAGAGAGGTGGTGGAGATGGTGAAGATATCTCTTCCTATGGAAGATCAAAGTAACGAGATCAGATGTACCATAGGCTTTATTTCCTCACAGCGACCATTTATGCAATTTTCTATTCCATTGGGGAAAGGAAATCTTCATAGATTTTCCTTTGGTCAGGAAGAATCATGCATGATAAGGATAAAGCTCTTTCCTGTATCTGTTTTTATATCCGGCAAGATTATTACTGGTCGTGCCACCATGACATGTGTGAATGAGGTAAAAGCAAAGAAATCAGAGAAATTGTTGTAGCCAAAATCAGGTATATTCATATTTAAGCCTGGCTAAATTATGTGGTGCATCATATTTGGGCACATATTAACTACACTCTCCATTCATGAAAATTGGGTGTAAAATTTGTAATACTATTTAGATCAGTTAACCCCCGGAACCTGCACAAGCGCGAGCTATATGCATCGGGCTTCCCTTATTTATTTAATCTTGTGGTAGTTAAACACTTCCAATTTTTGATAAAGAAACAGTAGTGCTCCACAGTTACAAGGTACACTCTCTTGTTAGAAAGCTTTCATGTGTTGCTACTGAAGAAAGGCTGCCCTTAAGAAGTACACAAAGAGCTGCTGTCTACTGGGGCAGCACTCTGGGACATGGTCGAATGCTACTTCCATGTATCAAAAACAATTATTTAGCTTGTAAGGACACGTATCCATGAAACTCTCAAAATGAGTATCCTTGCTAAGGACTAGACATTAACTGTAACATGAATGGTGTTAATCTTTACATTTTTTTTAAGAAACAGAGTAAGCAACTTAACATCTTGTATGTCTAACTAAGAAGACGGAGGGAACACACAATTCTGAAGTTTTTTGTAACTGTATCATGCATGTGTGTAGCTTCCTCTCACTTTCCCTTTCCCTTTGTCAGCTACTCCTTTTTTTCATTTCTACCTCCCAGGCTCTTTTTCATTTCTACAATTTGCATGGAAGAGAAGTGCGCCAAATGATGGATTCACCACGGTGACAAATCGCAATGCTACTTGTATAGAAGCTCA
This sequence comes from Secale cereale, assembly GCA_902687465.1. NCBI lineage: Eukaryota > Viridiplantae > Streptophyta > Magnoliopsida > Poales > Poaceae > Secale > Secale cereale. The sequence goes on along the minus strand of LR738712.1, from coordinate 301,581,511 downwards.
CAAAGAATGTTGAGGTTCCGAAAACCATAATCATGTTATTATAACAGCTCTGTTCATTTTGTTGTAATGACTAATGCTTTCAGATCTGTTCATTTTGTTCATTTTGTTGGGCATGAAATGGTTGCAGAAACCAAAAGCCTGTTGTAAACTATAGCAGTTCTCTGTATTTTTTCTGTAATACCTTATGCATTCAGATCCTATTTGAAGCGGTAAAACTATAGCAGAAATAGAAGTATCAGATAGCCAGGGCATGAAAATGTTCACTGCTATGTTAAATATACCCAGCTGTTCTATTTTACAATGCTTGAATGTTTACAATACAGATATTTATTGTCACGTTTGAATGCTCATCAATAGTGCATGTGTGATTCCCTAGGGCTAACCGAACAAGTAAATGAGATATACTATGAGATTAGAAGGGATGGTAATTACTGGGAGCGAGTGACAGTAGGGATATGAGAATAGAATAAAGCATGAAGGTGAATGTATTTAATTAGATATTTCCAAATTATTACACATGTATGATTGCACCACAAGTAGCTACATGTGAATTGGAATAATAGGATATGCGTATTCAAATTTAAAATTTTATTTAAATGTGCATTGCATTTGCATTAGCATACTAGCTGGAGGACTCGCTCCACCAAAACACTCTTACGATGATGAAGATACTAGCATTTCATATATTCATACAATAATTACAACCCACACGACAGGAGGTCCATGTCGCTGAAGTTGCAAACCTATAGGGAGAGCCGCCGTCCACTGCTCCAACACGCCTTGCACACTCAATCGGTACCGCTTTTAGGGTCCTCGCCCCGACTTGCCACTGCAGATACGTGCATTGCACGTGCACACTTACTAGTATCTAGAAAACACTCGACAAAAACAATAAAACACGAGATCCACAAGTGGCATGGAAGGAAATGGGAGTTGACACAAGCTTGGCAAGAGATAAGACAACTAAAACCAAAAGACAATGTAAAGATGATCAATAATTTCCACCACATAAATGATTACTAATTGTCAAAGACAAGAGGTATTTGGAAATAATTCCTGGTGATAGATAGCAATGATATCCAACATCATCTTCACACCAAACACAAGCAAAATGCAACTTGTAGAGCTAACATGCCACCTAGGAACAACATAATTTATACTATCAACTCTAGGTGACAATATCTCAAATTTACACATTTTCTAGGCTTGTAATATGCACATAGAATATTACTCCCCCATAATGTGATACCAATGAAAAACTTACCAAGATGCAAAAGAGAACCAACAAGAGATAATTAATGGAACATTTAGAATTTGACTTTCTCATGAGAAGACATACCACATAGAGACTAGATAATCTTGTAATATCAATACTAGATGGTATTCCTCATGTACACACATTTTATAGGATTGTGAGGTGCACAAGGCACATCACTCCCCCAAAATGGGATGTTCCATTAATCTCTCACAAGAGCCAACTAAGATAAAAGCAAGTAGCACAAAGGCTCAATGCACGACACACACATACATGATGTGCAAACCAATATAGACATACTTGATTTCTCAAGATACACAAATTGGATGCACAACATATACAAACACATGCAAGGAACAAAACCAAAACATGTAAAGGGGCAAGTAACTTTCAATGTAAACAATTTAAGCACGAGTTACCGCAAGGAGGAACATTGCATATAAGATAGAAACTTGATAATCCCAATGACTTGGCTTGAGACAATATGAATGATGAAGACCCCTTAATTCTTCATAATGTAGCCAAGTCTCCAATGCCCTCCAAAACACCTATTGATCAAGTTTGAGCTAGTTGGTCCCCAACCAAGTTGGGTCCTAAGAGGTTAGTCACAATAGGCTTGGCTACCCAAATGGTTCTTTTCTTGACACCACTTTGAGTCCCAAGAAACTTGGCAAACACATTTCCAACCTTATCCTTCCCAAGAGAATAGACATCACCAATCATAATTGGGTTGGATAAGTTACCACTAGTGCATGAAGAAGCAAGGTGACCTTTCTCACGGCATAAGTAGCAACATCTACTCTTCACTTTCTTCTCATTTGATTCCTCAAAATGAGAAGCATTACCATGAGTCTTCTTGGGAAGCGGCCTTTCTCCAACTTGCGGTTGAGCACGAGATTGAACTTGTGGCCTCTTCCCTTGTTTCTTGTCACTAATGGCCTTCTTCTTCAATGGGAAAGATCTAACATGATGCCCTTCAATTTTGCACTTGAAGCAAATAATCTTGGCCGAATTCTTGAGTTGTTCTTGGCCCTTATTCTTGTTAATGATCTTGGACCTTTTCTTCATGTTGGAGTTGAATCCAAGTCCACCTTTGTCATTGGGGGATTTTTGCACACTCAAGATATTGTTGAGTGTGGACTTCCCTTCATGACACTTTTCCAAGTCTTTCTTCAAAGAAGTGACTTGGGCCTTGAGCTCTTTGATTTCCTCTACATGGTTAGTATCAACAAAAGTACTAGAGGAAGTATAATCTTCATTGTTATAGCAACAAGGCAAGGAGAGCAATTCATCACAAGATGTACTAACATTGTGAGTAGATGAATTACGAGGACTAGCACATGACAAGACAACATTTTGACTTGAAGTAGTGCTAGTATCCACATGAGGCTCACTAGATGTTACCTTGATACTCATAGCCTCATGAGCTATCTTTAGCACATTATGGGATACTAGAAGATCATCATGAGAGCTTGTGAGCTTTACATGACTTTCTTCTAATTTCCCATAATTGCCAGATAGCAACTCAAGTTGAGCCCTTAGCTCAACATTCTCCTTCAAAATGGATGCTTCACTAGAAATAGAGTTAGTAGCACAAGCATCATCAATAATAGCAAGAGGAGATGGCAACTTGGCAAGCTCTTTAGAATATGAAGCTTTAAGTTGAGCATGAGACTCGGTGAGTTTGATTAGCTCACTCTTAATGACCCTTGAGCCATTTTTGAGGTGATCAAAATCCTCAAGGAGTTTAGCATGTGCAACTTCAAGCTTCTCATTTTTAGTTTCAAAATCATTAGCCACCTCGAGAGCTCTATCACGGGATTCCCTTATTCTAGATAGTTCTAGAGCAAAAGTCTCCTCAAGAGATTCCTTGGTGGTTTGTTCAAGTTCAAGAGCTTGTGAGAGGTCGGCGATCTCATTAGCGTAATCACGCTCATGACCTTACATTTTCTCAATGGTGACCTCATGCTCCTCTAGATGAGATTCCAACTCATCAATATATTTCTTGCCCTCAATGGCAATAGACATGATTTCCATAAAGTTGGAACAAGCTAATTTATTCTTAAGAAGAGCTTTAAAAATCATTTCCCCCTTAATTTTTAAGGAGGCAACATTATCATTCTCTTCATCATTTTCTACATCATCATCATTGTCATCATCACTATCATCACAAGATATATTGGGGTTCAAAGTGGGAGATACCTTTGAAGCCTTAGCCATAAGGCAAAACGCAATAGATGATGATGTAGGATCCCTTGAAGCACCATTCAAGACTACATCTTGTTCCATGGGGTGTTGGGTTTCCTCTGCATTGTTAGCAGAACAATTCGAGGAAATAGATGCATTTTTATCATGGCAACAAGACATAGCAAGCATATCATCATGAGTTTTAGTCAAGCAATTTCTACATGATATGCAAGGACTATCAACACAAGGATGTGAAACATGTTGGGTGCTCGAAGTGTTAAAGTCCAAAGAAGATGCATTGCAATAAGATAATGATAAAGGATCATCCACAATAAGCATACTATCATCATTGCAATGACCAACACTAATCACCATATCATTACCTTGTGGCAAACCACATGTAGGTGATGTAGAGGAAGTTGAGAAGACAACACGGCCAGAGGTGGATGGAGAACAATCATTCCCACAATTCTTGGACACACCATATTTATCTTGAAGCTTTGTCCACAACTCATGAGCATCCCGGAATGGCATGAGTTGAAAAATAACTATATTGCTCAAAGCATCGAAAAGCACATTAGAAGCTTGAGCATTGAGATAAGAGTTTTTCTCATCCTCTAAAGATAATCTTTGGGGATCTTTTGGAGGAGAAAAACCCATATCTACAATTCGCTCTAAATTTGGGTCCATGACCCTAAAGAGATTAAGCATGCGAATTACCCAAACATCAAAATTTGTGCCATTGAAACTAAGAGTGTCAGAGAAACCTAAACCCCTAGTAGACATCCTTACTCTCTAGGCAGTTAAGCCCTATAAAGAGAGACGAGGCTCTGATACCAATTGAAAGATCGTGGATGTCGCCTAGAGGGGGGGGGGGTGAATAGGCGCTTTAAAATAATTATGGTTTAGGCTTGAACAAATGCGGAATAAACCTAGCGGTTAATTTGTCAAGCACAAAACCTACAACAACTAGGCTCACCTATGTGCACCAACAACTTATGCTAAGCAAGATAAACAACTAGGTGATAGCAAGATATATGATGAGAAACAATATATCTATCACAGAGTATAGTGCATAAGTAAAGGGCTCGGGTAAGAGATAACCGAGACACGCGGAGACGACGATGTATCCCGAAGTTCACACCCTTGCGGATGCTAATCTCCGTTTGAAGCGGTGTGGAGGCACAATGCTCACCAAGAAGCCACTAGGGCCACCGTAATCTCCTCACGCCCTCGCACAATGCAAGATGCCGTGAATCCACTAAGGGACCCTTGAGGGCGGTCACCGAACCCGTACAAATGGCGAACCTTGGGGGCAGTCACCGAACCCGTACACTTTGGCAACCCTTGGGGGCGGTCACCGGTACCCGTCAAATTGCTTGGGGTTATCTCCACAACCTAATTGGAGACCCCGACGCTTGCCCGGAGCTTTACACCACAATGATTGAGCTCCGAACACCAAGGTTGGGGCTATCTCCCCAACGACACCACGAAGCTTCACCACAATGGAATATGGCTTCGAGGTGACCACAACCGTCTAGGGCGCCCAAGCACCAAAGAGGAACAAGCTCAAGGGTACCAAGCACCCAATAGTAATAAGCTTCTCAACTTCACTTCCACGTATCACCGTGGAGAACTCAAACCGATGCACCGAATGCAAAGGCAAGGGCACACGGAGTGCCCAAGTCCTTCTCTCCCAAATCCCACCAAGCAACTAATGCTTGGGAGGGAAATAAGAGGAAGAACAAGAAGGAGAACACCAAGAACTCCAAGATCAAGATCCAAGGGGTTCCCCTCACCTAGAGGAGAAAGTGATTGGTGGAAATGTGGATCTAGATCTCCCTCTCTCTTTCCCCCCAAAAACTAGCAAGAATCCATGGAGGGATTGAGAGATAGCGAGCTCGAAGAAGGTCAACAATGGGGGAAGAACACGAGCTCAAAGGATTAGGTTCATTGGGGAAGAAGGCCCCCTTTTATAGGTGGGGAAAAATCCAACCGTTATGCTCATAGCCCGCACAGAGCGGTACTACCGCTAGGGCGATAGTGCCCCTTTGGAAAACAACAGCGAGGAGGCAAAAAGGCCAGAAAAACCATCGGAGCGGTAGTACCGCTTGACCTCACAGTACTACCGCTAGGGATAGTGGTAGTACTGCTAAGGGTAGCGGTACTATTGCTTGCGAGCAGTACTAAAAAATTACATCCGTGCCTACCACCGCTGGACTTGTGACGAGTTTTTGGTCCCGAGCGGAAGTAGCCACGGAAGTAGCCGTGGTAGTACTGCTCCAAGCGGTAGTACCGCTCCCGAAAGCGGTAGTACCGCTCCCGAAAGCGGTAGTAAAAAATTACTTCCGCTCCAACCCGCGATAGTATCGCTGCAGCCTTTTCAGTACACCAAAACGACAATAACTTTTGCATACGGACTCCGAATTCGATGAAACCAAGTTTGTTGGAAAGCTAGCAACAAGGGCTAACACAATCTTGATAGAAAAACCAATAAGAAGCAAATTATAAAAGTCCCATAAGAAAATGGTGAGAACCCTTCCTCGGATAAGACCGGTAAAACACCCAACACCGAAAACATCATAGAAGACACATGTGAACTCCGTTTTTGATGAACTCAAGCTTGTCATCAAGATGACCATAAGCTCTAAGACTCACAAAGAGAACCAAACAAGAACCAAGAAACATGATGCAAGGATGCAATGGTTTGAGCTCTCTACTAACGATACGATCAAGCTACCAACTTGAGAGCCCCCCTTGATAGTACGTCAAACGATCCTATAACCCGGTCTCCCAACTACCACCACGAGACCGGTAAAATAGAAAACCTATCAAGGGCAAACCTTTGCTTTGCACAAAGTCCACTTGAGCTAGATGTAGACGATCTTGACTTCCTCAAGTTGGACCACCTTTCTTGATTGCGTTGTCTCGGTGAAGACTAGTAGATTGCTCCCCCATACTCCTCTATGGGTGAGCCACTCTTCGGCATATCTTCACAAGTCCATTGTCACGACAATGGACGGCAAGCTTCAAGCACTTGATTTCTTTGTGATGCTCCACTTGAACTTGCACACCGCAACATAACCCCACAAAGAACTCTCACGAAGACCATGAGTTAGTACACAAAGCGTGATTGACAATGCTTACCATACCATAGGATTGCTTGATCCCTCTCGATACATCTTCTACGCTTTGTGTGTTGATCAACTTGATTCACTCCTTCACTTAGTCTTGATCAACCTTGAATCTTTCCAACTCTCTTCATTTGGATGATGTCTTGAAGGTAAACATGAATGATAACACACTCTTCTTCTTCATGACATGCTTGCAATAAGCTCAACACTCCCAAGACCAATCTTTGGATAATTCCTTAATATCACCTTGGTCATCACAAACTCTCCTTGAAACCAACAAATGAACTCCAAGAAAAGCCTATGGACAAACCCTTCAAATATAACTCAAGGCAACCATTAGTTCATAGAGATTGTCATCAATTACCAAAATCAAACATGGGGGCACCGCATGTTCTTTCAACCATGTTCGACTACACGACTTCGATGACATGAACATCTACGTAACGTGTTCGATTACGTTTTGCTGCCCCGTCCGGAGTCGTCAAGTACCCGTAGACCTCGAATACGCCAAGTTTGACCACATGAAACTGCCAAGCTCAACGACATCTATGGCCCTTCAATTTCGATTATGGTCGAGTGTACCACTACCATCGCACCGAAAACGCTGGATTCGCCAAGTACCTCACTGACACTTGTGCAGCACTAACGTTGCAAGAATCGAGACCAACGAGTCTCAAGACCCCAATTACCACGACGACGGTCGAATAGAACAACTACTTCCCTTACCGACCCCGAACATCTACGGTGAGTGTTCGACTACGAACCATGTACGACTACCATCACCAAGACCATGAGTACCACTACTTCCCTCGACTACCATTGAACGACTAAGAAACATGAACGACTACTTCCCTCGTTGAACCCGATCCACCCCTAATGCACGCTTCAAAGGTATACCCCGAGTCGAACGCCGATGCGATGAATGAATGCTTATGTGGTATGAGATGCCTGTATTTGCACCGTGTCTGTTTTTTCACTCGTTTCCATGCCACCGACACATGGGAACTCGGTATGCGGGAGCACCACACCTATCTTTTGCATGACCCACTCACTTTCAAAGTTCATCTTTTGCACCGACATCTCGATGAGTTACCGGAAACGGAACGTGTCGTGGCTTCGTTTCAATTTTTGGCCGCCATGACACCCCTTCCTTTCCGTCGTGGCGACCAAATGCCCCATATCTTCTTCATGTCAACATTTAACATAAATTGCATATGACTTGACATGCATCCTCATACATGTAAAGAAACACTGAAAATGTTGCTTGCATTTATTTTGCTTAAATGGCTAAGTCCCTGATTTATCATTAGGCGTGCATCTTTGTCATGACATAACTCTGTGCATGTGTGTCCAAATTGATTGTATAATATGTCAAATGTTCATCTCTGAATGCTCTACATAATGGTTGCATTTGCATAAAGGATAGTGTGTATTTTGCCATGTTTATCCCTGTTGCAGAAGTGCTTGTTGCTGTTAAGATGCTGAAACTTATATAACTTGCTGATTTGTCTTTTTCATATATTTTTCTGTGATTTCTGTTTGAGCATCATGTCAACATGTTTTAGGAGCAAAATCATGTCATATTTGCAATGGCGTAATTAGTTTTTCATGATATGCCTTGTGTTGAGTGCAACAACCTTGCAAAGTGACCTACTCATTGTTTTCTGTTTTCTGAGACTTGTTAAAAACTGCTAAGTCTGAAACGGTTATATTGTGATGCCATGTTTGTTTGATGCTACAGTCATATCCATGCATGTTTTGGAATGTCGAGTGATCATGTATTGAAGTCCATGTTATGATAAATCCATCCATGCCCTTGTTTGCAATTATAGATTGTTGTAGCTTGTGTATTTCGTGCTCCCAAGTTGTCATTATGTTAAATTTGTCAGCCCGTTAACAGCATGTTCAATTTGGCAAAGCTTGTTGTAATCATTCTATGCCTCCTATGGAGTTGTGCCAATGGACTTATTTGGAGTATGTCATGCCTATTACACGTTCATGACCTTTACATGCTTATTAGGATTGTCATGATTGCTGTTATGTGCCTCCAAACTCAGCATCATAATGTTGTTGTTGCGTTCCCGAATTTTCACTAAGTTTGAGAAAATGTTATATTATCTTTGCATCTTTTTTTGATGAATGCCATGAACCTGTTGCTTCCATGTATATGACATCTTGTGTTCCTTGAGATCCATGTTATGTACTAGAATGCCATGCCTTTGCTTGCCATATTATTGTGCTGTAGTTTAATTATTTCTTGCCTTCATCGTGTCATCATATTAACTCTGCTCATGTAAATGATTTGTTTTCACTAAGTCATAATCTGTAATTATGAGTTTGCTTGTTGCCTTGATCATGTTGGTTTGCTCTTGATGACTAGGAACCTGATCCTTGTTGATTCTTGAAGCATGTGATCTATACTTTGAGTTCATGCCATGCTTGTGCCTAGATTGTACTTGTAGCATGTCGGTTTGATGCTTGTAAGATGCCTAGTTTCTGTTTTGGACAGTTTGTCCTTTAAACTTGTTTCGTGTGTATATGCTGAACCATTGCTCCGTTTTGAGCATGCTCTATATGAAACTTGCTTGGTTTTGTGTGTAGATGCATCATGTCATGTTGCATCCATGTTTTGAGAGTGTGAGCTTGATGTTTGAATGCATTTTGCACCAATGCCATGTGTAACTTGTTGTGTTCATATCTTCTAGGCCATACCTCCGAATTAAATGAACTTTATATGTAACTTGACTAGAATTTCATGTAGATCATCATGGTGCATGTCAACTTGCTGTTTAACAACTTTAACATAAGGTTTGTTCAGATCTGGTCCGATTTCAAAATTTGCGTATGAGGACTTACCAGAATCGTTATATGTTGTCTTCGGCCTCATTTAAACTTGCTTTGTATGTTTTTTTGTATGCTTCGTCTCTTGCCATGATTTGCTTCTTGTAGCCTTGTCATGCATCATACTTGGTTGTGCATCATGTCTTGTTGATGTGTTGTGTGTTTACCATGTTGTTTGTTTCGTCTCGTTAGTTCTTGTTTTGTTGCGATCGTGAGGATTCGTTCGTCTACACTTGGTTCTTCTTCATGGCTTCTTCTTCTTCATGGACTCAATCTTCTTCCTTGCGGGATTCCAGGCAAGATGTTTGTAACCTTGGATCTCATTACTATCATTGCTATGCTAGTTGTCTCGATGCTATCGCTATATGTCGCGCTGCCTATCTATTGTTGTCAGCCTCTCTTTGTTGCCATGAAACCTCTAACATTTGACACCATCCCAGCAAATCGTTGTTTGGCCATGCCACTGCTTGCTCAGCCCCTCTTATAGCGTTGTTAGTTGCAGGTGAAGATGAAGATTGCTCCGTGTCGGAACTTGGATTGTTGGAATATCACAATATATCTTATATTAAATTAATGCACATATATATTTGGCGATGGGTGGAAGGCTTGGCCTTTTGCTCAGTGTTTTGTTCCACTTATGCCACCTTAAGAACCGATTAACCGGTGTTGTTCCTTGATTTTATGTTCCTTACACGGTTGGGGTTTATGGGCCCCCTTGCTTCTTTGTTTAAAGTAAAGCTTTCCCGAGGAGATCCAACTTTGGTCTTACCATTTGCCTAATAACTAAAACTTGCCGAGGGAGTTATAAACCTGATGATTCTTAATTCAACCCCCGGGCCAGTGCTTGACTTTAGTGTTGGCCCACCTACGTAGCAGTCGGTGGTGCCACCTCGGGGCAACTGGAGTGTCTGGCTATCGTCCACTTCGCATAGACGGATGAGTCCGTAGATGGAGAGCGTGCGGCTCTGGATCGAGATAGAACCGCATCTTGGGCGAGACAACAATGCTACCTGCTAAAGCAGATATCTTTCTAGTTACAGATAGCTTCTCAGAGGAGGATTCAGAGACAGATGACCAGTCCTATTTCCCCCTGAGTTGTATGCTCAAACATGGCAGGGTTATATTACTCATATCATGCATATGTTGTTTTGCAATGCTTAATTTTTACATTATATACACAATACCGAGTGCCATTTGCTTAGTTTTCACATAATATATGTGATTTTCCTCTGCTCACTTGCTTAGTATATAAATCATATATTTGAATTATATCATGCCATGAGATTTACATAGACAACATGTATCTGAATTATGGCATGCCAGCCCATTTTCTAAAGACATAATATAGTTATATCATCTCATCCTGTTTACATAGTCATCATATTTTGAATTATGTTATTCTATCCGTGAATTATATCATGCCATCATGTTTCCATCGACGACTTGTATGTGAATTATGGTATGCCAACCACTTTAATAGACACTTCGTCTAGTTATATCATGTCATCTTGTTTACATAGTCATCATATTTTTGAAGTATGTCATTCTATCATGTTTAGTTAGCAATCATATATGTGAAATTGTGTCATGCTATCCTATTTAGTTAGCCATCATATATGTGAAAATGTGTCATGCTATCCTGTTTGGTTAGACAACATAAATGAGAATTATTTCGTGGCATCTTTTCTTCCCTACCATCCATTGCACTTGTCTTTCATACAATGTCTATACATGCAATTACTTTTCTTGTTTATCAGGCATTTGAATTGGAGGGGTGATGGTAGTATATGTGGGAGTAGAACACGGTCTTCAGAAAAGATAGTGCTACCCGTTGATGCGAATAGAACCACAGTCGTACTTGCTCAAGAACCAGCCCCACCAAACATAACCCATACTCACGCAGATTGTACCCATACCCAGTTGGACAGAGAACCAGCTACACCCCTTCTAACCCCAATCGCAGCAGATAGTAACCCAGTTCCAGTTGACACAACACTGTCTCCACCATAGAGCACACAAACACGAGCAGTTACTAAGGCATGTGCAGTGCCCAAAGCTCGAGGACCACCACTCCTAACCCCAAGTCAACGCTTAAAGCAGAAGAAGAATTATTCTCAGGTCAGGTTCCGTAGATATGGTTCATACTCTTTTGCTATTGCATCACTTTATTTACTCATACCAACTAATTTCAAATTTGAAGGACGCAATTAAAAATCCCATGGCGCTACAGGTATGTTTTAAACCTGTTTCATTAACTTGTTTGCCATTGTAACTTGCTCTGTGTTGGTTTCAGTTTTAAATGAATAAACAGTTATGTTCTCATACCACTCACATTACAAGTGTTGTTAGTGCTAAGTAGTTTTCCACACCTATATTCTTTCTATGCTGCTTTGTCTTAAACATATATGATTTGAACTATCTCTATCTTGATTTGGCAACATAAATTAGAATGATATGGACCATATAGTGACTATAGTACAAGGATATATGTTTGTTTCTGATATGTCTCCAATGTATCTATAATTTTTTATTGTTCCATGCTATTATATATTCTATTTTGGATGTTTAATGGGCTTTATTATACACTTTTATATTATTTTCGGGACTAACCTACTAACCCAAGGCTCAAGGCCCAGTGCCAATTGTTATTTTTTTGCCTATTTTAGTGTTTCGTAGAAAAGGAATATCAAACGGAGTCCAAATGGAATGAAACCTTTGGGAGAGTTATTTTTGTAACGATACCTTCATGAGAGACTTGGAGTACAAGTCAGAGAAGAAACGAGGTGCCCACGAGGGGGCAGGGCGCACCCAGGGGGGTAGGCGCGCCCCCACCCTCATGGGACCCACGTGGCTCCACCGACGTAGTTTTTCCTCCTATATATACCCATATACCATGAAAACATCGAGGAGCACGAAGAAACCCTAATTCCACCGCTGTAACCTTCCGTACCCGTGAGATCCCATCTTGGGGCCTATTCCGGAGCTCCACCGAAGGGGGCATCGATCATGGATGGCTTCTACATCAACACCGTAGCCTCTCCGATGAGTTGTCAGTAGTTTACCATAGACCTTCGGGTCCATAGTTATTAGCTAGATGGCTTCTTCTCTCTCTTTGGATCTCAATACAAAGTTCTCCTCGATCTTCGAGGTGATCTATTCGATGTAATCTTTTTGAAGTGTGTTTGTTGAAATTCGATGAATTGTGGGTTTATGATCAAGATAATCTATGAACAATATTGGATTCTTTTCTGAAATCTTTTATATATGATTATAATATACTTGCAAGTCTCTTCGAATTATTGGTTTGGTTTGGCCTACTAGATCTGTAGTTCTTGCAATGGGATAAGTGCTTGGCTTTGGGTTCAATCTTGCGGCGTCCTTTCCCAGTGATAGTAGGGGTAGCAAGGCACGCATAGTATTGTTGTCATCGAGGATAAAAAGATGGGGTTTATATCATATTTCTTAAGTTTATCCCTCTACATCATGTCATCTTGCTTAAGGTGTTACTCTGTTCTTATGAACTTAATACTCTAGATGCATGATGGATAACGGTCGATGTGTGAAGTAATAGTAATAGATGCAGAATCATTTCAGTCTACTTGTCACGGACATGATGCCTATATACAATGATCATGCCTAGATATTCTCATAACTATGCGCTTTTCTATCAATTGCTTGACAGTAATTTGTTCACCAACTGTTGAATTCTGCTATCATGAGAGAAGCCACTAGTGAAACCTATGGCCCCAGGGTCTATCTTAACCATATTACTTTTCCGTCAACTAGCCAATTTATGTCGCCGTTTCTTATTTGCTTTCTTTACTTTCTATTTTTATACCAAAAATAAGAAAAATATTTTCCAATGCTATCTATCAGATCTCACTCTCATAAGTGACCATGAAGGGATTGACAACCCCTTACCGCGTTGGCTGCGAGGTTCTTATTTGTTTGTGCAGGTGCGAGGGACTCCCGCGTGGTCTCCTACTGGATTGATAACTTGGTTCTCAAAAACTTAGGGAAATACTTACGCTACTTTGCTGCATCACCCTTTCCTCTTCGAGGGAATACAACACAAGCTCGAGAAGTAGCAAGAAGAATTTATGGCGCCGTTGCCGGGGAGATCTACGCAAAATTCATATACCAAGTACCTATCACAAACCCTTATCCCTCGCACTACATTATTTGCCTCTCGTTTTCCTCTCCCCCACTTCACCCTTGCCAATTTATTCGCCCTTTTTCCGGTCGCCTTTTTGTTTGCTTGTGTTGCCATGTGCCTTCTATTTTCTTGCATCTTTGCTTGCTAAAAATCTATTGATATGGATCCACTTATAGTGTTTTACTTGGATCATCTTCGATCCTTATGCGCTCCTGCTGAAACCTCAACTAGCCTAGTTGATGGGAAACCTTTAGATGAGCATGCTCATTTTGTGCGTCACCGTTTGTTTGAAAAAGGGAGACTCTTATGGGATCAAATAAACAGATTGTTATGTTATGCTTGGAATCTTTGTGAAATTTGTGATTTTACCTGTTGCTCTAAGAACCCTAAAAAACACCTCCCTTACCTATGTGAGTTTAACGATAATGAAATCTTATCTTCTTATGAAAAAGGTGTTTATAGTTACTACGATATTGAAAAAATTGAAGAATTTGTTGCTTTTAAGGGTGCTTATGAAGTTGCTTCTTTGATTGGAAAGTATGATATTACTCTCTACGAATCTGAAAATTTTGACATACTTAAATATTTCTTTGAAAACTATGCTCATAATATCTATGTCAAAGAATTTATTGAAAGAATGATTGCTGCTTTGGAAGAAAATAATGATATGCATGAATCTATAGATAATTATGATTCCGATGGTTTGATTGAAATATCCCTTGATGAACATGACACTCGCTATTCTTGTGGCCGATGCCAATATTTATGAAGATAAATTTGTTTCAGTTCCTTATGTTAAACATGAGATCATTGCTATTGCACCCATACTTGATAGTTCCTTTGATGAAAAGCATTATTGAAATGGTGTCATTATAAATTCTCTTAATTCCAATTGTGTTAATGATATGCAAAACCTCAAGCTTGGGGATGCTAGTCTTGCTATGATTACTATTTGTTGCAATGATCATGATTAGGGTGATTCTTCTTATGATCTTGAAAATTTATTTAAGCCCCATGATATATATGAGATAGATAATAATGTTTGCAACAATATTGAAAGTGGGTTTGGAGAGGTCATGACTTTAGTTAATGCTGATCCCACTATTTTGGAAGAGTGTCAACTTCGTATGCATGTGGATCGTGTTGAGAATATGTTTTGTGATAGCTATATTGTTGAATTTTCTTACGAGCTTACATGCAGTTATTATGAGAGAGGAAAATATGGTTGTAGAAATTTTCATGTTACTAAATTACCTCTTTTCATGTTGAGATTGATCTTGTTTCCTTTTTCTTCCTTGCTAGGGTTGTTAAACGATGGCGCTTGTTGGGAGGCAACCCAATTTTATTTTCTTTGTTTTTGCTTCTATTTAGGAATAAATATTGCACCTAGCTTCTATTTAGATATGGATTTGTGTTTTATTTAGTGTTTGTGCCAAGTAGAACCTCTGGGAAGACTTGTGTGAAGTTTATGTGATCATGCTGTAAAAAACAGAAACTTTAGCGCTCACGAGATTAGCTGTCATTTTTTACTGGAGAGTGTTTGTCGGGGGAAACTGTCCTCCCACGAGCACCTATGGGACCGGTGCCCCTTCTACGTTGCGGTAAGGGAGCGGAGGGAGCACGGAGAGCAGATCGAGGAGCGCACGCGGGCAGTTTACCCAGGTTCGGGCCGCGCGGACGTGTAAAACCCTACTCCTGCTTAGGTTGTATTGAGTTCTTGAGCTCGGGAGCTTGGAGATCTATAGTACTAGCTACACCGAGCGAGAGAGTTGTCCAGGTTTCGAACCCTCTCTACGTTGTGCATGGGCCTCCTTTTATAGCTCAAAGGGGTCACCGACAGGTGTCAACGTAGAGGAGGGTAAAAGTGTAATTTTGGTGGTAGTTGTAATAGTGCATGAACAGTATATGAACAGTGGTCCTCGCCTAACTTTGACAGTGGGGGACAAGGGCATTAAATGCCCGTCGCCGTCGCCCCCAAAAGCGTCCGTCTATGCTTCTCCGTTCACCATGGCGGTAGCCTCGTCACCGTGGCTTGCCACCGTGTGCCCCAGGCTGCACAGCCGTCTGCCACGCGCCCCTGGAAGGGCCCCAGGGCAACGCGTGGGCAGATGAGCTGGAGCGCGGGCACACAGCGTAGGTTTTCCCCAGCAAGCACCTTGCCGGGGTCGTGATCTTGCCGGGCCCGGAAGCTTGTCGCTCTCCAGGTCCTGCTGGGGCGCATGATGCGCCGAGGCATCTCTTGAGATATGTATTCCTTGGCCTTCCTGGGAAGCTCCTCTTGCCAGGGTCTTGTGCTAAAGTGACAACCTTGAGCCTGGTGCAGCCTTCCCGGCAAGCTCCTCTTGCCGGGGCCTTGATTTTCTGACTTGTATACTTTGTTCTTGAATGGCTTCATAGGGACCAGAAAGGTTCTTGGCGAGCACGTGGTAAGCCCTGCCACGGGAAGCTGCTACTGCCCGTGCACAAGTTGGGGTATTAAGGTACCCCTATCTTAGTACACCGATAGGAGCCCCCGGGCCTGGGCCACACACGGTGCCGAGCGCTGTTGGGCCAGGCCCAAGACAGTGCACGGGCACGCGCGGCCCACGGCAAGCCGTATCCCCTTCCGTATCCGCCGCATCCCTCCCTAACGGCACGCGTCGATTGCGGCGTCGTGGGAGAGATCGTGGCCCGTTCTTTAATGGGAAATGCGGAATGTCCCCCACTTCCCCCTTAAAAGCAGAGGAAGCAGGGGCAGTTCCCTCCATCGTCTTCATTGCGCCTTGATTCTCCAGAAACCCCCGTCGCCCTCCGCCTTCCAAAGGTCGACAGAGAGCCAAGCCCCTCCCTTCCTCCGCCGTCTCCCGCATCCGCGGCACCGTCGACCTCCTCGCCTCTTTCCTCGCCGCCCCCGCCATGGCTCCGAAGAGCGACAAGGCGAAGAGTGACAAGGCCAAGAAGGAGAAGTCCGAGCAGGCGGCGAAGCTGGCAGCCCTGCGGAAGAAGTGTGTGGTCTTCGCGCCGAGGCTTGGCGCGAGGGAGCTGCGGGACAAATACTATTTGTTCTGGGCGAGGGAGACCAAAGCTCATCCCCGCACCAGAGTCCTCCCCGCCGTCGCTGCTAATATGTTCCCCGGCGGGTACTTTTTAATAATGCGCATTCTTCCATTGTGGTATGTGCCCTCCGTACTCGGAGTTCTTTTGCGATGTAATGAATACGTATGGCCTCCAGCTCTTAGATTTCACCCCCAACGCCATCCTTACGATGGCCGTTTTCGCACATCTGTGCGAAAACTATGTTGGGGTTCATCCAAATGTAGCTCTTTTCCGCCACTTCTTCATGCCTAGAGTAGAGTCTGGCGCTCCCCTCTCCGGTGGCATCTCCTGGATCTTCAGGCTGAACAAGAAGGATTCGTACCTGAAGGGAGAGCTCCGCGGCAAGTGGGAGGAGCGGAGAGCCGATTGGTGCTGGGTGCTGGAAGCAAATCCTGAGCCCTTTACCTCGCCGCGCCAGACTGCCATAGTGCGCGGCAAGGATTGGAGTGAATTGGCCCCGGAGGACAGCAAGCTTCAGATCGCCCTCATTAGGATCATTCGTCTCCGGGTCGCCAATCTGACTATTGGAGAAGTTGGAGCAGATTTCCTCCGCCGCCGCATCGCCTCTCTACAAGAAAGGAAGAGGCCCGCCTGGGAATTCGGCAATGGGGCAGACATCATGAGGCTGCGCCCTGGATTGAACTACAATTTCACCGTCTTGGAGTTGAGGGGGATGGTCCGGGAGCTCTTCAAGCATGACCCGGCCCACCCGGAGTGGTTCAGACCTTCCCGGGGAGTGGTGCCGCTGTGCAACAGCACTGCCCGCGATTCCATACACGCGATGATGCCCGCGTGCGACTCCCACGACGTCGTCCCCACTTGGCTGGAGCCTCCGCCGGAGACCGTGCTGACCTTCTTCGACAATTTGGTCGAGAAGCCCCGCAACGCCGAGGAGAATAAGGGCCTGACCCGGGATACTACTGACCGGGATGTAGCTTACATCGCCTCCAGGATGGAGGAGGCCGCCGCAGCTGCGGCTGCGGGCGAATTCGGATACACTGTGGAAGAGGCACAGGCCGCGGACGCAGTGAGTCAAGCAGAGGAGGCGGAAATCCTCAAGCTGCTGAAGATTGCGCCCAAGGAGTTTGCCGGGGAGCCTTCCGTGAAGTTTGCCGGGACGAGCGAGGTGGCCGGAGGGAGCGAGGCCGCCGGGCATGGCACTGAGTCCAGCGGGCCTGCCGAGGAGGAGGAGGACGCCGAGGCCGGAGATTCCGATGAAGACTCTGGTGGGTCTCTGAATCTTGACGACGATGCCTCCTCGTCCTCGGAGAACTCTCCGCCTCCGCCAAGCCCTCCGCAGCAACAGAAGAAGCGCCTCCGCAAGGCAACTGAGGCGGCGAGGCCGCAGGCGCCTCGACAGCAGCCGGCGCGCCGTGCGACGCGCGCCACCAAGACGAGCGAGGTCATCAAGGAGGCGCCCCGTGCTCGCGCGCCAAGCTGAGGGGGATCTTCCCGGAGCGGAACGGGTGCTCCTTCTGCCCCTCGGTCCTCAGCGTCGACGGGGGCCGGGTCTTCACAGCCCACAGCCCCGGAGACCGCCAAGCGCCCGAGGGAACCTTCTCCTCCAGCTCCTCGCGCGGGAGCACACCAGGCGGAGTTCGACTTCTCCGCCCTCAGCTCCGACGAAGAGGAAGAGGAGTAAGTACTTGTGATTCTTTTAGTTTCTTTGATTTTGTCTTGATTTTCCTTGCTTGGTTCTGATCTTGTTTTTGTTTTGCTTTCAGGACCCTGGCCCAGCGGATGGCGAAGAGGGCCAAGATCCCTGTGGTCGAGATTGAAGACGACGAGCCCGCCGCGGCGGCGGGAGGCGCGCCAGCGGCAGACTTGCCGGATCAACCCGCTGCTCCGAGGAGCAGCTCCCAGCTTAAGTCTGGTATTCGTTTTTCTGTTTTGACGGGCGCGCTCGAGGTTGTTGCTTGTACTGATATTTTGTTGTTTTGTGCAGAGGTGGAGCCGCAGCCGCAGGAGCACCAGGAGGTTGCCCCCGACTAGCCACTTGCTCCGCCCTCCCCGCCAAGGAGGAGCTCCCCGGCGAGGGAGAACGTTCCGCCAAGGACGGGCACTCCGCCAAGGGCGAGTACCCCGCCAAGGGTGAGCAGCCCGACAAGGGTGAGCAGCCCGCCAAGGGAGGGCGCGGGCGGCCCTCCGCCAGCAGGGGCCACTACTCCGCCGCCAAGAGAGAATTCCCCGGCGAGGGACCCCGTCGTCGAGGAAGTCCGCGAAGGTAAACCTTGTAGCTTCCTATTCTTGAATTCTTCTTTTTGGATATTTGCTTGACGATCTTTCTTTTCTTTTTCTTCTACTAGATCCTCCCGCCCCGGAGCCGATGGAGACGGAGGCCACCGCCGAGGAGGGAGTGCACGGCGACGGCGGCAACGCCACTGCCACTGAGGGAATGGCTGGAGCCGACGAGCCTGCCGCTGAAGAGACCGCCCCGACCGCAGACGCCGCGGCTGGGGAAGGGACCAGCGACCGCACTGCTGGCCCGGAGGCCGCAGGAGCGCCGGACGCTGCACCGGCCGCCGACCCTTCCGCCTCCGCGGCTGGACAGGGCGTCTACCTGGACGCCGCCAACGGGGTTTTCATTCAAGTCCCGTGGGCGTCCTCATCTCGAGCACCCACGGAGGGAGAGACCTTTGACGGAGAGGTCCTCGCCTCCGCCGGATTGAAGGTCGTTGAAGCGCCCGGCAGCAGCGACGAGCCCGAAGAGGAGAGAATCCTTCGCCGGCTCCTGGCCTTGTATCGGGCCAGGCAGGCGAAGTTGGAGTCTCGGGAGGCTCTGGCTGCCAAGGCTGGAGTTGATCTGGAGAAACGCGCCGCGGAGCTCCGCGCCGCCAACCAGGCGGCCCTCCGCAACTTGGCGGAGGAGCTTGAAGAGCTTGCCGGGGAGCAGCAAGCTTTCCTCCTAGAGAAGGCTGAGGTAGAAGAGCAGCAGCGGTTGGCCGCCGAAGAGCTGTCCCGGCGGGAAGGGGTACTCAACCAGCGGAAGGTCGACCTCGACGCCCACGAGGACGACCTCACCGCCCGGGAGCAAGCCATCGGCGGGGCTCTAAAGGAGGCGAGGGACGCTGCCGCTGCCGCGGAGACTGCTAAGAAGGATCTGGCGGCTAGGGTGGCGCAGCTGGAGTTGTTCCTGAAGGCGAGCGAAGACAGGGTCACTGCGCTCAACGTGTAGCGGGAGAAAGATGCCCACAACAACTCTGAGCTGCAGGTACGCCTCTCCGATAAGGGCCAGGAACTCACTGCCGCCAAGGATTCCATTGCTGACTTAGAGCTGAAGGTCTCCACCCTGACTGCTCGCTCGACGCCGCCCGGGACCGCGAGACGAAGCTGAAGGACGAACTCCGCAAGGAAAGGGCCTTAGTGGAGAGCGCCGCCGTCTCGGCGAACAACTTCAACCAGGCAGTGGAGCAGTGGACTGATGAGCTGGTCACCTCCGCTGCCAATATTGACATGGAGATGATGGCGCTGAGGGCGGAGCATCTCGTGTACTCCCCGGACGAGAGTCTCCCCCACAGCGCCAAGTTGAGTCTGTTCTTCAGGGGAATTGCGCCGGCGCTTGCGCGGCTGCGGGAGAAGATCCCGGTGCAGCTGGCCGACGAGGCGCGTCGGCTCTGCATGGGCACCATGGAGCGGGTCTTGTCGAAGATCGTCTACCGCAACCCCGGCATCAACCTCGTCAATGTCCTCCGCACCTTGCCGCCCGAAGCTGATCAGGAGGTGTTGAAGGCGACCGCGTAGATTAGATTCCTTTCTTCCTTTGCCGCTGCCAATTAAGTCATAGGCAGTAGTTGATTAGAACAGCGGCAAGCTATCTTTGTAATATACAATCTTATTTTGAGCAACCAATGCGGTGTTATCTCCCTTGCTTTGGTCCCTTCACTTTGTACGCATTCCACCCTACGCTTTTAGGGAACTCGCCGGCAAAGGACCCTTGCCGCGAGCGCTGAGTGCTGGACTCTTAGCAGCCTGCTGGCAATACCCTTGCCGGCAAGAAACCTTGCCGCAGCTAGTCGCAGCACACTTAGGTTGCTGAGCGAACTCGAAAACGAAGTAAGGGCGCGACACTTGTCGTAGCTCACTTAAGTCGTTGAGCATGCTCGAAACAAAGTAAGGGTGCGGCTAGCCACGGGTAGGTTCCTCCGCGCACAGGTTTTCCATACAAAGTGTGGTTGTTCAAGGAAGATAACTAAAATTTAAAAAATTTGAATTACTCAAATTTTGGTAACTTAGCTTTCATAGATTGTTTGTTCCCCGACAAGGCTTCTCTTTCTTGAACAATGCTTGGTTCATGCCTCCATCTCCTTCCCCCCCGGCAAACTTGTGCGCGAGGAATACTCCTTCTGCTTAAGAGGGAAAGAAAAAGAGGAGGAAAAACAAGTATAGGGCCTTACGGCTTGCTTGTGCTTACCGGGGATGTGCGTTGCACAAGGTGCCAAATGATGCATGCAAATAACAAAGGAAAGCATGGAAATGACAAATAGTGCGAAGCACAAAAGCTTTACTGATGCACGGGATCTGCGCCCGGCTTTGTACAAAGGTTTACATGCAACAGCGGCAAGACTCGTACAAAAGGTGGTTGCCGGAGCGGATCACGACAACCGCGCCTTATGGGTGAAACTTGCGAAGATGCTCTATGTTCCAGGAATTGCTCACCGGTAAGCCTTCTTCGGTCTCAAGGCAGACAGCGCCGGGCCTTGTGACTTGTCTCACCCGATAAGGGCCTTCCCACTTCGGCGTCAACTTGTTGGAATTCTTGGCGGACTGAACACGCCGAAGAACAAGGTCGCCTTCCTCGATACTCCTGGCCTTGACCTTGCGGCTATGATAGCGACGCAAGGCTTGCTGGTATCGAGCAGCTCGTACAGCATCCTGGAGACGTTCCTCCTCGAGGAGCAATGCATCATCTTGTCGCAGTTGCTCTTGCTCGAGCTCATCATAAGCGAGCACTCGAGGAGATCCGTATACGAGTTCCGTGGGGAGAACTGCCTCTGCTCCATAGACAAGAGCAAAGGGTGTCTGTCCGGTGGCTCGATTTGGTGTCGTCATGATCGACCAAAGAGCCGCCGGCAACTCCTCTATCCAGTTTCTTCCGCACTTGTGCAGCCTGTCGAAGGTTCTTGTCTTGAGTCCGCGCAGCACTTCAGCATTGGCCCTCTCTGCTTGACCATTGCTCCTCGGGTGAGCAACAGAAGCGAAGCAGACCCTGGCGCCAAGGTCTTGGACGTAGTGCATGAAGGTGCGACTTGTAAACTGTGTGCCGTTGTCGGTGATGATCCTGTTAAGGATTCTGAAACGGCAAACAATCGATCTGAAGAACCTGACTGCTGAGTGTGCTGTCACCTTTCTCACTGGTTCCACTTCTGGCCACTTTGTGAACTTGTCGATTGCTACGTACAAGTACTCAAAGCCCCCGACTGCGCGGGGAAAGGGGCCGAGGATATCGAGCCCCCAGACCGAGAAGGGCCAGGACAAAGGGATCGTCTGGAGAGCTTGAGCTGGCTGGTGAATTTGCTTGGCATGGAACTGGCACGCTTCACACTTGGTTACTTGTGCAGTTGCATCTTGGAGGGCTTCTGGCCAGAAGAACCCTTGCCGGAACGCCTTCCCGGCAAGTGCCCTTGCGCCAATGTGGTGGCCACATATGCCTCCATGTATCTCTGCCAACAGCTTCTGTCCATCTTCCCTGGATATGCACTTCAACCTGACACCATTGAGTCTTCTTCTGTACAGTTCATTGACAACGAACTGGTACATACTTGACTGCCTGGTTATTTTCTCTATCTCTTCCGGCTCGTCGGGAAGTTCTCTAGTTTGCAGAAAACGGACGATTTGCTGTGCCCATGCTGGAGCCTGAGGCTCAACAACAAGGACTAAAGGCATGAGGGCTGCTGCGGGAACCTCAGCTTCTACGGCAAGAACCTGCGGCTCTGCCGGAGCTGATGGTCCCCCGGCAAGCCTGCCGAGGCATGGCTTGTCGGGAACGACTGCTTCAACTGTACAGACCCTTGGATCTGCAGGAGCAAAGTGTTCCTCAGCATCTCGGCTGTTGATCTTGGGGACCTTGGCGGCGGCTTCGGGAAGATCCGCCGGCAAGTAGTCGCCGGAGACCAACTTTCTCTTCTTGTTTTGCCCAACTGATGGTGTAACGGATGGCTGAGTTAACTTGAGCACGAAGGTCCCTAGTTCCACAGGTAACTTCATTGCAGCGCACTTTGAGAGGCCATCTGCAATATCATTCTGAGCTCTTGGGACGTGCTCCATTTGCAGACCTTCAAAGTGTTCTTCAAGTTTCCTCACTTCATCAACATAAGCTTCCATCAAAGGGCTCTGGTAACTCTTATTCACTTGTCGGACCACCAACTGTGAATCTCCCCGCACAATCAACTTCTTGATCCCAAGCTCGGCCACAATTCTAAGGCCGGCAAGCAAACTTTCATACTCACCAGTATTGTTTATCGCTTGCTCCTTGGGAAAGTGCATCTGGACAACATACTTGAGGTGCTCTCCGGTGCGCGCTATGAGTACCACGCCGGCACCGGCGCCTTGCAGCGAGAAAGCACCATCAAAGTACATTATCCATTCACTGCTCGCTTCTTGGACGGGGACACTTGTCTCTGGGATTTCTTCATCTGGCGTTGGGGTCCATTCTGCTATGAATTCTGCCAAAGCTCTGCTCTGTATGGTTGAAGTACTCTCAAACTTGAGACCAAAGCTTGACAGCTCCAGTGCCCACTCGACGATCCTGCCTGTTGCTTCGGGATTCTGCAATATCCTCTTCAACGGAAAGCGAGTGACCACCGTTATCTCGTGTGCTTGGAAGTAATGGCGCAGCTTCCTTGAGGCCATGAGGAGGCCGAAAAGCAACTTCTGCACCCCAGAGTATCTTGATCTAGCCCCCTGCAAGAGGGAACTTACGAAATACACTGGGCGCTGCACCATCTTCTTTCGCACTTCACCTTGTTCCTGCGCAGACTTGTCCTTGTCGGGGCCAAAGCTTGTTAGGGAAGCCCCCTGCTTGTCGCTGGATTTGCTTACCGGGGATGTGGGTTCCTCATATGCCTCCCTCTCCGCTACTAACGCAGCACTAACCACTTGATTGGTTGCCGCTAGGTACAGCAGCAACTTCTCTTGTGGCCTAGGTGCGACAAGTATCGGAGTGGATGACAGGTATCCTTTCAAGTCTTGCAACGCTGCCTCCGCTTCCGGAGTCCATTTCATAGGGCCTGCCTTTTTCAGAATTTTGAAGAAAGGCAAGGCGCATTCTGCAGACTTTGAAATGAACCTGCTGAGGGCAGCCACACAACCAGCAAGTCTTCTTACGTCTTTGACGCGCTTCGGGGCTTCAATCTGCTCGATGGCTTTTATCTTGTCGGGATTGGCTTCAATCCCCCTCTGGGACACAAAGAACCCGAGAAGCTTGCCGGAGGGAACTCCGAAGACGCACTTCTCGGGGTTCAGTTTGAGTTGGATCTTGCGCAGATTCTCAAAGGTTTCCTCTAAGTCCTGTATCAGGGTATCTTTGCTCTTGCTCTTGACCACTATATCATCCATGTAGGCTTCTACATTCCGGTGGATCTGTGGCTCAAAAGCAGTGTGCACTACCCTTGCAAATGTTGAGCCTGCATTCTTCAATCCAAAAGGCATGCGTATGAAGCAATATGTGTCGCATGGAGTAATGAATGCAGTTTTCTCCTCATCTTCCTTGGCCATGAATATCTGGTGGTAACCTGAGTATGCATCAAGGAAGGAAAGCAACTCACATCCAGCTGTGGAGTCAACAATTTGGTCGATACGCGGCAAGGGAAAGGGATCCTTGGGACAAGCTTTGTTCACGTCTGTGAAGTCTATACAAAGTCTCCACTTTCCATTAGCCTTTCGCGCGACAACTGGATTGGCCAACCACGTGGGATGTATTACGCCTCTAATCAGGCCTGCTGCTTCTAACTTCTTTATCTCTTCGGCGATGAATTCTTGGCGCTCCACGGCTTGCTTCCTGACCTTCTGCTTGACGGGTCGCGCATGAGGACAAACAGCAAGCTTGTGCTCAATTACCTTCCTGGGAACGCCGGGGATGTCAGATGGTTGCCATGCAAACACATCGACATTCGCCCGCAGGAAGGCAACGAGCGCGCTTTCCTATTTGGGGTCGAGTGTAGCACTGATGGTGAAGGTACCACCAGTGCCGTCCTCCTTGGCGGACACCTTCTTGGTTGCCGGTGGAGCTGCCATTCCTTTCTTGCACTTGCCGGTGGAGCTCGATGGTGCGTCCTCGACGGCAGCGCAGCACTCCGAGGAGGTGCGTTTGCCGGAGTGGGCCCCAGAGCTCTTGCCGGACTTGGTCTTGGTCTTCCCCCCGGGAGCTTCAGCGGCAAGTGTGTTGCTCTCTGTTGCGGCTGCTGCATCCTGGTAGATCTTGTCGGCGCAGATAAGCGCGTCCTTCTTGTCGCCAGGGACAGAGATGACGCTTATCGGCCCCGGCATCTTGAGTACGTTGTATGCATAGTGGGAAGCTGCCATGAACTTGGCGAGGGCAGGACGACCAAGTATCCCATTGTATGGCAACTGGGATATCAGCAACATCGAATGTGATCCTTTCCGTCCTGAAGTTGAGCTCCCCGCCAAAGGTCACAGGCAGCGTAATCTTCCCCTTCGGCTTGCTCCTTCCCGGGTTGATCCCTTGGAACGACCCAGTTTCTTCGAGCTCGCCGTCTGGGATCTGTAGCTTCTTGATCACAGCTGAGGAGATCAAGTTCAGGCCGGCCCCGCCGTCAACCAACATCTTGGTGACCTTGAGGTTGCGGATAGTTGGTGAGACCAACATCGGCAAGCACCCGACCGCAGTTGTGCGGTCAGGGTGGTCCTCAAGGTCAAAGATGATGGGCGTGCCGGACCACTTCAGCAGCCTGCGTGACTCGACGGGCGGCTCAGCTGCATTCACTTCTCGCACCCACTGCTTGAGCTGGCGGTGGGAAGTGTGTAGAGAGGCACCTCCGTCGACACACAGAACCTCTGTGGCCTTCTGGAACTCCTGCTCGCTGTTGTCTCCTTCTTCCATGTCATCATCGTCGTCTTCATCCTCATCCTTGTCGCGGCCCCGAGGAGGTCTGTCACCTTGCCGCTGCTTGGCCTTGCCACGGCGTCCTCCCCGGCCATTGAACGGCCGCTTCTTGCTGGGTTCTCCTCCGCCTCCTTGGGCCTTCTCCTTGTCGCGACGCTCGTATTCAGCCTTCTGCTGCTCTACGAGGTACTCCACTCTTTTGCAGTTCTGAAGATCGTGGCCCTTGGTGCGGTGGATCTTGCAGTACTGCTTGTCGGAGCCGTCCTGCTTGTCGGCTGCCGCTACAGGGGCGGGCTCCTTGCCGGAACCGCCAGCCTGTGCCTTCTTGGCGGGAGCCTCCTTGCCGTACTGCTCGACAACCAGCACCTCCTTGTTCTTCTTCTTTCTGTTATTCCGCCGCCGGTTTTTCCTTGCCGGGGCGGCATCCTCGCTGTCGCTTCCTCCCGCGCCAGTATCCTCTTCCGCTGACATCCCGGATCTTGGTCATGGCCATCTCCTCCCTCATCCGACGGTTACGCACGTTCTGGTGAAACGCGCTAATAACCGCGGCAGGGTGGACGTCGGGAATGTTGTGCTGGACGCGGCTGAATCTTTGGATGTATTTGCGCAGGGACTCTCCCTCCTTCTGGGCGAGGACGTGGAGATCGCTCTCCTGGCGGTGGGGTTTGTGGCTGCCCGTGAAGGCGCCAACAAACTGGTGGCACAGATCTGCCCATGAGGAGATGGAGTTCTCCGGTAAGTGCATAAGCCAAGACCGGACGTTTGGCTTAAGCACTCGCGGGAAGTAGTTGGCTAGGATCTTCTCGTCGCGTCCCCCGGCAGCCTGCACCGCGATGGTGTAGATGCTGAGGAACTCCGAGGGGCGTGTCTTGCCGTCGTACTTCTCGGGTACGTCGGGCTTGAAATTCTTCATGCTGGGCCACTGGACTTGCTGCAGCTCACGGGTGAACGCAGGGCAACCTGCCGCGTACGGCAAGTCGCCTGGTTCACCGGGCGCGTGCGCGTCGACAGCGGTCCCAGCGCGCTGATCTGACTGTATTCGGGCTTCTCGTCGACGCTCGATGTGAGTCCGAGCGTCTTCTTGCCGCCTGTCGTCTAGGACTTGGCGTTGATCGCGGCAAGCCCACGGATCCGACGACGTCGTAGAGTCGTCGTCGACGTTGATCCGGCGGGGTGGCGATTTTTGCTTCCGCGGCGGGGAGTGCACGGTGGTTGCACCCCCGGCGGTCTTGTCTCCATCGGCCTTCGTCTGGTCGACTTGCCGCGGCCGCGATGTTGCCGGCTGCTGCGGCGTGTCGTTGTTGGCGAAGGCGATGAGACTCTGGATCGTTGCCCTCCAGTCTTCGGCCTTGTCTGCCGCTGGAGGGAAGTCGAGGAGCAGCTGTGCTCTTGCTAGAGCTTCTGCTGGAGAGGAGGGGAGCGGCGGCGAGCGGTGCGAGGAGCAGGACACGCTCGGACTTCTAACAGCGTTAGAAGGAGCATGTTCCCGCCCCGGCGACCGCGCCTAGCTCGTACCAGCGCGCTGGCCTTGAGCATCCCGCGATCCTCCGGTTTGGCCACGCCCCAGCAAGCGTATGGTACCTCCAGTACCACGCCGCTGCGGGTCTTGCACCTCCTGGGAGGGACGTGGGGCGTGTACTGACACCGAGGCTTTGGAGTTCGCCCGGTCGTCAGTCTTGTCCTTGGACTTGGTGGCGCCGTGAGTCTCCTCACCGGCGGTCACCCTTCCGCCGGCGTCTCCTCCACCAACCGTTGGTTCTGGTGGCGGTGGGATTGACGCAGACGGGCCTCCGACCTCCGAAGCCTTCTTCTTCGGAGGCATGTTGGTGTAGTCAAAGAAGCTGATGAAGTTGGAGAGGTTGATGAAGAATGCGCCCGCGTGAGCGCCGGATCAGGTTCGCACAACCTCGACGCCCCCTACCTGGCGCGCCAAAGATGTCGGGGGAAACTGTCCTCCCACGAGCACCTATGGGACCGGAGCCCCTTCTACGTTGCGGTAAGGGAGCGGAGGGAGCACGGAGAGCAGATCGAGGAGCGCACGCGGGCAGCTTACCCAGGTTCGGGCCGCGCGGACGCGTAAAACCCTACTCCTGCTTAGGTTGTATTGAGTTCTTGAGCTCGGGAGCTTGGAGATCTACAGTACTAGCTACACCGAGCGAGAGAGTTGTCCAGGTTTCGAACCCCCTCTACGTTGTGCATGGGCCTCCTTTTATAGCTAAAAGGGGTCACCGACAGGTGTCAACGTAGAGGAGGGTAAAAGTGTAATTTTGGTGGTAGTTGTAACAGTGCATGAACAGTATATGAACAGTGGTCTTCGCCTAACTTTGACAGTGGGGGAAGAGGGCATTAAATGCCCGTCGCCGTCGCCCCCAAAAGCGTCCGTCTATGCTTCTCCGTTCGCCACGGCGGTAGCCTCGTCACCGTGGCTTGCCACCGTGTGCCCCAGGCTGCACAGCCGTCTGCCACGCGCCCCTGGAAGGGCCCCAGGGCGACGCGTGGGCAGATGAGCTGGAGCGCGGGCACACAGCGTAGGTTTTCCCCGCCAAGCACCTTGCCGGGGTCGTGATCTTGCCGGGCCCGGAAGCTTGTCGCTCTCCGGGTCCTGCTGGGGCGCATGATGCGCTGAGGCATCTCTTGAGATATGTATTCCTTGGCCTTCCTGGCAAGCTCCTCTTGCCAGGGTCTTGTGCTAAAGTGACAACCTTGAGCCTGGTGTGGCCTTCCCGGCAAGCTCCTCTTGCCGGGGCCTTGATCTTCTGACTTGTATACTTTGTTCTTGAATGGCTTCATAGGGACCAGAAAGGTTCTTGGCGAGCACGTGGTAAGCCCTGCCACGGGAAGCTGCTACTGCCCGTGCACAAGTTGGGGTATTAAGGTACCCCTATCTTAGTACACCGACAGTGTTTTTTAGTTGATTCTTTTTGAAGATGATTAATAGAAAAATTGCTCACATCCACCAATTTATTTAAATTTTTTTGAGTTTCAAAAGTATTCGAAAGTTACAGATTACTTCAGACTGTTCTGTTTTTGACAGATTCTGTTTTTCGTGTGTTGTTTGCTTATTTTATTGAATCTATGAGTAGTATCGGGGGGTATGAATCATGGAGAAGTTGGAATACAGTAGGTATAACACCAATATAAAAAATAATGAGTTCATTATAGTACCTTTGTGTGGTGGTTTGTTTTTTTATACTAACGGAGCTCACGAGAATTTTGGTTAAGTTTTGTGTTGTGAAGTTTTCAGGGTTTGAGTATGGATTTGATGGAAAATGGAAGAAAGAGTGTCAAAAGCCTAAGATTGGGGATGCCCAATACACCCCAAGGTAAAATTCATGGACAACCAAAAGCCTAAGCTTGGGGATGCCCCGAGAAGGCATCCCCTCTTTCGTCTTCGTCTATCGGTAACTTTACTTAAGACTATATTTTTATTTACCACATGATATGTGTTTTGCTTGTAGCATCATGTATGATTTGAGTCTTTACTTTTTAGTTTGCCACAATCATCCTTGCTGGATACACCAATTGAGAGAGATAAATATGATTTAGAATTTGTTAGAATACTCTATGTGCTTCACTTATATCTTTGGAGCTAGATAGTTTTGCTCTAGTGCTTCACTTATATCTTTTAGAGCACGGTGGTGGTTTTATTTTGTAGAAATTATTGATCTCTCATGCTTCACTTATATCTGTTTGAGAGTCTCTTAGAACATCATGGTAATGTGCTTTGGTTATAAAACTAGTCCTAATATGATAGGCATCCAAGATGAATATAGTAAAAACTTTCATATAAAGTGCATTGAATATGATGAGAA
Organism: Secale cereale; assembly: GCA_902687465.1. Classification (NCBI taxonomy): domain Eukaryota; kingdom Viridiplantae; phylum Streptophyta; class Magnoliopsida; order Poales; family Poaceae; genus Secale; species Secale cereale. Next base: position 301,551,990 of record LR738712.1, on the reverse strand, counting down.
GTTTGATACTTGATGATTCTTTCGAGATATGAGGATGGTGCTATTAGAGTCATGCTAGTGGAGTAATTGTGAATTTGAGAAACACTTGTGTTAAAGTTTGTGATTCTCGTACCATGCACGTAAGGTGAACCGTTATGTGATGAAGTTTGAGCATGATTTATTTATTGAGTGTCATCCTTTGTGTGGAGGTCGGAATCGCGTGATGGTTAAATCCTACCAACCCTTCCCCTAGGAGCATGCATTGAATACTTTGTTTTGATAACTCGTAGATTTTTGCAATAAGTATATGAGTTCTTTATGACTAATGTTGAGTCCATGGATTATACGCACTCTAACACTTCCACCATTGCTAGCCTCTCTTGTACCGCGCAACTTTCGCTGGTACCATACACCCACCATCTACCTTCCTCAAAACAGCCACCATACCTACCTATCATGGCATTTCCATAGCCATTCCGAGATATATTGCCATGCAAATTTCCACCGTTCCATTCATATGACATGCTTCATCATCATCATCCACCTAGAGTTATATTTTGTTCTAGCTTCGAGTTGTAATCTTTGAGTTGTAAGTAAATAAAAGTGTGATGATCTTCATTATTAGAGCATTGTCCCGTGTGAGGAAAAAAAAGAGAAAGTCCCAAAAAAAAGATGGCCCAAAAAAGAGAGGGGGCTAATAAAAAAACGGAAAAGCCCCTCTAGAAAAAAGAGAGAGAAGGGACAATGCTACTATCCTTTACCACACTTGTGCTTCAAAGTAGCACCATAATCTTCATGATAGAGAGTCTCTTGTTTTGTCACTTTCATATACTAGTGGGAATTTTCATTATAGAACTTGGCTTGTATATTCCAACGATGGGCTTCCTCAAAATTCCCTAGGTCTTCATGAGTTAGAAAGTTGGATGCGCACCCACTTTTGATGTGCTTTCATGCACTTATAGCTCTTGTGCATCCGTTGCATGACAATCCCTACTCACTCACATTGATATCTATTGATGGGCATCTCCATATCCCATTGATACGCATAGTTGATGTGAGACTATCTTCCTCTTTTGTCTTCTCCACAACCATCACTCTATTCCACATAGTGCTATATCCATGGCTCACGCTCATGTATTGCGTGAAAGTTGAAAGGTTTGAAAGAATTAAAGTGTGAAACAATTGCTTGGCAGAAACCGGGGTTGTGCATGATTTAAATATATTATGTGATGAATATAGAGCATAGCCAGACTATATGATTTTGTAGGGATAACTTTCTTTGACCATGTTATTTTGAGAAGACATGATTGCTTTGTTAGTATGCTTGAAGTATTATTATTCTTATGTCAATATAGACTTTTGTCTTGAATCTTTCGGATCTGAACATTAATGCCACAATAAAGGGAATTACATTAAGAATTATGTTGGTTAGCATTCCACATCAAAAATTCTGTTTTTATCATTTACCTACTCGAGGACGAGCAGGAATTAAGCTTGGGGATGCTTGATACGTCTCCAACGTATCTATAATTTTTGATTGTTCCATGCTATTATATATTCTATTTTGGATGTTTAATGGGATTTATTATACACTTTTATATTATTTTTGGGACTAACCTACTAACCCAAGGCCTAGTGCAAATTGCTTTTTTTTTTCCTATTTCATTGTTTCGCAGAAAAGGAATATTAAAGGAGTCCAAACGGAATGAAATCTTTGGTAGAGTTATTTTTGGAATGATACCTTCACGAGAGACTTGCAGTACAAGTCAGAGAAGAAATGAGGTGCCCACGAGGGAGCTAGGCGCGCCCGGGGGGTAGGCGCGCCCCCACCCTCGTGGGCCCCGCATTGCTCCACCGACGTACTTTTTCCTCCTATATATACCCATATACCTTGAAAACATCGAGGAGCAGGAGGAAACCCTAATTCCACCGCCGTAACCTTCTGTTCCAGTGAGATCCCATCTTGGGGCCTGTTTCGGAGCTCCACTGGATAGGGCATCGATCACGGAGGGCTTCTACATCAACACCATAGCCTCTCCGATGAGTTGTGAGTAGTCGTGTCCATAGTTATTAGCTAGATGGCTTCTTCTCTCTCTTTGGATCTCAATACAAAGTTCTCCTCGATCTTCGAGGTGATCTATTCAATGTAATCTTTTTGCGGTGTGTTTGTCGAGATCCGATTATTTGTGGGTTTATGATCAAGATTATATATGAACAATATTGGATTCTTTTCTGAAATCTTTTATGTATGATTATGATATCCTTGCAAGTCTCTTCGAATTATTGGTTTGGTTTGGCCTACGAGATCTATAGTTCTTGCAATGGGAGAAGTGCTTGGCTTTGGGTTCAGTCTTGCGGTGTCCTTTCCAAGTGACAGTAGGGGCAGCAAGGCACGCGTAGTATTGTTGCCATCTAGGATAAAAAGATGGTGTTTATATCATATTGCTAGAGTTTATCCCTCTACATCATGTCATCTTGCTTAAGGCGTTAGTCCATTCTTATGAACTTAATACTCTAGATGCATGATGGATAACGATCGATGTGTGGAGTAATATTAGTAGATGCAGAATCATTTCCATCTACTTGTCACGGACATGATTCCTATATACAATGATCATGCCTAGGTATTCTCATAACTATGCACTTTTCTATCAATTGATCAACAGTAATTTGTTCACCCACCATAGAATTCTGCTATCATGAGAGAAGCCACTAGTGAAACCTATGGCCCCCGGGTCTATCTTTATCATATTAGTTTCCATCAACTAGCCAATTTCTTTCGCCATTTCTTATTTTCTTTCTTTACTTTCTGTTTCTATACTAAAAATACCAAAAATATTATCCTATGCTATCTATCAGATATCACTCTCGTAAGTGACCGTGAAGGGATTGACAACCCCTTATCGCGTTCGCTGCGAGGTTCTTATTTGTTTGTGCAGGTGTGAGGGACTCGCGCGTGGTCTCCTACTGGATTGATACCTTGGTTCTAAAAAACTGGGGGAAATACTTACGCTACTGTGCTGCATCACCCTTTCCTCTTAGAGGGAATACAACGCAAGCTTGAGAAGTAGTAGTTTCATGCTGTTATCTTGTCCACCTTACTACTTAACTAGTTTAACAAAATGAGTTTCATATACATGCTAAACATGTGATGTTTTTGCTTGTTTCTCTTTTAGAATGCAGACAAAATATTGGAGAAGGATACCTCGTTATGCAATGGTAAAGGAAGTAATGAAGATAAGGTTCAAGATAGGGAGGCATCCCTGTTAGTCTCCAAGAAAGCTAATATAACAGATAAGGAAAGCTATCTTGAAGACAGTGAGACAACCCCAAAGTCCTGTCTTGGTGTAGTGTTCGAGTTCCTGGAACAAGCTCCTCGAAGTCACTTTTGAATCAGATCGGTTTCTTGAGTCTCAACTACAAGCTGGAAGACATCGAGCAACTGTGTTGTGACAAGAAGCCAAAGGACTGTCGAAGTTCCTGGAGAATTCAGATGCATACTTTCTGGTGCAACAGCAAGCGCTGGAGGATTTAAGCGCCAAAAAGAGAAAGCTAATAAGCTTGCTAAGTGTCTTTCCAGCATCGAGGATATTGTTTCTTGCGCTCTTGTGAAGTGGTTTCAGTTCTGGAATTATTTAGCTATGGCGTTTATTTGCACTGGTCGCCAACTTGGACAACCAGTGCATGTAATATGATGCTTTGTTCCCCATATTTGCACTGGTGGCGAACTATGATGCCCAATGGTTGTAATATTTGTAATAGCCATAATAGCCTAGCGTATGCTGCTTGCTTTTATTTCCTTGTTGTCTTCTTTATTTGCTTGCTTGTAGTCAGTGCAATTTTTTTCCGCGGTGTGCTAGTGGCCGCAATAACCTATTATTTAAAACTAGGCCACAATATCTGTGGGCAACATATGGACCATTGTCACCATAGTCCTGCTATCTGCCGTAGTGACCGTGGGCCAACTACGGGCCTTCTACGGGCCCTAGAATCAATGGGTCTTCTACGGGCCGTATGACCGATTGCCCAAACATGGACCAATAACAGACCGAATTATGGGCCGTATACAGGCGAGAGTGGCAGCCGTCCGTTCATGGGCCAAGTAGGACGGACCTTTAAGAGGCTGACGAGTATAATAGGCTTAATTCTATCAACATGCATAATGGGTCATTAATGGGCCGTATTTCATGAGGCTATGAAAACGGCCCAACGGATTAACGGGCCATGAACGGTCCAACTTTAACCACGGTCTTAATTTGGCACAAAAGCAGAAAAATGCCAATAAATGGGCTGTAAAACAGCCCAAGAATAAATGGGCCCTTAAAAGGCCGAAATATAACACGGGCTGGGAACGGCCCAATGGAGTAACGGGCCGTTAATGGGTATGAAGCGTTATGATGTTCATTATGGGCCAGTTTCACTATGGGCCGTTAATGGGCCAAGAGTTACAAAGGGCCTCATATGGGCTGAAAGATGTCATGGGCCGTACATGGACCAAAAGTTACAACGGGCTGTAATAATATTGGACGGCCCAGATGAAGCTAGTGGGACGAATTAGGAAAGGCCATGATGGGCCATGAGTTATCGGGCCAGAATGGACTATATATGAGCAGGCCGTTAGCAGGCTTTCGATGGGCTCACCCGTTATCCTTTACTAAGTCAAACGAGCCGGCCTTTTGACTTGAATGGGCTCCTATTGGCCATGCCACGTGTCGACAAATCATTGGCGCCTCCTGTCCATAGGTTGGTTGACATCTGTCCGCATGTGGAGTTGACACGTGGTTCCATCGGCCAATGAGAATTTTACATGTGGAAAATTCGCATTGGTCCTCGCTGTTAGTGGGTTATTGGATCCAAAACCGGACCCGACAGCTTAACGGTGACCCGTTATAGTGGATGCCACGTGTTGGTTACCCTTGACGAAAGCACTTCCATGACGCGCCATTTATCTTCATGGAAGTGAACACTTTTACAACAGCACAAGTATGAGTATCTTGATTCTGTCATAAAATTGTCACGGATGTACATGCATGACAGAAAATGTAACCTACTATGACAAACACGTATTATTATGGAAGTGCTTTTTTTGTAGTGCTGCCTCTTGAAAAGCTGCTCAACTTGGTGGCATTTTTGTAGAACATGGCCCTTAGTCCGGTGGATTTTGCAGTAAGGGCCTCCACTCTTCCTAGCCTTGTTGGGGGCTGCGGCCTCCCGACAATCATTGCATGAAGCAACCTCCTTGCCTGGGCCTCAGCTTTTGCCTTCTTACCGATACTAGGTGTGCTCGATCCTTCAACTGTCATTACTATCTTATCTTTGTGCTTCTTATTGCACTTCTTGTTCTGCTTCTTCTGACTGGTGGTCTCGTCGTCATCCTCTGAATGAGGCCGACACCATCCTCTTTTACAGGGAGTTTCCTCCCCTCCTCCACTCGAGCACACTAATCGACCAAGGCGTAAAGCTCCTTCATAGTCTTGGGCAGCTGGACGTTCAACCTTGAACGTATCTGGAGGTTGCGCACATTGGACTAGAAAGCTGCTATTATAGCTGCCGGGTGGATGTCTGGGATGTTTTTGCGGACTCTGCTAAATCTCTGCATGTACTTCCGCAGAGTCTCTCCTTCCTTCTGCAGTATTAACTGCAAATCGCTGGGCTGCCCTGGTTCTTGATGGCCACTGGTGAAGGTGCCAACGAACTCATGGCACATGTCAGCCCAAGACGAGATGGAGTTCTCCGGCATATTCATCAACCAAGATCTCACATTAAGCTTAAGTTCTAATGGAAATTAGTTGTCAAATACCTTTTCATCTCTTCCTCCGGTAGCTTGAGCAGCGATGGTGTAGATGCTCAAGAATTCTGCCGGGTTCAGCTTCCCATCATACTTCTCTGGGATCTCGGGCTTGAAAGTGCGAGCCGATGACAAAGAGACTTTCCGCAGCTCACGGGTGAATGCATGGAACCCTGCCTCGAAAGGCAAGTACCCGCCCCCACCGAGCGCGGGCTCGTCGATGTTGGGGCCGCCACGCCCGTCGGGCTGGCAGTTGTAGCCGCAGCATTGGTCGATGGCGACGCACACGCGCTCCCTCCGCCTGCCCTCCCGGGCTCGTTGTTGATCTTGGTGTGCTCGTGAATACAACGAAGCCATTGAGATGTCGTCAGGCTCCTGCGCGCATGGCCCTCGCGCTGGTGGTCGGGGAGGTGACTGCACCATGGGAGTGGTGACTTCGACGCGGCCAGCGGCGTGGGCCATGGCGGTCGCTTGGGGAGGCCGTGGCGGGCCAGCCTACCGTGATCTCTTCGCGTCGGTGAAACCAATCAGCCTTTGGATGGTGGCTCGCCACTCATCCATCTGATCAGGTGCCGGTGGAAATTTCAACAGCAGCTGGGCCCACGCCATAGCCTCGGACGCAATGCTTCAGAGTGATGATGACATGGACCGTAAGGTCGCTCGGCTCCTGGCAGTGTCAGCGGCTGTCGCGCCATGTGCTCGTCATTGGGAGCCAGCCACTTGGACAACATGTTGATGAGTTGGAGGAGCTCGTGGGCCGGTGGTCCCATTGGGCGCAGCGGCCGGCTCCGCCCGTCTTGGAGGTGCTGCAAGCTCCAAGGTTGCACCCGCAATGGGGGTGACAGAGGAGTTCGCCCCCGAGCGAGCAGCATCGCCGATGTTGTGCCCGTCGATTGGACGAGGAAGCCAAGAAGAGAGGGCTTCTCCGCCCGTACCTCGTGGGATGTCGCCGCCGAGGCGTAGCTGGTGCTATTCTTCTCCGACATTTCCGGTTTCCACTTCGGCCACAGGAGAGGCAGTGGAAATGTTGCCTGCGTCGACCACGTCTCCCACCGCATTCGTGTTTCCGTGCTCCTCCTCATGCCTCGCAACAGTAGTGGACACGGGTGGCGGGGGCCTTGAGGATGACGAACGGGCCACATCACCAGACTTCTTCTTGGGCGCCATGATTGATGGAGCCAAAGAAGACTAAGCTGGCGATCAAGATTACACACTATTGATGCTCTCAGGTTCGCGCAAGTGATCCCCCTACCTGGCGTGGCAAAGATGACGGGGTATAACCACGGGTACCTATGGGACAGAGGTCCCTTTTGGTTCGGCATGGGGACAGACACGTTGGACAAAGAGCAGAGTAGCGCCGAGCAGCACGTCGGGGAGCACATGAGCAATTTTTACCCAGGTTCGGGCTGCCGCAAGGTGTAAAACCCTACTCCTGCTTTGGTGGATTGATGGTGGAAATGTGGAAAATGTACAAGCCACTCTTGCCTCGCAAGGCGGCCTCAGGGTGAGAGTGGTTGAGCGTATCAGTGTGTGTGGATTCGAATGGCTGAATCCTTTCTACAGTTGCCATGGGCCTCCTTTTATAGGTTAAGGGGTCACCACAATTGCAAATCAGTCTTTCTAGGCTGATTTAATAGAAAACAGTGGCATTACACCTAACTCTGGAGCTGATAGAGTGCATTAAATGCACCGCTTAGTGTCACATCATAGCTCTCCCAGCAAGCCTTGCTGGCTTGTTCTGCTAGCTGCGCTCTTGTTCGCTTGACACGTCTTTGGATGGGGGTCATTTGTTGGTTCTTGTTGTAGGAGATGGATGCCACGTATCCAGGGGTGGCCACTAAGACACCTTAAAGCTTGACACCACACTGATTGGTGATTGGTGTTGCTGTGCGGTGGAGTTTTACCTCCGCCCGCCCCGGCAAGCCTGCCGGAGTGATCCCGGTCACTTGTTGCCGGGCGAATCCGTCTCCCTACCTGGTTCGCGTGCCTGACAAGGGTGGTTTTCCTTCTGGTGGTGTCGCGCACATTGGTTGTCTTGATATCCTTGACCATCTTGCTCATTCATCATGGAGCTGATCTCTTCGTGTCCTGGACTGGTACTTGGTGCTGCAACTTTCCCTCGAGCCTGTGCACGGTTTGGTGGAACGGGCCCTGGGTCTATTGCATGACAGTAACAGAAGCACACCCAGCAATTTGCCAAAGGCTGCTACTAAGCAAAGGAAGAAGAAAACCTCAGACAGTGAGGATGAGGACTTTATTGCTGGAGAAGTCACCTCCAAGAAGAAGCAACTTCTCAAGAAAGAGTATGATGTTGCTGGTGCAACAAAGCCTGGTCAATCCAAGAAAGCTCCTTTCAAAGAGCTCCAATGTCAAAAGCTAGAGTCTCAACCAAAGAAACCATGGAGTTCACTCTTGAACCAAGAGAAGAAGAGGCAGCTGGAGGAAAGTAGAGGAAGGAAAGAGTCAGAAAGACCATAGCTAGAGTCATTGGAAGACCATCCATGAGGGATGATGATGATTAAGAAGAAGAGGTGGAAGAGCCTGCTGCACCTCCTACCAAGACCCAAAAGATGATGTGGGGTGCCATCAGGACTGGGGCTGCTCCATCAAAGCCCAAGTCTTCCCCCAAGTCTTTAGCTCAAGCTCCTAAACCATCTTCACCAAAGAGATCAACAAGGAACATACCCGCTGCTGAGAAGAACAAGGCCCTAGTGCCAGAAGTACAAGAAGAAGCTCAACAAGAAGTTCATGAAGAAGATGAGGAAGATGATGATGAGTCTCTAGTGCTCGGGAAACTCAAGCCCAAGATCCCAGATCATAGTGATGATCATCATGTGGCAGAAAGTATGAAGTTGAGAAAGGATAATGGTATGAGACTATGGAGAAAGACTGATCCTTATCCCACCAGGAGAAGGACTGTTGTTGACTATAGGTTCCATACCAGAGAGCAACAAGACTTCTATGAGACTGTCATTCTGGACAAGATGCCCATAGTGTGTGACATGAAATGGGTTGACTAGAAGTACATTAACAAGAATGCAGATCATTTTCCCCATGTCCATGAGAGCTTCACGATGAATGAAGTTGACAAGTTTGTGGGACTAAAGTTGACTCAGTGGAATGATGAGATGATCATGCAATTCTACTCCACTGCTCACTTCTATACTAATGGAAATATTGTCTGGATGACTGAGGGTACAAGGTATCAATCTTCTATTTGACAATGGGCCAAGTTGATCAATGCCCCAAGGAAATTAATGATGATCTAGATGTGTATTGTAAGCCTAGGCAGGATCATAACTCCTTGGCTAATATGTACAAGACCATTCCAGATGCAGCCATAGAGTCACACTAGTTTGGCTCCATATACTATTTGTTTGCAGGACTGAACACCATCAACACTATCTTGAGGCACACTCTGTTGCCCAAGTCTGGAGATCACAGGACGATTCGTGGTCACTCAATCAATTTTCTCCATTTTTTGATGTGCTACAGAAATTCAAAGTCATGAACCTGATAGTTGAAACAGTCACGCGGACAGCAGCTGGCCAAAAGAGATCTTGTGGATATGCCCCTCACATTCAGATGTTGATCAATTCCAAGGTAGGAACCGAGACATATCTATGACAAGAAGCATTTAGCTATTAGGCCAGAACTTGAGGACAACGAGGTTTTCATGGATGCGTCACATCCTACTTCTGTTGAGGGAAAAGAGAAAATTGAGAAGGAAAAGACAGCCAAAGCAGCAAAAGCAGCAAGTGCCTCTAGAACAACCCCTGCAAACCTCAAGACCAGGCAAGATCAGCTCAGTTATCTGCTTGATGCCAGTATGAGGATTTGAGAAGAGCTTGGCCACCTTGACTCAGAATCAAGAAAGTCTTGAGAGGATCTTTGAGTTAAAACTGCATGACCTTGATGTGAAGGTCACTGAGATTCAAACCACTATGGAGAAGCTCCAGGAAGACGCTGAGGACATGAATGATAGACCAACCACTGATGCTTTTCAGAGAGTCGCAAGGGGACCAAGATCATTAGCTGTGCCAGTTGTCGACTCTAGGACTACCATTTCAGCACATGCAGAGACTGCCTCAGTTGTACCTCCAGTGTCAACTCCTCCAGCTCCACAAAGTTCCTCTGAAGCATTTGTCGATGCCCTCATGTCCATGCTGTCTACGCACACCAGAGCGACAAGCTAGAAGACCCCTTCAGGAGCTCCCAGAGATTGTGCCTAGAGTGTCGTATAGCACTATGCATTTTCAAGCTTTTTGGTAACTTGTTGCCAAAGGGGTAGAAAGTGTATAGATCATTAGGCTGAGAGAGAGAGAGTTTTGCCTTTTGTTGGTTTTATTTGCTTCTCTTGATACTTGGTTCGTTTGGTTATTGATACCCATTGCCAGAATTCGTCTATGCTCATGAGACACTTATATGGTCATGTGTTTGATCATACTATGCTTTAATGTGTGCTTGCATCATGATATCTATGACATTTGTGTATGATCAATCATGTTTTCCGTTGGTGAAGAGTGCATGTTGTTTAACTCTTATCACTTTGTGTGCTCAACCAAGATGTATGTGACATGGAAGAGTAACCCATGATCCTAATCGATTGTGGATTTGCATTCAAAAGCAAATTTTAAATAATGCACAAATTTAGGGGGAGCTCTTACTTATCACATACTTCTCAAAGCGACGATGTATTTCATTCGTATTATCAATTGTCGAAGCTTTGATCTATATTTTGTACTCAATTGCCACAAAGGAGGAGATTGAAAGTGCAACTAATCCCGAGGTGGTTTTGATAATTCATAACAACATATAGCTCATTGAACTAACATCCATTCAAGCAAAATATTTCAGGAAGTTCAATGATTGGCGTGGCATGACTAGATTGGCAAAAGCTCAAGACTCTTCATTTCTATTTCAGTGATCCAAGATCACATAGAGTCTATAGGAAAGCCAATACTATTAAAAGGGGATGAAGTGTTGCTTAATGATCTGGCTGCTCAAGTGCTTAGTGATATTGCTCCAAAATCCTCAGCCACTTTCTCATTCCCACATTTCTCCAGAACCCAAAGTCAAACTCGGCCCCACCGATTTGATCTATCCAGCGCCACCGAGTTCATTTGACATATTCACTGCCAGAAACTCGAGACAGTTTGGTCACACCGATATGGATCTCAGTCTCACAGAGATGGCCTAGCAATCTCTCTGTTTCCCCACCGAAATGAGAAATCGGTCCCACCAAGTTTGCCTGACCAACTCTCTGGTTGCTCATTGCTGAAATCGTTCTCAGCGAGTTCATGAAATCGGCGTCACCGAGATGAGGTTTTGCCCTAGCCCTAGCACATTGGTGCCACCGACTTGTTCCTGCCGGTCCCACCAAGATTCCTAACGTTTACATTTTGAACTGCTTCGGTCTCACCGAGTTCTCCTATTCAGTCTGACCGAGTTGGCTCAAATGTGTGTAACACTTGGATTTTGTGTGGAGGCTATATATACCCATCCACCCCCTTCTACATTTGAGAGAGAGCCATCAAAACGTGCCTACACTTCCACTACTCATTTTCTAAGAGAGAACCACCTACTCATGTGTTGATATTAAGATATTCCAATCCAACCACAAGAATCTTGATCTCTATCCTTCCCCAAGGTTCTTTCCACTCAAGTCATCTTTCCACCATAGCCAAATCTGTGAGAGAGAATTGAGTGTTGAGAAGACTCTCATTAGAAGCACAAGAGCAATGCGTTCATCATCAACACACCATCTATTACCTTTTGTAGAGTGGTGTCTCCTAGATTGTTTAGGTGTCGCTTGGGATACTCCGACAAGATTGTGGAGTTGAACCAAGAAGTTTGTAAGGGCAAGGAGATCGCCTACTTCGTGAAGGTCTACCCGAGTGAGGGGAGTCCTTCGTGGGTGATGGCCATGGTGGGAAAGAGAAGGTTGCTTCTTTGTGGACCCTTTGTGGGTGGAGCCCACCCTGGACTCACGCAACCGTTACCCTTCATTGGTTGAAGTCTCCGTCAACGTGGATGTACGATGGCACCACCTATCGGAACCATGCCAAAAATCTCCGTGTCTTCATTGTGTTTGCACTCTCCAATCCCTTCCCTTTACCTTCATATGGAATGTTTTACTTTCCGCTGCTACGCTCTTAGAATTGCATGTGTAGGTTGGTTGCTTGACTTGTACTAGTTGCTAAAACCTGCCAACACTTAAAATTGGGCAAAGGCTAGATTTTTATTTGGTCAAGTAGTCTAATCACCCCCACCCCCATGCTCTAGACCAACTTTCAATCCTATAGCCCGTCCGCACGTCCCTGAGCAACCGGAGTCCACGCCCCTCGCTCGTCCATCCGGCGTCGCGCCTGCATGTCCGCCCATCCCCGAGCAGCCGCATAACGCACCCCTCGCTTGTCCGGTCGGCACCGCGCCCCTCGGCTGCCTGTCCATCGTGGTCAGCTTGCAGCTCTGTAGTCGCCGGTGCGTAAAGCTTCGTCGCGTGCAGCTTCGCCATCACCGGCTCGTGAAGCTCCGCCGTCGTCGCCGCATGAAGCTCCGCCCTCGTCGCCGCATGAAGCTCCGCCATCTTGCCAGCGCCGCTTCACGCTCCGCCCTCCTCTCTATGGCAGCTCCTCCCCCCTATGGCATGGCCGCAAAACAAGAACAGGGCACGGCCGGACGTCGACCATGACGATGCGCGACTCGTCCCTCTCAGTGTTGTTGGGCGAACAGCTCTGCTCCGACGAACTCTTCATCCATCCATTTGGATCGACTAGGGCTGTTGGGCGAGCTGCTCTGCTCCGGCATCTTTTTTTAATAAAAAACAATCTTTGTCGTCTGTAATTGATCCGGCTGACGGCAAAGCACATGTTTTTGGCTAACGACAAAACCACATTCTTTGCTATCTATTATTTCTGTGCCAGACGGTAAATCCTTAGTTTGGCTGACGGCAAAATCTTTGATATCTGCCCAATGAAAAGCTGACAACAAAGTATTCTTTGTTGCTTTGGCTTTGCCGACACACTTTACCATCAGCCGGCAGACGGCAAAATCTTTGCCGTCTGTAATAGTGCATTTACCATCTGTACAAGCCTGGTGACAAGCTAGTTGTTTCCTATAGTGGCATGACCAAGGAAACTTCTTATACCTTTCATATCTTTTGGACATGGCATTTTCTTAATTGATTCAACTTTGGCTTTATTGACTTCAGTACCTCTTTCAGAAATTTTATGCCCCAAGACAATGCCTTCATTAACCATAAAGTGGCATTTTTCCCAATTCAAGACAAAATTAGTTTACTCATATCTCTGCAAAACTCGATCAAGGTTGCCTAAGCAATCATGAAAATAAGTTTCATACACGGAAAAATCATCCACGAAAATCTCAACAATCTTTTCACAAAAGCCAGAGAATATAGCAGTCATACATCTTTGAAAGGTAGCAAGTGCATTTCATGAACCAAAAGGCATACGTCTATAAGCAAAGGTATAGAAAGGGCAAGTAAAAGAAGTTTTCTCTTGATCATCTTGTGACACATGTATTTGGGAAAAACCAGAGTATCCATCCAAAAAAACTGAAATATGTATGCTTTGATAATCTTTCTAGCATTTAATTAATCAATGGTAGGGGGTAATGATCCTTCCTAGTAGCTTTGTTTCTATTTTCTAAAATCAATTACCATCCTATAACATGTTATTATTCTTTGTGGGATAAGTTCATTTCTATCATTAGGGACAATGGTAATACCTCCCTTCTTAAGTACAAAGTGAACAGGACTTACCCATCTACTATTAGCTATAGGATACATTATACTTGCTTGCAGGAGCTTTAATATTTCTTTTAATACCACTTATTTCCTCTTAGGATTGCTGATGATCGACGACTGGCTTAACATCATGCTCCATATTAATCTTTTGCGGACATAGAGTGGGGCTAATGCCCTTAAGATCGTTAAAGTACATCCAATAGCGGCGCAATGCTTTCTCATAGTTTTCAATAATATTTTTCCTTCCGGCTTTGAATGGTTAGCACTAATAATAACATGATATATATTCTTTTCATCAAGGCAACCATATTTCTATGTATCAGGCTATTGTTTAAGTTCAAACACATGACCGCTCTTAGGTGGAAGTGGGTCTCCAAGAGTCTCAACAAGAAAATTGCGTTTCAAAATAGGTATTTGTTTGAAGAATATTTTATCTATTTCATTTCTTTCATACATATGCATATCATTCTCACGGTCTAGAAAATATTGTTCAAACGGATCAGTAGGAGGCACGACAATAGAAGCAAGACCAGTGATTTCATCTTTACTAGGCAATTCTTTATCACGAGGTTGTCTACAAAATTTAGAGAAATTAAACTCATGAGACACATCACCAATGTTAACAGTGGCCGTTTCTATAGCACAATCAATCTTAGCATTAACCGTATTCATAAATGATCTACCAAATATAATGGGACAAAAATCATCTTGAGGAGAACCAAGAATTAGAAAATTAGTAGGGTATTTAATTTTACCACACAAGACTTCTACATCTCTAAAAATCACAAGTAGTGAAAATGTATCTATATTCACAAGTTTAATGGTAACGCCAATGTCTTCTATTTTAGCGAGAGCAATATCTTCAATAATTTCTTGATATAAGGTAAATGGGATAGCACTCACTAGCACCCAAATCACATAAGCCATGATAACAGTGATCTCCTATTTTAACAGAGACAACAGGCGTGCCAACAATAGGCCTATTTTTAACTTTAGGATCATGGTTGGCAATTCTAGCAGCCTCCTCACATGAATAAATAACATGTACATCAATATTGTTGGCCAAGACATCTTTAACCATGGCAACAATAGGTTCAACTTTAATTTGTTTAGAGGGTGTCGATGTTCTTATATAACTTTTGTTAACCATAGTTGAAACCTTAGCATGTTATTTTATCCTAACAGGGAAATGAGGTTTCTCAATATAAGCAGTAGGAATAACTGGGTTATCACTTTAAGTTATAATTGCTTCTTTAGGCTTAGTGGGTTTTTCTACTTCTATTTCAATACGGGGGTGATATTTAAACCACTTCTCCTTGGGAAGATCAACATGAGTAGCAATGATTCACAAAAGGAAGCTATTACCTCAGAGTCAAGTCTATAATTAGTGCTAAAATTATGAAAAGCATCGGTATCCATACAAGATTTAACACGATCAAACTCAAGCTTTATACCTGACTCTTTACCTTTGTCGAGTTCCCAATCTTCAGATTTATGTTTAATTATTTCCAAAAGATACCATCTAAATTCAATAGTTTTCTTCATAAAAGAATCGGTACAGGAAGTATCCACCATCACCCGATCATTATGAGAAAGCCGAGCATAAAAAATATGTATAATAATTTCTCTTGAGAACTCATGGTTGGGGCATGAATACATCATTGATTTAAGCCTCCCCCAAGCTTGAGCAATACTTTCTCCTTCACGAGGCCAAAAATTATGTATAATTTTTTGATCACGGTGAACCAGGTGCATAGGATAAAACTTCTGATGAAATTCCAATTTCAATCGGGTCCAGTCCCATGCTCCCATATCATCACATAGCCTATACCATGTCAACGCGTTTTCCCCAAAGATAAAGGGACAACCTTATTCTAAATTCTATCTTAGGATAAACACGCAAGCTTAAACAATCCACAAACTTCATCCACATATATCAAGTGCATATCCGGATGCACCGCTCCATCTCATGCATAAGGATTAGCTAGCAGTTTCTCTATCATACCCGAAGGAATCTCATAATAAATATATCAAGTGCATATCCGGACGCACCATTCCATATTATTGAGGGAAAATTCTTTGTGCTTCTGTTCGAGGTGAAGATACACCGAACAAGCCCCTCAAAGGATTACTTTCTAGTGACAAGTGACAGAAAATATTAGCACATAATATAAATGCTTCCTTACCAAATTCAACTCACCAAAGGCGCTTCACTCCCCGACAATGTTGCCCGAACGGAGTCTTGATGACCCACAAGTACAGGCGATCAATCATATTCCTTTCGATAAGTAAGAGTGTCGAACCCAGCGAGGAGTAGAAGCAAATGGCAAGCGGTTTTCACCAAGGTAATTTCTACAAGCACTAAAATTGTTGGTAGCAAGTTGTTTGATAGCAAGAAAATTTGTAATTGGTAACAAGTAACACATGTAACAAAGGTGCATCAATATGGCCCAATACTTTTTATAGATAAGGAAAATATTGAACAAATTCATATATAAAGCTAAACGCTCCCGAGGACACATGGGAATTTCCGTCAAGTTAGTTTTCATCGTGCTCATATGATTCACGATGGTTACTTTGATAATTTGACATGTGGGTGGACTGGTGCTTGGGTGCTATCCTTACTTGGACAAGCCTCCCATTTATTATTAGCCCCTCTCACAAGCAACCAAAACTACAGAAGAATAATTAAGATAAATCTAATCATTGCACTAAAGATGTGGATCCAAATCAGCCTCTTACGAAGCAATGCATAAACTACGGTTTAGGATTCTGTCACTCTAGAAACCCATCATCTAATTTCTACTTCCCAATCCTTACTCTAAGCCCAAATCATGGTGAAGTGTCATGTAGTTGACGTTCACATAACACCACTAGAGGAAAGACAACATACATCTAATAAAAATATCAAACGAATACCAAATTCGCATGATTAGTTATAACAAGAGTTCTCCCATGTCCTCGGGAACAAAAGTAACTACTCACAAAGCATGTTCATGTTCATGATCAGAGGAGTATTAAATATCATTAAGGATATGAACATATTATTTTGCACCAAATAAACCAACTAGCATCAACTACTAGAAGTAATCAACACTAGTAGGAACCCACTGGTACCAATCTGAGGTTTTGAGACAAAGACTGAATACAAGAAATGAACTAGGGTTTGAGTGGAGATGGTGTTGGTGACGATGTTGATGAAGATTGGCCCCCCCATGATGACAGGATCGTTGGTGATGACATTGGCTTAGATTTCCCCCTCCGGGAGGGAAGTTTCCCCAGAAGAATCACTCCGTCGGAGACCTAGACTGATTCTGGCAGGGTTCCACATCAAGACGGTGGCGCTTCGTCCCAAATGTCCTCTTCTTATTTTATTTTCTAGGTCAAAACCCTTCATATAGTATAAGATGGGCACCGGATGATGGCTAGAGGGGCCACAAGCTCAGGGGCTCGGCCTGGGCGGTAGGGTGCACCCCCAGGCTTGTGGCCACCTAGTGGGTCCCCTTTTAGCAATTCTTCGCCCAATATTTTTTATATATTCCAAAATAATTCTCTGTAAAATTTCAGGACATTAGGAGTTGTGCAGAATATGGATCTCAGATTTGCTCCTTTCCTGTCCAAAATTCCAGCTGTCGGTATTCTCCCTCTTCATGTGAGTCTTGCAAAATAAGAGAGAAAAGGCATAAGAATTGAATTATAAAGTGAAATAACTGTCCATAGTACAATAAATATCAACATAAAAACATGGTGCAAAATGGACGTATCAGATTAGCAGGGTGGATATCATTCTTCTTTTTTGTTTGATTTCATTAGTAGTCGGATCTTGCTCTTCTGCATGATGATTTCTATGTATTGATGTTCTCACGTATTCATGATGTAGCTTGTGGCGAGTGTCAGCCTTTATTTGGTATTCTCATCTACTCAGTATGTGCTATGTTGTAAAGGTATCCACCTTGCTATGCGCTCGAAATGCGATTCTGCCCCAATCATGAATTCATCACATGATCGGGATAGAATTGCATCTTGGGCGCTACAAGTTGGTATTAGATCCTTACCTACCGCTGGAGCTCCCTTCATCGATCGAACCATTGATGAATCTAGAAAAAAATAACTATCTTCTAAGCCTAGTTATATACCGGAGAGTAGGAATTCTTTTTAATCCATATCCCATTTGTCGCTTTGGTGAGGAATTGTAGCATAGGTGTTTTAATTCTACTCTCCCCCTTCAATTTTTTTAGGATCACATGGGTATTGTTGGAATCGTTGTGATATCGGTGTGATAGAATTATGTTCTTGGTGCATCCTGACTGCATTGACTTCTTTTGAGGAGTTTTGCTCGAAGGGGTTCTTTTCACATTCGCAATCATTCAGTTCCTGAATACCCGAGAACGCCGATATCAAAATGTTGCCATACTTCTCATGGTGGCAAATAGTGTCATGACTTATCCCCGGTAGTAGAGGAGATAGCAAGGATGATATTCCATGACTAGTCTCATTGTGTTTTCGAAGGTCTGAGGTACACGAGTTTGTGGAGTTTTCTCGGTTATCTGTTGAGGGATGTGATACATTTGGAGCTTAGTATTCTACTAGGAGTTGTGTCATGATTTTTTGCAACTTGTATCTATCGGACTAGATTGCATAACGAGAAATTTTTGAGAGTTCCTAGGTGGCAATTCATGTAGTTACATAGATTTGTCCTTCTAATAAATGCATGATGGGGTTATGTGTTTATTTCCAGCTTATTTTGCAAGCCAGGTCCTTTGTTTTCTGTTTGGTTGTGGTATTTGAGTTGCTTCGATGTCAAGTGTTAATCACATACCTTTCCTAAGCGGTGTTCTCATATTGATATCGGAGTGTTAATACTTCTTGATCATCGAGATTGTCATGTTAAATTATTTTTCAACCGGTGTGCTTCTCTTCAAGTTGATCCGGTCAATTCAACATATTCAAGATCAATTCTCAATTTTCTTTATGGTGTGCATTTCGTCCATCCCAAGTTCCCTTTGTTTTTCCCACCTTCACACCCTTTTTCTTCAAGGAGTCTGAAACCTCAAATAAAGTATGCATTTCATTCATGTGAAGTCTCTTCATTCTTCTCGTTTAGTGTTCTTATCCGGTGATTCTCATGAAGATGCTTAAGAGCTACAAGTTCATCATTCTTCGTTCTCTTTTTCTTCTCCGGTGGATTCAATTCATGCTTCGGGTTTTAATCATATCTCTTCCTTTTTGTTTCACATGTTTTCCCATGTTGGAATTTATTATCCAAGCCTCTCTTGTTTATTCAACTCTCTTTATCTCTTCTCCGGAGTGTTGAAGACATCTGAGAAGATTAATGTTTCCATTCTTAATCAGTTCAAGCTATTTCAAGGTTGTTATCTCATCCGAGCCATTGAAATCAACCGGTGCAATCTCTCTTCCAAGCAATCATTTTCAACGCTGTTTCTTGTGAGTGGGCCCATAACCCACAGGTCTTTTCCCAGGATATTACACGACTCTTCTAATTTTTCTGGAGTTATTCTCAAACGCTTTTCAAAGTTTGATGTAAGAATGAAATTTAGCAGTCAGATGTCGTCTTCAAGATCGCTTTCTCGATATATTTTTCTTTGGCTTCCCCATTTTCTCTTTTCATTATTCTGGTGTGTCTCAACAATTTTGGTGGTGTTTAACATTTTCATTCTAAGCTTTCAAGACCAAAATAGAATTTCTCCTAAATCTTGGTTCGGTCTATTAAAGATTCATGGTTCTAGCTTCATGCCATCCTCACAATTGTTTTAAATTGTGAGAATTCTTTTCATAACCATCTGAAGTATTTCATGAGTTGTTTTTGTTTCTAGATCATCCAAAGGCCATCATGTCAGAAGATGTCTTCGTTTCGAAATGGATACCTCTTCTTTTGTCTCCAATTCATTCTGATGCATCATTCAAGTATTTAGTTGGTCAGGTCATGATCTCTTAGTTCTCTTGCATATAAATTCCATCAAGTATCATTGTTTGTTTTCTAATTCTTTTGGGCGACCCGATTCTCTTTTCTTCGTTCATTTCACATGCTTATGGTGGTTCGTCCAAGATTCATATTCCTTTATTATTGTATCAATTCATTTGTCCATCCATATTCTTGTTTTTTGAAGTGCAATCAGCTCTCCATTGTCTTTTTAGGTGGTGGTATGTCACTCTTGACAAATTCCCTTCGTGTTTAATGATTCACAAGTTGTCAAGAATGAGATATTTTAAACCCATCATTTCCTCTTCTTCCAGGAGATATTTGCAACCCATCAATCTCTTTGTTTGTCACACCCTGATTTTCATGCCACAACACTTAAGCTAATAATCATGCTAAAAATGTGGATTGACAAAAACTTTTGAGTGTTTTTGACTTTGCTCGAATGATTTTCTGTCTGCTGTTTGATAGTGCTCTAAAAATCAAATAAATAATCCAACTCTTATACTTCATCTCCTTGATCCAAAACCTTTTCCCAATGATCATGCCATGTGTATAGACTAGTATAGTATTTTCTTATAAAAATATTTTGGCCAAATAGTATTTTCTAAAATTAGTTTTCCAAAAACCCTTGAATTGAGGTTTGCACTACAAGTACCTTATTTAGGGTGTGAAAAATCTTTCAAAAGGTACATTTGAATCCTATTAGGTATAGGACTCCCATAAACCACAAAATTATAATTTTAAAAGTATTTTTTTTATATTTTATTTAAATGCTTTTTCTTTAGGCCAGAAATGGTCTTTAATAGGTAAACATTATTTAGATATTTCAAAAATATTTGCCAAAATTCAGGGGAACTCATAGGACATATATTGTCCATATATAAGAGTTTCAACACATGGTCATGTTCAAAATATTGGACAAATCCTTCCAAAACACTTTCTGGATATTTCAAGCTTTTGAAATATTTACAAAGGAAATATTCCCTGAAAATTCCAGGGAAATTCTAGCATGTCAAATATGACATATTTGATGATCTTACAAAGCCTCATGCCTTGAAGATGAAGGAAACATCATCTAATCCCCTCAAAACCATTTCTGTCCATTTTGAAGTTTGAGCAACTTTACATTGCCAAACTTGTCCAAATGCTCTCAAACTTGGTGCACATGCTAAAATGATGTAAATATGCATCTATGCTAAATGTCACAAGTTTTGAAGAAGGATAACTTGATATAAATGCCCCAAAACCCTTTTTGACCAGATCCAAATTTGAACAACTCTACATTGCCAACTTTTTACTTGGGGCCTCAAATTTTGTGGTCAGGCTCACAAACCCAAATGATGACACTACACCAAGTGGTGCATCAAGGAGAGATGATTTGCTTAACCTAATCTTGAGAAATCCATTTCTGTTGATTTCTAGGGTTCACCAAAGTTGCATTGGCAACTTTGCCCAAATGAGCTCAAATTTGGTGGAAGGGCCTAAATGTATGTGTCATTTGATCCTGTTAAGTCTCATGTCAATTGGGAGTCATTTGCTTGCCCAAAACCACATCAAACACCTTCTGCCATTTTACCAAAACCACTGTTCTGCCCCCTTTTACTATTAACCTTTGATTCAACTTTTTACCACAGCATCACCTAGTCACCTTCTTCCTCCAGTAACTCTCCCATGACCAGAGCTCAATGATTGAGGGGTGAAAACCCTCATTTTACCACCCTGGACAGCCCCTCTCTCCTTCTGCCTCTCTCCTCTCCTACTGACTCCCCAGAGCATCCAAGACCACCTCCCTATATTCTACTACTCCCTCTACCCCCTAGACACTATTGGCCACGCCCTGGACCCCAGAGTAATGCCAATGGCAGCCATATGCGTGCTCTAGAGCGCGCTACAATGCTCTGGCGCACTGTAGCCGCCCCCCATCTCGATGCCCCGACAATCTCGGGCCTCCCCAGCATGTCCCCTGAGGTCGCCTCGACGTCTGGGACACGACACGACGCCGGCCCCCACCTGACCCTCTCTCCTCTCCCCTCTGTGAAGCTGGCCCGTGCGCGCCCTGGACCGCGCCCACGGTGCACCAACGCGCACACCATGTAAAGCCCCATTGGACTCTCTCTCGACTCCTCTCGCTCTCCCACTACTCCAGCAAACCCCCAGACAACCCATCTCTCCCTCTCGAGCCCTTTGTCTACCTCCATGGCCGGAGTACCGTCGCCGACCGCCGCTCGGATTGGGGCCCTCGGCCCCTCTTTCCTTCCCCTTCCTTATTTCCAGGTCCGCGCCCTCCTCAGGGAGTTCCCAGGGTCGAACCAGTCCCCCTCTTGGCCTGGGATGTCTTCCCGGCCTGACGCCGCCGAAGCTCCGCGGCCGTTGCGGCCTTCCTGCGGTGGCGAGGCTGTGGGCTTCCTTGGGCGAGCCCGTAGCCACCCTCGGGTGCGGGAAGGAGAGCCGGAGCTCCTGGGCTCGTCGGCCGGCCCTCCCACGTCTCCAGGCGACGACTGCGCCGGCGGCCGAAGCCCTCCCTTGCCCGGCGTCGGGCTGGAGAAGATGGCCAGGGGCGACGGGGCGACCTGCGGCTGGGCCCCGCGGGTCAGCGACCCCGCCAGCCGCCACGTCGTTTAAGTGGAGGTGGGGCGGCAGAAAAACGCCTTCCCGGCGCGAAAGCGTATTCCGTGAAGGCGCTGCCGATGTCTCCACCCCCCTGCGCGCGCGGCCGAGCCGTTGGGCCGGCCCAGTTTCGATACGGCTATCTTCCGCCCAGTTCGCAGCATAAGGGTATAAACCCTTTCTCTTTCCCTTTTTCTTTTTCTGTAACTTCAAGAACCCATAAATAATTCAAATGAACTACAAATTTGATGATTCAAATTTCTAGTAGTTCATAAAATCATGCTCTATCACGTGGTGCAACATGCACATTTTTCTAGAGAGTTTTTCTTCACAAATAATTATCAAATGTCATTATTCCATTCTCTGTGATAAACTTCAAAAAATCACAGAGAGCTCAAATTTGATCCAAATGCAATGGATCAAATTCCTAGATGCTTGTAATATCAAAACTTAGTTTTGGAACATTTTTCCTAATACTTTATGTACCCCACCAAATAATGAGCCATTTCTTCATATTTATCAACTTTGCAAAATCCTAGGAAATTCATCTGAACTCCAAATCATGTGAAACCAACTCCTGGATGCTTCTAAAACCATGATTTGTTAAATGGGTGCCTTTGCTCATTTTTCAGAAATATATTTCTGTACACTTCTTTCAAATCCATAAACCCCTTGTTTCCATCATATTGAAATGTGCCAAACCATCCATTGATCATACTCCAATGAAACCACCTTGGTCATTTTTCATATGACCAGAGGTATCCTAGAAAAGTCCAACTCCTATTTTTAGAGCACTTTTATTTTTTGCTTTGTTATGTTGCTTATTATGATTGTTTCCATCGTTAGTTGACGAAATAAACAGAGTACTCGGAGATGGATCAGAAGGTTTGCAGACTCGGAAGGACAAGGCAAGCAGCCCTTTGACCATGTTTGAGAAACCTTTTTATGCATGTCTTATAGTACCATAATGTTGTTGTTATGGAATCATGATGAGGTGGAACCACTTTGATGGTTTGTCACTCCACTTCCTCTTTGATACTTGCATTGTGCATGGCCCTAACTTCTTATGAGGGTTATGCCGGTGGGAGTAGATAGATGTGTGCTATAGTAGTTGGCTACGCAAATTGGGTCAGGGTTATGCATTGAGATAAACAAGTGTGGTTTGACATACTTGCAAATAACCCAGTGGGTGCCACTAATGCCCCTGGGAGACGATGAGGAACTAGGGCACTACTTGGTGAAGAAGTAGTTTACCGAGGCTTGATGAAAATGTTGTTTACAGAGATGGATTAGATTTATGTGTGACTACCGTCCCAACCAAACATGTGCAACCACTCTACCCCTTATGGGACGGGGCATTATTGATTACTTAGGCCGATACTAGTATGGTGCCCACATTACTAGTGACGGGGAAGACTTGAGGTCTCTCCCGGGACGGGGTCGTGCTTGGATAGGCGACCATGACTGTTTTCACAGGGCACCGGACACAACGTTGGTCCCTTCGTGTATGTGTGACATTGTAAAGAGGGCAAGACCCATGATTTACCGTTTGTACACGAGGGCTGTGCACCAGCGAGTGGACCCTATGTTAGTGTCATCTAGGGAAAGTTAATGACCGGGTGCTTCCCCCGAGTACTTGAGGTACTGCGAGATCGTGGGTGACACGAAAGCTTCCCCGATCTTGTGGGTAAAGTGCGCAACCTCTGCAGAGTGTAAACCTATTGGAATAGCCGTGTCCACGGTCAAGGACAGTTGGGTGGTGCTGCTTAGACTATGTCCATAAGTTTCTGGAAAACAACACGGTTTGGGTAAATCTGTTGATGTGATTGTGAGAAAGTCACGATGAGCGTGAGCAAGAGTTGTTCATGACTCTTTCTCGATATTGATGTCTGAAACCTCCTGATACTTGTTGCAGACACATGCATGGCCATGTTATATGTTGATCATACTTGCATATGAAAAACTAGCTTTCTGCAAAACTGCCAGTTTAGCAATAGAGCCTTGCATAATTATTCTGTCATCAGACTTGGGTTGCTTGCGAGTATATTCAAAGTACTCATTGGCTTGCCACTGGTTATTTTATTGGCCAGGCAGGAGAGAACAGGATATGATGGAGATTTCTTGGTGACGAGCATGCGAGCTAGGACGCTTCCCAGTCAGAATGCGTGTAGGGTTAAGGCAGATGGCATGGGTCCAAGTTGTTATTGAAGATTTCCGCTGCGATGATATACTCAAGACTTGACCATAATGGTCCTATTTGTGTAATACGGTATGTATGGATGTAAGACTCTTGTTATTCAGCTTCTGTGTGTTAAGTGAGCATTGATCTCTGGGATCACTGTACACGTGCATTCGGTACGACTTATGAGTCGGGGTCCCCACAGAGCTGGTATCAGAGCCATCCTGACTGTAGGAAGCCTTAGTTAGCATGGTCGTTAGTTAGGGTAAAACTATTTCCAAAACTATTACTAGTTTCCAAAACTACCTATACTTCTCTTCCCTTCTCAGTTTTTCGAAAACTAGGCTATACTCTCCTTATTAATCTCTTCCCCCTTCAAAACTGTTGGTCGCTAGAACCCTTATGCCCCAGACCACTGGATATCCTGAAATCCTCGTGGATAATCTAGAAGGAGTGCACCTTGCCAAACACTCACCCATCTCTTCTAAACACAAGACTGGTGACACCACAACAAAATGATGCCAACAGAAGATACATCCTCGAGGAATGAGGACATGAAGACCTAGAAGATGGTGACACCCTTGACAGTGACCCAAGATGATGCAACATTGGCCTATGATGACCAGGGTATAGGTTATGCAAGATCATGATATACCTCGCTAATAGAGTAACCTTGTCACTACTGTTGTTGTGTCGGCAACCACCGATGGATGAGAACCTCGCCATTTGGTCCGCCTCACTATAGTGAGCAGGAAAACGGTTCTCTTCGTCCCCCGCTCTTGGTGTCGATGTTGTCATCAACATAACCGACATGTCGAACCTCTACTATGCCTTGTTAATATCATTGCAAAAAGGATTGCCTACCTGGTACCCTCGACGCCCCAAAAGGCACAAGGGATCGTCATGATTAAAGAGACAAGAGAAGACCAAGTCAACGCCAGCTACAAGGAGACCCCTTCACCAAATCACCTCATCAGGCGAGAAGTTGTTGAAGATTCTTCAGGCTCAACCCAGATCGTTCATCAAACAACTACGAGGGACATAGCAACACCTGAGGAAAAGACAGAAGACTGCACGAGGCACAAGTCACGACACTGAGTCCGAGAACCCCTAGGGTAGGATGAGCCGTGTACCCCCTATGCACAGTCGAGTCCGTATGATGGTTCGAATAGAACCATGATTGTGTGTTGCTTCATTTTAATTGTTTGTGCTTTGATATAAGTCGCACTGTTGCCCTAGGCAACAAGTACATGACTATATCACCTTACTTGCCTTGTTTCTTTTGTTTCGGTCTTTTTGCACCTGTTTGTTTGCACTTGCACTATAGAAACCCCTTTAGGCATTCCCCTCCTTTTTGCTACTCTTTCCCTCTCTTCTATCTCCTCGACTGAACACCAGCAAGACAAGAAGTACCAAGGATTCCAACTCGGTAACCGACTAACAATGAACACTTCTGCTACAACCTCCACGACCAAGTGCAACCCCGTGAAGTTATGTTTAACCCTCGAGACTAGAAACCTATTCCTAGACCCTTCGAGACTTCACGAGATACTCCAGCACGAATCCTTAACCATGTGCTTAACCCATAGAATTGCAAGAGAACCAGTTAAGCCTTTATAACCTTGCACAACACTGGGTTCGTAATGGAACTAGTGGACACAGTGAGTGAGCACATTTTTGTCCTAATATAGCACAAGAACTGACGATGCCATAGATAGACCAATATGAGGACATACGACAGATGATTGGTGACTCTATACCCGTGACTTCGAGGAATTGTCTGATACCATGATGGATTGTGAGGTTTTCATGTTGGTGGGATCATGGTTAATAGAGTAGCGTAACTTTTATCACCCTGGAGTAACTTGGATTTGTAGGGCAATTGTGATCGCAAATTGAAATTCTTGGAGGTATAAGGATTTGACCTAGCCAGGGGATATTGATATGAGATAGATGGCATTTTGAGGATGACTTGGGGAAATGTAGGAATTCTCATCGGGCATGAGATTTGGATTTAAGTAGGTGATTCTGGTTGGGTATAGATGCTAGATATGTCTGCATGGTTCGGAGTAAATTGGATTTAGACCGATGATCCTGATCATGATACTGTGC
The DNA here is from genome assembly GCA_902687465.1 of Secale cereale. Classification (NCBI taxonomy): domain Eukaryota; kingdom Viridiplantae; phylum Streptophyta; class Magnoliopsida; order Poales; family Poaceae; genus Secale; species Secale cereale. Next base: position 301,525,616 of record LR738712.1, on the reverse strand, counting down.
TTCTCGGTGGAAAATAAACTAGGAGATTGGATTATTTGTCGAAGTTGATTTAGGGATCTATATAATCATGGCCTTGGAGTTTACTTGACCCGGATGATGGGAATTTGGTGGACTTACTATCATAATACATAGTCCTTCCAAGTATTTGGATATTATAGGGACTTGAGATCTTGTGGAACACCGTAGACACCGGATTTGTAGAATTGTTGGATTATGTGGTGATTGATGGAAATTACCAGGCTATTGGAGTTGATCTATAGGAAGGAAACAAAATCTTGGAGTGGCATATGACGTGTTTCCTTAGAATAGAGATGCATTATCTTGAACCTTGCAAGAATAGGTTGGGCGCTTGGATTGTGGTGTTTGACCCTTGCTTGGCAGCTTGTATGCCCTACCCGTGGATTTTTAGGGGTAGCCATGCATATGATTATTGGGATCGTAGATATGTACGATTTTGTTAGACCGCCTCTTGGGAGTCATGAGGATGTGTATGGCATGAGTGGTGATTGAAGTTGGTCTATACGAGAGGATCCATTTAGTGGTATAAGGTTATTTGTTTGGAATACTAGATAGAGCTATTGGCGTCTCAGAAACCGTTCTTAAGGATAAGATAATATACGTTCACTCAGTCACTAGAATCCTTGAAACCCTTAAGCCCCACCGAGCCACAACATGGTCAGATCCCGACCACTGGCCTTGGCTCTAAGTCAGGAAGGCCTTTGCAAAGACTCAACAGAGACCACCACCAATACCACAGCCTACCTTGCGTACCCCATAGACTTCATGGAGTACTTAGACAGGTTAGTTTTCATCTTTATTTGGCAACATACTTGACTACCCGAAGACGAAGGAAGAGCTGTGCAGCTGGTTAGAAGACGATTGAAGACCGACATGTCAAGAAGGAAGAACTACATCGACCACCATCATCAAGAGATAAACTTCCACGTCGAAGACCGGGCGTATCTGCAAACCACTCCTCTCGAAGAAACCAAGCATTTCCATGTCGAAGGAACGCTCACACCAAGATTTATCGACCTTCTTCAAGACCACTGCAAGTCAAATAGTAGACGGCTACTAGCTAGATTTACCACCTGAGATACCCACCATGCACCGAATATTCCACGGGTCACCACTCTGGAAGTACTTCTTACTTCCTAACTAGCCATGTCCCCACAGGGACATCGATCACCGAGCCTTTGACATCTAGCTCAACCTAACCCATACAAGAGACCCCTCAGCAACCTGCATCAAAGGGGGCAACAAGCAAGAAGCCACACCACCAAGTACTTCAAGATTCCATGGAGCACCACTCGGAAGCAGAACCAACAAGAAGAAGTGAAGACTATCCCGAATCCAAGACTCCGTATTCCTTTCCACGCCTAGTCTGGGAATCTCGGGGACGAGATTCTTGTAAGGGGGTAGGTCTGTCACACCCTGATTTTCATGCCACAACACTTAAGCTAATAATCATGCTAAAAATGTGGATTGACAAAAACTTTTGAGTGTTTTTGACTTTGCTTGAATGATTTTCTGTCTGTTGTTTGATAGTGCTCTAAAAATCAAATAAATCATCCAACTCTTATACTTCATCTCCTTGATCCAAAACCTTTTCCCAATGATCATGCCATGTGTATGGACCAGCATAGTATTTTCTTATAAAAATATTTTGGCCAAATAGTATTTTCTAAAATTAGTTTTCCAAAAACCCCTGAATTAAGGTTTGCACTACAAGTACCTTATTTAGGGTTTGAAAAATCTTTCAAAAGGTACATTTGAATCCTATTAGGTATAGGACTCCCATAAACCACAAAATTATAATTTTAAATGTATTTTTTTATATTTTATTTAAATGCTTTTTCTTTAGGCTAGAAATGGTCTTTAATAGGTAAAAATTATTTAGCTATTTCAAAAATATTTGCCAAAATTTAGGGAAACTCATAGGACATATATTGTCCAGATATAATAGTTTCAACACATGGTCATGTTCAAAATATTGGACAAATCCTTCCAAAACCCTTTCTGGATATTTCAAGCTTTTGAAATATTTACAAAGGAAATATTCCCTGAAAATTCCAGGGAAATTCTATCATGTCAAATATGACATATTTGATGATCTTACAAAGCCTCATGCCTTGAAGATCATGGAAACATCATCTAATCCCATCAAAACCATTTATGTCCATTTTGAAGTTTAAGAAACTTTACATTGCCAAACTTGGCCAAATGCTCTCAAACTTGGTGAACATGCTCAAATGATATAAATATGCATCTATGCTAAAGGGCACAAGTTTTGGAGAAGGATAACTTGATCTAAATGCCCCAAAACCCTTTTTGACCAGATCCAAATTTGAACAACTCTACATTGCCAACTTTTTACTTGGGGCCTCAAATTTTGTGGTCATGCTCACAAACCCAAATGATGACACTACACCAAGTGATGCATCAAGGAGAGATGATTTGCTTAACCTAATCTTGAGAAATCCATTTCTGTTGATTTCTAGGGTTCACCAAAGTTGCATTGGCAACTTTGCCCAAATGAGCTCAAATTTGGTGGAAGGGCCTAAATGTATGTGCCATTTGATCCTGTTAAGTCTCATGTCAATTGGAAGTCATTTGCTTGCCCAAAACCACATCAAACACCTTCTGCCATTTTACCAAAACCACTGTTCTGCCCCCTTTTACTATTAACCTTTGATTCAACTTTTTACCACAGCATCACCTAGTCACCTTCTACCTCCAGTAACTCTCCCATGACCAGAGCTCAATGATTGAGGGGTGAAAACCCTCATTTTACCACCCTAGACAGCCCCTCTCTCCTTCTTCTTCTGCCTCTCTCCTCTCCTACTGGCTCCCCAGAGCATCCAAGACCACCTCCCTATATTCTACTACTCCCTCTACCCCCTAGACACTATTGGCCACGCCCTGGATGCCAGAGCAATGCCAATGGAAGCCATATGCGTGCTCTGGAGCGCGCTACAGTGCTCTGGCGCACTGTAGCCGCCCCCATCCCGATGCCCCGACAACCTCGGGCCTCCCCAGCATGTCCCCTGAGGTCGCCTCGATGTCTGGGACACGGCACGACGCCGGCCCCCACCTGAGCCTCTCTCCTCTCCCCTCTGTGAAGCTCGCCCGTACGCGCCCTGGACTGCGCGCACGGTGCACCAACGCGCACACCATATAGAGCCCCATTAGACTCTCTCTCGACTCCTCTCTCTCTCCCACTACTCCAGCAAACCCCCAAACAACCCATCACTCCCTCTCGAGCCCTCTGTCTACCTCCATGGCCCGAGTACCGCCGCCGACCGCCGCTCGGATTCGGGCCATCGGCCCCTCTTTCCTTCCCCTTCCTTATTTCCAGGTCCGCGCCCTCCTCAGGGAGTCCCCAGGGTCGAACCAGTCCCCCTCTTGGCCTGGGAAGTCTTCCCGGCGTGACGCCACCGAAGCTCCGCGGCCGCCGCGGCCTCCCTGCGGTGGCGAGGCTATGAGCTTCCTTGGGCGGGCCCGCAGCCACCCTCGGGTGCGGGAAGGAGAGTCGGAGCTCCTGGGCTCGTCGGCCGGCCCTCCCGCGTCTCCAAGCAATGACTGCGCCGGCGGCCGAAGCCCTCCCTTGCCCGGCGTCGGGCTGGAGAAGATGGCCAGGGGCGACGGGGCGACCTGTGGCTCGGCCCCGCAGGTCAGCGACCCCGCCAGCAGCCACGTCGTTTAAGTGGAGGCGGGGCGGCAGAAAAACGCCTTCCCGGCGCGAAAGCGTATTCTGCGAAGGCGCTGCCGACGTTACCACCCCCCTATGCACGCGGCTGAGCCGTTGGGCCGACCCAGTTTCTATACGACTATCTTCCGCCCAGTTCGCAGCATAAGGGTATAAACCCTTTCTCTTTCCCTTTTTCTTTTTCTGTAAACTTCAAGAACCCATAAATAATTCAAATGAACTCCAAATTTGATGATTCAAATTTCTAGTAGTTCATAAAATCATGCTCTATCACATGGTGCAACATGGACATTTTTCCAGAGACTTTTTCTTCACAAATAATTATCAAGTGTCATTATTCCATTTTCTATGATAAACTTCAAAAAATCACAGAGAGCTCAAATTTGATCCAAATGCAATGGATCAAATTCCTAGATGCTTGTAATATCAAAACTTGGTTTTGGAACATTTTTCCTAATACTTTCTGTACCCCACCAAATAATGAGCCATTTCTTCATATTTATCAACTTTACAAAATCCTAGGAAATTTTTCTGAACTCCAAATCCAGTGAAACCATCTCCTGGATGCTTCTAAAACCATGATTTGTTAAATGGGTGCCTTTGCTCATTTTACGAAAATATATTTCTGTACACTTCTTTCAAATCCATAAACCCCTTGTTTCCATCATATTGAATTGTGACAAACCATCCATTGATCGTACTCAAATGAAACCACCTTGGTCATTTTTCATATGACCAGAGGTATCCTAGAAAAGTCCAACTCCTATTTTTAGAGCACTTTTATTTTTTGCTTTGTTGTGTTGCTTATTATGATTGTTTCCATCGTTAGTTGACGAAATAAACGGAGTACTCGGAGATGGACCAGAAGGTTTGAAGACTCGGAAGGACAAGGCAAGCAACCCTTTGACCATGTTTGAGAAACCTTTTTATGCATGTCATATAGTACCATAATGTTGTTGTTACAGAATCAAGATGAGGTGGAACCACTTTGATGGTTTGCCACTTCACTTCCTCTTTGATACTTGCATTGCACATGGCCCTAACTTCTTATGTGTGCTATAGTAGTTGGCTACGCAAATTGGGTCAGGGTTATGCATTGAGAGAAACAAGTGTGGTTTGACATACTTGCAAATAACCCAGTGGGTGCCACTAATGCCCCTGGGAGACGTTGAGGAACTAGGGCACTACTTGGTGAAGAAGTAGTGTACCGAGGCTTGATGAAAATGTTGTTTACAGAGATGGATTAGATTTATGTGTGACTACCGTCCCAGCCAAACATGTGCAACCACTCTACCCCTTATGGGACGGGGCATTATTGATTACTTAGGCCGATACTAGCATGGTGCCCACATTACTAGTGACGGGGAAGACTTGAGGTCTCTCCCGGGACGGGGTCGTGCTTGGATAGGCGACCATGACTGTTTTCACAGGGCACCGGACACACCGTTGGTCCCTTCGTGTATGCGTGACATTGTAAAGAGGGCAAGACCTATGATTTACCGTTTGTACACGAGGGCTGTGCACCAGCGAGTGGACCCTATGTTAGTGTCGTCTAGGGAAAGGTAATGACCGGGTGCTTCCCCCGAGTACTTGAGGTACTGCGGGATCGTGGGTTACACGAAAGCTTCCCGAATCTTGTGGGTAAAGTGCGCAACCTCTGCAGAGTGTAAAACTATTCGAATAGCCGTGTCCACGGTCAAGGACAGTTGGGTGGTGCTGCTTAGACTATGTCCATAAGTTTCTGGAAAATAACACGGTTTGGGTAAATCTGTTGATGTGATTGTGAGAAAGTCACGATGAGCGTGAGCAAGAGTTGTTCATGACTCTTTCTCGATATTGATGTCTGAAACCTCCTGATACTTGTTGCAGACACATGCATGTCCATGTTATATGTTGATCATACTTGCATGTGAAAAACTAGCTTTCCGCAAAACTGCCAGTTTAGCAGTAGAGCCTTGCATAATTATTCTGTCATCACACTTGGGTTGCTTGCGAGTACATTCAAAGTACTCATTGGCTTGCCACTGGTTATTTTATTGGCCAGGCAGGAGAGAACATGATATGATGAAGTTTTCTTGGTGACGAGCATGCGAGCTAGTACGCTTCCCAGTCAGAATGCTTGTAGGGTTAAGGAAGATGGCATGGGTCCAAGTTGTTATTAAAGATTTCCGCTGCGATGATATACTCAAGACTTGACCATAATGGTCCTATTTGTGTAATACGGTATGTATGGATGTAAGACTCTTGTTATTCAGCTTCTGTGTGTTCAGTGAGCATTGATCTCTGGGATCACTGTACACGTGCATTCGGTGATCACGACTTATGAGTCGGGGTCCCCACATTGTTGGAGTTATCTTTCTATAGATTTCACCTAAGGCCTTCCCTAAGGAGTGTTGCTATTGTGGTGCGTATCTATGATCCAAGTTTTCTCTTTATCCTATTGTAAAAGAAATTTTTTTCATCACTTCGTTGATCTAAAGCAAGCAATTGTTTCCGTTAGTGGAAAATTTCACCTCTAGTTTTGAGATGTTTCCATAAGCCCACAAGGAGCATATCATTTAATTGTTGATTGTTCGAAAACTCAATTCAAGCCTTCCTCCCAAGGGTGCTCTTTCAAATTCATTTGCGGTAGAAGGTTTTGTTCTCTTATCTGTTCTTTTCGGAAGCATTTTTTTGCTACTCTCTTCAAGGTTTCATTCCATGTTGTCAAGTTCATGTTCTATTCCTTTTATTCTCAACCGGAGTGCTACCCAGAGTCTATATGTTCATGGTGTTTATTCTTTCTTTTTCTATTGAAGAGTCTCCAATTTCATTCATCTCTATTGTACTATTTATTTCATGTTATTCAACCTTCTAACGTTCCTTCGTTCACTCTTTTTTCAAAAGAAGCAACTTAGTATTACCTCTTCTTTCTATTTTCATCCCTAGATCTCGGGGCAAAATCTCTTGTAAGAGGGGGAGAGTTGTAATAGCCCTAGATCGACGCTCCAGATGCCTTCCAGTTATTTTGTTGTCACCGTGTGATTTATTTGTTTATTGCATTCATCGTGGCATCATTCGCATTGCATCAAACTTTATTGTCGTCATTCTTCGAAACTTGCATATGTTTGTAGTCGTCGCTTCTCTCCATTGTCTTCGTTGACCATTCGGAGACCAACCACACACTTGCACGCAATCATCTTATCTCTCTGCATAGCCCACAAACCCCCCTCGCACACGTCCAAAAAATGCCCCAGGCCCGTAGCGCTCGATCATCACCGATGGGTCCGGATAAACCCAGAACGTGTCCAAACATTTTTGGTTTAATTATTGGACTTCCCTAACCTATTTTTTGGGACCATCTATGTCGTGGAGGATCATGGCCATCAATGGGGCCAAGCAACCCCTTTGTGGTTCGACGAGGGGGGGGGGGGGTTGACGGTGCACAAAGAGCAGAAACCAAAGGGAGCGCGGGGATGATCTTTACCCAGGTTCGGGCTGCCTGGAGGAGAAAAACCCTACTCATGCCTTTGGTGTATTAAGGGGTGGAGGCCCAGTACATGGAGCACTCAACCCCGGGAAGGGTGCAGAGAGAGAGCAGCTACACGTGCATGTGTGCTTGGGCGCTTGAAAAATGTGAATCCTTGTCAAGGTTGCCACGGGCCTCCATTTATAGCTCAAGGGGTCACCAAAGTGGCAAAACAGTCATTACATGTTGATTAGATAGCAAACAGTGCTATCATACCTAACTCTGCCGGGTTAGGACAAGAGCATTAAATGCTCCGTTTGGTGTCGCATGGAGGAGTAGTCCCTGCTAGGCTCCAACACCGCTTTTCCTAACTATCTCTTATTATCTTGACACGCCTCTGGACGGGTGTCAAATCAGGGTAATCTTACCTCCAGCAGGCTGACACATGCCCGACAGGATCCACCTAGCCGTCTTCGGGCTCGGCACATCACTGATTATTGACTAATAGCTTGATGAGATTGAGCGATGATAACTAGCCGTGGTGTGCCAGCATGGAACTTGTCGGGCCTTCGTCTTGAGGTTGCGCCTTGGTCTTGAAAGTCCTGCCGGTGTTGACTTGGTGGTGTAATATGCTTTGGGGAGTTCTTTGCTCTGTCTTGGACTTGGTCTCCTTGATCTCACGAAGAGCGAATTAGTGGCTTCAAAGATGTCATGGCGGATCACGACTATCTATGGGGCCATGCAGCCCCTTTTTTGTTTGGCGAGGGGGGTCGACAATGCACAAAGAGCAGAAACAACAGGGAGCGCACGGGGATGATCTTTACACAAGTTTGGACCGCTCGGAGGCGTAAAACCCTACTCCATATTGGTGTATTGAGGGGTGGAAGCACAGTACAAGGAGCGCTCAAGCGCGGCAAGGGTGCGGAGAGAGAACATCTACACGTGCATGTGTGCTTGGGTGCGTGAAAGATGTGAATCCTTGTCTAGGTAGCAATGGGCCTCCTTTTATAGCTCACGGGGTCACCACAGTGGCAACAAAGTCATTACATGTTGATTAGATAGCAAACAATGCTATCATACCTAACTCAACCGGATTATGATGAAAGCATTAAATGCCATGTTAGGTGTTGCGTGGAGGAGTAGTCCCAGCAAGGCTCTAGCATCGCTTTGCCTAACTATCCCCTATTATCTTGACACACCTTTGGGTCGGTGTAAAATCAGAGTAATCTTCGCGTTTCAGCAGGATGACACGTGCTCGACAGAACCCACCTAGCCGCCTATAGGCTCGACGCCGCATCGATTAGTGACTTACAAATCGATGAGGTGGAGCGGTGACAACTAGCCGTGGTATGCCGGCACGAAGCTTGCTGGGCCTTTGTCTTGAGGTTGCGCGTTGGTCTTGGTGGCTCTGCCGGCATTGGCTTGCCGGCATAGTATGCTTTTTGGAGTTCTTTGCTCTATCTTGTACTTGGTCTTCTTGATCCGCTCCTCGATCTCACGAAGAGCGTTGCGACTGCTTTTGATAACGGATCCTTGTTAGGCTCCGACCGTCAAGGCAGCTGCTACCGTCTATGCATAATTCGGGGGGATAAAAACACCCATGTTTGTATACACCAATAGGAGCCCCTGTGCATGAGCCATACATACATCTGATGCAACATTGGGTTAGGCCCAAAATAATTAATAGACACGTAGCACGGAACTGTTGATTGCGATTTTGACCATGATGACTCACTTGACACGTGTCCACTCCGCGCAGTTACTGTGGGTCGTGGGAACGTGGGCTAGTTGCGGGTATTTGGTAGTAGTACTCATTCAAAATGGCAAAGAGTCTACCCCTCACGTATTCCCAATAAAAAGGCAACACGAAAGGGAGCTTCTCATTTGCATTTGTCCCTTCTTGCCTCATCTCGTTCTTCTCGACGGAACCGTCTCCGCCGCCACCACCATCAATCCTTACCCTCAGTCGATCGCCTCTTCTTTCTTCGAGCACCAATGGCACCCAAGAAATCCGGCATCAAGGGAAAGCAAGCTGGCAAACCCACTGAGCCTTGTGCAAAAGAGAAGAACAAGGAGGCGGAGAAACTGGTGAAGCGGCAGCGGGATATCGTCGTGTTCTCGCTGTCGACTCTCAATGCCAACACACTGATCGAGAGGTATGCTTACATGTTGGGGAGGGAGGCCAAAGACAACCATGGAGCCCCAGTAGTTCTTCCCCAGGGTAAGAAATTTCCACCTGACTCGTACCCATTTTTCTACACATGCTTCTACTGCGGTATGTCTCCTCCGTATTCAGACTTCTTCTATGCAATGATGTCCGCTTATGGATTCCGGCTGCTGGATTTTACTCCCAATGCCATGTCGTGTATGGAGGTTTTCGCCCATTTATGTGAGAATTTCGTCGGGGTTGCCCCCAACATGGATCTGTTCCGCCATTTCTTCATCCCTTGCATCGAGGAGAGGTCTCTCTCGGGAGTCATAACATGGTCCCCGAGGGGTAAGAAGGAAGAAAGAGAATTCCTCACCGGCCAATGGAAAATCAAATGGGAGGAGTGGAGAGAAGATTGGTATTGGATCCAAGATAAGGAAGCTCCATCATTTTGTTCGCCACAGACGAAACAGGTCAAGCGCGGGAGCGACTAGAGTTACTTTAGCACTACCGACGATGAGCTCCACCTAGCGATAAATAGAATCGCGTGCCTAAAGGCTGTCGGGATGACCATAGAACACATCGGAGCTGATTCCTTCAGAGCTGTGTCGTTCCATTGCATAAGAGTAACCGGTTTGCTTGGGAGTATCAAAATGCTACTCATAGGATGCAACTATTGTTCGGAGGCACCAACAATCTAATGGTCATGGCTCATGCCTGGCTCTGCTATCAATTGCTCCAGAGGACCGGCACCTTCCATTTTCTACAAAGGATCGTCCCGCTGCACATTAACTCTGCCAAGAACCGGATCCTCAAGTAGATCCCCGAGCATTATGTTGATGGGGTTAAGGAGGACTGGGCACTACCCAATCTGGCGGACAAGATGGAATGGGTTTCCAACTTGGATGAGTGGGCCTCTCAGCTGGACACGGATCTTGTCTGGCCCACCACAGAAGAAGAGGAGGCATATATCACCAGCATGATCACGGAGGCCAAGAGCGGCCAAGCCACATGGGCCTAGAGGCCGATGATGATGATGATGATGAAGATGATGATGATAGAGATCCTGGAGACTGGGACTCCTCCGATGGAGAGTGAGTGGAGCCTTTTATGGACGAGGTTGTTGGGCTCAAGGCTATCAGGACAGTTGGAATGAGAGCTCGAGGGACCCAAGAGGTTTGAGCACTAGGGTGCGCTTGTTCTCCTATCACTATACCTAATCCCCCCAGCTCCACGGCGACGTACGGCGAGTGCAAACTAAGGAAGATGAGCACGGACACGACAGTTTACCCAGGTTCGGGCCACCTTGCGGTGTAAAAGCCTACTCCCGCTTGGCGGTTTGATGGCCTCGTGAGGGTGAAGTACTAGTATATAGGGGGTGTAGGACATGATGAATGGTTGACCTTCCTCTAAAGTGGCACCCTGCCCTCGCTTATAGTAGCCCTGGTCCTCTTCCCCCGAAAACACTCGATGGGAAGGGTTGCCACAACGGCCAGTTTGAAGGGGGACAAGGTGAGGGAATCCTGGATTTGGGGGTCCACGAGTGTCCGGTCTACCGAAGCTGGGCCGGATAAATGGGCCATGAAGATAAAGATAAACTAACATCTCCCGTGTCCGGTTAGGACTCCTGCGTATGTAGAAGGGCAGGCTAGATGTTCGGATGTAATGATTCCTTTCTTCCCATGTAATCTTTGTGAAAGTGCAGTATATCGACTAGAGGGGGGTGAATAGGCGATTTTTACGAAATGCTTGAAAACATGATAGTTTTGAAGACAAAAGATAAACTCAATCCTATTAGTATGCAGCGGAAAGTGGACTACACTAGACAAGCCATAGTCAAGTATTCAATTAAGTAAAAGCACGTAGACTAATAGCATCTAGGCAGTAGGGATCATAATGGAAGAAGGAATGAAGCCAATGACAACAAGTAGATACTCAGTGAAGTCAATCATATAAGGCAAGCATGCAATGACTTCACAACATAGAACAGTAAGTAAAGGGAAGGAAAGGATAGAACCAGTAGCTCGGGGAGGATAGTGATTTGTTAGACCAGTTCCAGTTGCTGTGACAACTATACGTCTGGTTAGGGAGGCTGAGATTCAACTCAGAAGACCGCGTCTTCACCTTATTCCCCTTGAGCTAAGGACACCTAGTCCTCGCCCAATCACTCTGGTAAGTCTTCAAGGTAGACTTCCAAACCTTCACAGACTTCGTTCACCAGCGATCCACAATGACTCTTGGATGCTCAAAACGCGACGCCTAACCGGCTGGAGGAAACACAGTCCTCAAGTGTAATAAGCCTTCAGGTCACACACACAGAAAGACTTCAGTGATGCCTAACACTTTTTGGCTCTGGGTGTTTTGGCTTTGTCCTCGCAAGGATTTCTCTCTCAAATGCTTCGGAGGTGGGTTGCTCTCAAACGACAAAAGCCGTGCAATAACTCTGAGCAGCCACCAATTTATGGTGTAGGGGTGGGCTATTTATAGCCACTGGGCAACCCGACCTGATTTGTCCGAAGTGACCCTCGGTCACTAAGGAACTGACACGTGTTCCAACGGTCAGATTTCAAACACTCACACGGCAACTTTACTTGGGATACATGTAAGGCTAACTCATCTGACTCTGGATAAGATTTGCTCTCATAGTCTTTGCTCGAAGACATAGGATTTGGTTGAGCATCACTTCAGTCACTCTGACTTAGATCACTTGGACGCCACTTAACAGTACGGTGGTTCCTATGACTCAACAAAGAAGAAAAGGAAACAACGAAACATCTAAGTCTTCGCTCTCCATAGTCTTCACACAATGTCTTCTCTTGTCATAGTCTTCAATATGATTATCTTTATATACCACCACTGATGTCAATGTCTTCATACATTTTTAGGGGTCATCTCCGGTAGGTAAACCAAATCAATGAGGGACTACTACCTGTGTTATCCTGCAATTCTGACAAACACATTAGTCCCTCAACTAGGTTTGTCTTCAATACTCCAAAACCAACTAGGGGTGGCACTAGATGCACTTACAATCTCCCCCCTTTTTGTGATTGATGACAAACTGGTTGAAGTTTTCAACGAGGATACAGGTATGTGAAATTGTAAAGGATAAACGTATTGTCTTCGTAAGTAGCAAAAGGCTCCCCCTAAAGATGTGCATATAGTTGATTTGCTTTTGAATGCAAATGCACATGGCAGGTTGTACTTGTGGAGATCCTCTTCAACTTATGAAGACAATTCATCAAGCACAATTGATATGTCGAAGATAATGACATGCATAATGAAAAATGGACGTCTGCAATAATGACTAAGTGCGGAATATAAGGTAGCAGATGCGGAATTTATCATCGCATTACAGAGTAGCATAAAAATGTAGCAGACGACCATCAGTTTAAGTGTTACAACTCAAAGAACCAAATGTAGCAAAAACGAGAGTTGTAAACACTAGGCAAAATATAAAGCACCCGCCCATATGGACCCGCTTGAAGACTATCAACTCATATGCTTCTCCCCCTTTTATCAGTAAGGACCAAAAAGGTTTGAAGACATAGAGCCTCTACTTGTTCCCAGCTGGAGCAGGAGAGGATGCAGGGTCGACGTTGGTGTTTGGCGGTGCAGAAGTAGTTGGTGTAGTGTCGATGTGCGCTGATGTAGGAGGAGGTGAGGTAGCATCATCTTGATCATCAATCACCCTGGCGTCAATTGTTGCAGCGGAGGAGGAGTATTCAGAATCTTCAAGAGATGGAGTTCGACGCATAACAGCATTCCTTGGAGGAGTGTTGTCAAACTTGAATCTCTCTGTGAAGCCATCGTCTTTAATATCCGCTTCAACACTCAACAAGGTCAAACTCTTCCAAGACCTCCGACAGGTTTCATGAGCAACAAAGGCATTCTTGGTGGCAAGATTGCGAATGCGATTTACATCCACCAAGAGGCTTTGCATCTGACGCTTGAGCCAGTAGTGATGCTTATCCATGTTTTTGATGGAGGGCAACCAGAAGCTCTCGGTTATTGAGAACACGAGATCGCTTTGAGGCCTTTGGGCGGTGGTGCTCTCAGTAGCTTCGGTTTCAGCGTGTCGAGGTAGACGAGTACGGCCAGCCAGAGGATAAATGCGTGAGACTGCTGGAACTCCTTCAATCTGCTGAGTGCAGCTCTGGTGATCAGTGTTGTGAAGACTAACAGGCTCTTTGGCAGGCTCTTGGTATATGGCTTCAGCTGACATATCAACCTCAGGTAAGAATATATGATGGTTGCGAGCAGAGGGCTGATAGGTGATAGCTGAATGCAGCTTGATGAGGCGCATAATCCATGGGGCATAGAATTTCAGACCAAACAGATCAGATCCAGACATAGCCAATTGCCTAATGAAGAAATCTTGAGCATTGAAGCTGATGCCATTGAAGATATAGAAGACCAAAGTCTTCATGGTGCCTTCAAGCTTAGCTGATGAAGAATGTCATTTGATGGGCCATAGAGTACGCCTGATGATATGATAGATGGTGCGTGGCAGGTACTCTAGGTCTTCAACAAAGAATTCCTTAGGATATTCAGCATCACTTGGCAGATGCTTCATCATGCTTAGCATTTGGCTCATGTTGGGCTTGCGCTTCTAAAAGATACTCTCCAAGGCTTCATTGTGCAATTGACAGCCAGGTTCATACAGATCTCCTGGGGAGTTCTTTGCTCTGTCTTGGACTTGGTCTCCTTGATCTCACGAAGAGTGAATTAGTGGCTTCAAAGATGTCATGGCGGATCACGACTATCTATGGGGCCATGCAGCCCCTTTTTTGTTTGGCGAGGGGGGTCGACAATGCACAAAGAGCAGAAACAACAGGGAGCGCACGGGGATGATCTTTACACAAGTTTGGACCGCTCGGAGGCGTAAAACCCTACTCCATATTGGTGTATTGAGGGGTGGAAGCACAGTACAAGGAGCGCTCAAGCGCGGCAAGGGTGCGGAGAGAGAACATCTACACGTGCATGTGTGCTTGGGTGCGTGAAAGATGTGAATCCTTGTCTAGGTAGCAATGGGCCTCCTTTTATAGCTCACGGGGTCACCACAGTGGCAACAAAGTCATTACATGTTGATTAGATAGCAAACAATGCTATCATACCTAACTCAACCGGATTATGATGAAAGCATTAAATGCCATGTTAGGTGTTGCGTGGAGGAGTAGTCCCAGCAAGGCTCTAGCATCGCTTTGCCTAACTATCCCCTATTATCTTGACACACCTTTGGGTCGGTGTAAAATCAGAGTAATCTTCGCGTTTCAGCAGGATGACACGTGCTCGACAGAACCCACCTAGCCGCCTATAGGCTCGACGCCGCATCGATTAGTGACTTACAAATCGATGAGGTGGAGCGGTGACAACTAGCCGTGGTATGCCGGCACGGAGCTTGCTGGGCCTTTGTCTTGAGGTTGCGCGTTGGTCTTGGTGGCTCTGCCGGCATTGGCTTGCCGGCATAGTATGCTTTTTGGAGTTCTTTGCTCTATCTTGTACTTGGTCTTCTTGATCCGCTCCTCGATCTCACGAAGAGCGTTGCGACTGCTTTTGATAACGGATCCTTGTTAGGCTCCGACCGTCAAGGCAGCTGCTACCGTCTATGCATAATTCGGGGGGATAAAAACACCCATGTTTGTATACACCAATAGGAGCCCCTGTGCATGAGCCATACATACATCTGATGCAACATTGGGTTAGGCCCAAAATAATTAATAGACACGTAGCACGGAACTGTTGATTGCGATTTTGACCATGATGACTCACTTGACACGTGTCCACTCCGCGCAGTTACTGTGGGTCGTGGGAACGTGGGCTAGTTGCGGGTATTTGGTAGTAGTACTCATTCAAAATGGCAAAGAGTCTACCCCTCACGTATTCCCAATAAAAAGGCAACACGAAAGGGAGCTTCTCATTTGCATTTGTCCCTTCTTGCCTCATCTCGTTCTTCTCGACGGAACCGTCTCCGCCGCCACCACCATCAATCCTTACCCTCAGTCGATCGCCTCTTCTTTCTTCGAGCTCCAATGGCACCCAAGAAATCCGGCATCAAGGGAAAGCAAGCTGGCAAACCCACTGAGCCTTGTGCAAAAGAGAAGAACAAGGAGGCGGAGAAACTGGTGAAGCGGCAGCGGGATATCGTCGTGTTCTCGCTGTCGACTCTCAATGCCAACACACTGATCGAGAGGTATGCTTACATGTTGGGGAGGGAGGCCAAAGACAACCATGGAGCCCCAGTAGTTCTTCCCCAGGGTAAGAAATTTCCACCTGACTCGTACCCATTTTTCTACACATGCTTCTACTGCGGTATGTCTCCTCCGTATTCAGACTTCTTCTATGCAATGATGTCCGCTTATGGATTCCGGCTGCTGGATTTTACTCCCAATGCCATGTCGTGTATGGAGGTTTTCACCCATTTATGTGAGAATTTCGTCGGGGTTGCCCCCAACATGGATCTGTTCCGCCATTTCTTCATCCCTTGCATCGAGGAGAGGTCTCTCTCGGGAGTCATAACATGGTCCCCGAGGGGTAAGAAGGAAGAAAGAGAATTCCTCACCGGCCAATGGAAAATCAAATGGGAGGAGTGGAGAGAAGATTGGTATTGGATCCAAGATAAGGAAGCTCCATCATTTTGTTCGCCACAGACGAAACAGGTCAAGCGCGGGAGCGACTAGAGTTACTTTAGCACTACCGACGATGAGCTACACCTAGCGATAAATAGAATCGCGTGCCTAAAGGCTGTCGGGATGACCATAGAACACATCGGAGCTGATTCCTTCAGAGCTGTGTCGTTCCATTGCATAAGAGTAACCGGTTTGCTTGGGAGTATCAAAATGCTACTCATAGGATGCAACTATTGTTCGGAGGCACCAACAATCTAATGGTCATGGCTCATGCCTGGCTCTGCTATCAATTGCTCCAGAGGACCGGCACCTTCCATTTTCTACAAAGGATCGTCCCGCTGCACATTAACTCTGCCAAGAACCGGATCCTCAAGTAGATCCCCGAGCATTATGTTGATGGGGTTAAGGAGGACTGGGCACTACCCAATCTGGCGGACAAGATGGAATGGGTTTCCAACTTGGATGAGTGGGCCTCTCAGCTGGACACGGATCTTGTCTGGCCCACCACAGAAGAAGAGGAGGCATATATCACCAGCATGATCACGGAGGCCAAGAGCGGCCAAGCCACATGGGCCTAGAGGCCGATGATGATGATGATGATGAAGATGATGATGATAGAGATCCTGGAGACTGGGACTCCTCCGATGGAGAGTGAGTGGAGCCTTTTATGGACGAGGTTGTTGGGCTCAAGGCTATCAGGACAGTTGGAATGAGAGCTCGAGGGACCCAAGAGGTTTGAGCACTAGGGTGCGCTTGTTCTCCTATCACTATACCTAATCCCCCCAGCTCCACGGCGACGTACGGCGAGTGCAAACTAAGGAAGATGAGCACGGACACGACAGTTTACCCAGGTTCGGGCCACCTTGCGGTGTAAAAGCCTACTCCCGCTTGGCGGTTTGATGGCCTCGTGAGGGTGAAGTACTAGTATATAGGGGGTGTAGGACATGATGAATGGTTGACCTTCCTCTAAAGTGGCACCCTGCCCTCGCTTATAGTAGCCCTGGTCCTCTTCCCCCGAAAACACTCGATGGGAAGGGTTGCCACAACGGCCGGTTTGAAGGGGGACAAGGTGAGGGAATCCTGGATTTGGGGGTCCACGAGTGTCCGGTCTACCGAAGCTGGGCCGGATAAATGGGCCATGAAGATAAAGATAAACTAACATCTCCCGTGTCCGGTTAGGACTCCTGCGTATGTAGAAGGGCAGGCTAGATGTTCGGATGTAATGATTCCTTTCTTCCCATGTAATCTTTGTGAAAGTGCAGTATATCGACTAGAGGGGGGTGAATAGGCGATTTTTACGAAATGCTTGAAAACATGATAGTTTTGAAGACAAAAGATAAACTCAATCCTATTAGTATGCAGCGGAAAGTGGACTACACTAGACAAGCCATAGTCAAGTATTCAATGAAGTAAAAGCACGTAGACTAATAGCATCTAGGCAGTAGGGATCATAATGGAAGAAGGAATGAAGCCAATGACAACAAGTAGATACTCAGTGAAGTCAATCATATAAGGCAAGCATGCAATGACTTCACAACATAGAACAGTAAGTAAAGGGAAGGAAAGGATAGAACCAGTAGCTCGGGGAGGATAGTGATTTGTTAGACCAGTTCCAGTTGCTGTGACAACTATACGTCTGGTTAGGGAGGCTGAGATTCAACTCAGAAGACCGCGTCTTCACCTTATTCCCCTTGAGCTAAGGACACCTAGTCCTCGCCCAATCACTCTGGTAAGTCTTCAAGGTAGACTTCCAAACCTTCACAGACTTCGTTCACCAGCGATCCACAATGACTCTTGGATGCTCAAAACGCGACGCCTAACCGGCTGGAGGAAACACAGTCCTCAAGTGTAATAAGCCTTCAGGTCACACACACAGAAAGACTTCAGTGATGCCTAACACTTTTTGGCTCTGGGTGTTTTGGCTTTGTCCTCGCAAGGATTTCTCTCTCAAATGCTTCGGAGGTGGGTTGCTCTCAAACGACAAAAGCCGTGCAATAACTCTGAGCAGCCACCAATTTATGGTGTAGGGGTGGGCTATTTATAGCCACTGGGCAACCCGACCTGATTTGTCCGAAGTGACCCTCGGTCACTAAGGAACTGACACGTGTTCCAACGGTCAGATTTCAAACACTCACACGGCAACTTTACTTGGGATACAAGTAAGGCTAACTCATCTGACTCTGGATAAGATTTGCTCTCATAGTCTTTGCTCGAAGACATAGGATTTGGTTGAGCATCACTTCAGTCACTCTGACTTAGATCACTTGGACGCCACTTAACAGTACGGTGGTTCCTATGACTCGACAAAGAAGAAAAGGAAACAACGAAACATCTAAGTCTTCGCTCTCCATAGTCTTCACACAATGTCTTCTCTTGTCATAGTCTTCAATATGATTATCTTTATATACCACCACTGATGTCAATGTCTTCATACATTTTTAGGGGTCATCTCCGGTAGGTAAACCAAATCAATGAGGGACTACTACCTGTGTTATCCTGCAATTCTGACAAACACATTAGTCCCTCAACTAGGTTTGTCTTCAATACTCCAAAACCAACTAGGGGTGGCACTAGATGCACTTACAATCTCCCCCCTTTTTGTGATTGATGACAAACTGGTTGAAGTTTTCAACGAGGATACAGGTATGTGAAATTGTAAAGGATAAACGTATTGTCTTCGTAAGTAGCAAAAGGCTCCCCCTAAAGATGTGCATATAGTTGATTTGCTTTTGAATGCAAATGCACATGGCAGGTTGTACTTGTGGAGATCCTCTTCAACTTATGAAGACAATTCATCAAGCACAATTGATATGTCGAAGATAATGACATGCATAATGAAAAATGGACGTCTGCAATAATGACTAAGTGCGGAATATAAGGTAGCAGATGCGGAATTTATCATCGCATTACAGAGTAGCATAAAAATGTAGCAGACGACCATCAGTTTAAGTGTTACAACTCAAAGAACCAAATGTAGCAAAAACGAGAGTTGTAAACACTAGGCAAAATATAAAGCACCCGCCCATATGGACCCGCTTGAAGACTATCAACTCATATGCTTCTCCCCCTTTTATCAGTAAGGACCAAAAAGGTTTGAAGACATAGAGCCTCTACTTGTTCCCAGCTGGAGCAGGAGAGGATGCAGGGTCGACGTTGGTGTTTGGCGGTGCAGAAGTAGTTGGTGTAGTGTCGATGTGCGCTGATGTAGGAGGAGGTGAGGTAGCATCATCTTGATCATCAATCACCCTGGCGTCAATTGTTGCAGCGGAGGAGGAGTATTCAGAATCTTCAAGAGATGGAGTTCGACGCATAACAGCATTCCTTGGAGGAGTGTTGTCAAACTTGAATCTCTCTGTGAAGCCATCGTCTTTAATATCCGCTTCAACACTCAACAAGGTCAAACTCTTCCAAGACCTCCGACAGGTTTCATGAGCAACAAAGGCATTCTTGGTGGCAAGATTGCGAATGCGATTTACATCCACCAAGAGGCTTTGCATCTGACGCTTGAGCCAGTAGTGATGCTTATCCATGTTTTTGATGGAGGGCAACCAGAAGCTCTCGGTTATTGAGAACACGAGATCGCTTTGAGGCCTTTGGGCGGTGGT
Organism: Secale cereale; assembly: GCA_902687465.1. Taxonomy (NCBI): domain Eukaryota; kingdom Viridiplantae; phylum Streptophyta; class Magnoliopsida; order Poales; family Poaceae; genus Secale; species Secale cereale. The sequence goes on along the minus strand of LR738712.1, from coordinate 301,506,079 downwards.
GCTCTCAGTAGCTTCGGTTTCAGCGTGTCGAGGTAGACGAGTACGGCCAGCCAGAGGATAAATGCGTGAGACTGCTGGAACTCCTTCAATCTGTTGAGTGCAGCTCTGGTGATCAGTGTTGTGAAGACTAACAGGCTCTTTGGCAGGCTCTTGGTATATGGCTTCAGCTGACATATCAACCTCAGGCAAGAATATATGATGGTTGCGAGCAGAGGGCTGATAGGTGATAGCTGAATGCAGCTTGATGAGGCGCATAATCCATGGGGCATAGAATTTCAGACCAAACAGATCAGATCCAGACATAGCCAATTGCCTAATGAAGAAATCTTGAGCATTGAAGCTGATGCCATTGAAGATATAGAAGACCAAAGTCTTCATGGTGCCTTCAAGCTTAGCTGATGAAGAATGTCATTTGATGGGCCATAGAGTACGCCTGATGATATGATAGATGGTGCGTGGCAGGTACTCTAGGTCTTCAACAAAGAATTCCTTAGGATATTCAGCATCACTTGGCAGATGCTTCATCATGCTTAGCATTTGGCTCATGTTGGGCTTGCGCTTCTAAAAGATACTCTCCAAGGCTTCATTGTGCAATTGACAGCCAGGTTCATACAGATCTCCTGGAGTGGGCAGGCCAGTATGCTCAATGAGATCAAAGGCTTTGGCTTCATGATGGACATTTCCTGTCATCCACTCAAGGACCCATGTCTTCGGATCCCTGCTGTAGCCTCGAATGTGGAGGGTTGCATAGAATTGCAGAAGCAACTCTTCATACCAATGCTCCTTGTCAGTTACAAAATTTAGCAGGCCAGCATCACGGAAACAATCAAGAACTTCCTCCAGACAGGGCAGACCAGCAATAGCTTCAGTATCAAGATGCATATGAGGGAAAATGCGCCCTTGATTATAGAGTACTCTTGAGTAATAACTGCGCCGCTGATGGCTCCAGAACCTATCTGATGATGTTCTTGGCTTGGAATATGGGTTCCTGGCGCTGTCAAAGAAGGTGTTGTGCGCAGTGAAGCTATTGGCATTGAATGACCCTTGAGAGGTTGCAATACCTGGAAACCTTGGCAGTCTTGGCTTAGGCTTCTGAACTTGAGGCCTGTTCTCAACATGATGATCAAACTAAGGACCAGTAGAATGCGGTCCAGTAGTAGGTGGTGGCGTCAAAATGGGTCACCGGACAGTAATGAGCTGATCATCTTGGTTGTATGCTTGCTCAATTGTATGGGGCCTAGGAGGCGGAACAGGAGCAGAGGCATTAGCTTCAGGCTGCAGATTTGCTTCAGGTGCCGCACAGGCTTCAGGCGCCATCACTTCAGGCACCACTATGTCTTCAGGTGCCACATTAGCTTCAGCCATGACCACGTCATTGGCTTCAATGTTGATGGTGGCATCCTATGAATTTGTAACCTCCACTTCAGGAGCCGGAGGGTCGGACACGTTCTCCTCGAGAACAGGGGGTGTGGCAGTATGTTCATCTTCTGCTTGGGGTTGTTCTTCTCCTTGGGGTGGTTCTTCTTCGGCTGATGCAGCCGGAATATCTTCAGCTGATTTGGCTTCAGATTCTGAGGGGTTCACAGTAGGAGCAGCATCAAGTACATATGGTTGCTCTACTCCTTCTGGAACACTTGGGACGACGACTTGAGGCCTTGGTCCTTTGCGAAGCCTGCGAAAAGCTGGCGACGCCTGAGGGGATGGAGGTTGTTGGGCCTCAAAGTCTTCATCTTCAAGAATCGAAATGGTGTCTTGAGTTGGCTGAGGTGTGGCCGGTGTATCCTGTGGGTGATCAGCCCACGATTCATCCTGTGCAATTGGCGTCAATGGACGACCAATGCTGATGCGTTCGCTGCTCGTAAGAACAGGCGAAGATTCAACGTTGTACTCAATCTGAGGAAGGACTTCATCATCTTCAACATTGTCATGAGGACCAATGTCTTCAGTTGCGGTGGGGTCAGCAGCCGGAATGTCTTCAGCCTCTATGGGAGCAGGCTCATGAACTGTCATGCGACGTTCTCTGTGTGTAGATGCAGGGCGAGCAACTGAGATGGGCTCGAGAAAGATAGGCTCTTTGGAAGCAGCCTTATCCTTCTTTGTCTTGTGCTTCTTGGTGGGTGGAGCTTCATCAGTAGTTTGCTTGCGCTTGCGAGCTTTCGCTTCGGCCACCTTTGTCTTCTTAAGTTCCGAAGTAGTTGGAGTGGCCTTAGGCTTCGTGCCGGTCATACTGGCAGGGAAGACTATGCTAGGCATTTCCTGCCTTGATTCTTCAGCTTCGGGCACAGGTTGCTTCTTCTTCTTCTTGGCAGCCATCTTTGGGTCAATGCCAGGACGCCCAAGGGCCTTGCACTTTTCAGCTTCATTAAAAACTTGAACACATTTGGCAGCCAAGTCCTTAATCCGCTCACGAGAACCTTTAGCTTCATCACGCCTCTAGCGAAAGGCTTCCTTGAGCTCATGCATCATAACTTTGAAGTTTTGAATCTCTTGAACGCTGAGCTTGTCCATATGCTTCTTGAACTGAGCCTTTTCATAATCGATCTTTGGTTTCAGCTCAACAATTCTCTGAGCCAGAGCTAGCTCAGAAGAAATGGCGCCATGGAAGGAGACGATGAGGACAACTGGAAGTTGAAGATTGTCGAAGCTGAGGTTGGGGGTGTCAAACCATTCATCAATGAAATTATTGAGCACTTCCACGTCAAAGAGCGGCAAATCATTGAAGATTTCAGCATCTTTCTTACTCTTGATCAGTTGCTCCAGAGCATCGTCACCAAGATCCTTAACGCTCGAGAGATCAAGGGCTTCATTGGCAGTCTTCAGAACAGCGTCAGGAGTGAGAGCTGGACTGGAATTGCATGATGGCTTCCTCCTCAGCTGTCTGCTCTTGGAGATGCGAGAGTGTTCCTCAGATTGGACACTTGGTGCTGGTGGAGCAGTGGCCAAAGGCTTCACTCTAGAAGCAATTGGTGGAGTTGTCTTCGAAGCCTTGGAATTCCTCTTCTTGGGCTTCGGGGTTGCAGGCGCTTCTTCAGAATCAGCTTCATCTGCAGGTTGATCCACATCTGCCCCTTGAACCCTGATGTGACTGATGAGGCCTTCTAAGTTGTAGAAGGGCCCGACCAGGTTTGGTTCAGCTTCGCGCGAGCCATCGGCGCGGGGCGCGGAGGGGCCAGGATTGAAGTCCAACCCCGAATTCTTCTTGTTCTCTTTGGCTGAGTTCTTGGCATATTGAAGATTGCGCTTGAACAAATTGTCGTCGCGACACCAGAGCAGAGAACTTGGATCATAATCAGTTGGTTGAGGCCCTCTGACCATGCAAGGGTAGAACCCTTGAGCAATGGCTTCAGCACGAGTCTTGGGGGGAAGATTATTATAGGTGATATCTCCCCATGGATGCTTGATGGCGTTCTTTTCAGCATACTCTTGGGTCACGAACCTATACTTGAACCACTGTTCATCCCGATATCTTCGAATCCATTGGATTCGTGTCTTCCTCTGATTATAATCCTCCTCTGGATCAGTCTTGTACATCTCAATAAGATCAGGAGGCAAATCAATGGAGGTGTTGCCACGGCGCTGTCTGCCACCCTTTCTAACTGTCTTGTCAGTTGCCATTGGCTTCAATCTGAAGGGCTTCAAACTGAATGGCTTCAAAACTGGCAAATACTTCGGTCTGCTGGTCAGACAGGAACTGTCTTCAGGGGAGTGAATGTGATGCTGCAAAAATTCTGCAAATGAATGCAGACTATGAGAACCAAGGGATTCTCCCACGGACATGTACATGTGACAGCATTAGAGATGCGAGGGAAGGGGAAGAGGTCATATGCATTCTCAGAAGTTTTTGAAGATAAAACAGTTTTGAAGACTTTGACCTCATAGTGCGAAGACATTCACTCATATGATGAGAGCTGGTTCCAGATTTGTACGAATCCACGAATAGGTACAAGTGAGGAATCTAACTTTGTTTGAAGCATATGTGAATGTACTAGGCAATATATGAGATGCAGATAGATCTATATATTTGTGTAGGCAGAAACCTCTTGTGGTGAAAGAGATGAATCTTTATGGATCAAGGAGATGGTAAAAGGCAAGTTTTATTTACCACACAATGAACTGCTTAGACGGAGAGGAGTTGGATGCCCAGCAGTTCGATCTTCCGTGCCCTAACTTGGCGACGGATGACAGCTACGGCGACGGCGGAGTAGAAGATGTCCGCGGCCGGCGTGAGGACGGTGTCGACGAGTTTGCGGCAGCGAAGCGCTTCATCGCCGGCATCGTCGAGCGCTAGCGGAGGCGCTAGGGTTGGTCGAGGTGGTAGAAGAAATTTTTGACCGTGATGGGACGTGCATTTATAAGCATGGGAGACGACGCAGCGCAATTACGCAGGTGCCCCAGGCGGTTCACATACGAGGGACACGTGGCGGTCATGTAACGCATTGGGAGTTGTCCCATGATCCCACGTACACCATGACTATCGGAGTGGTCGTTCCGGCTTCTCCGGGTTTCAGGCATAAAGGATGGCGCATTAAAATCAGATTTAAAGTTTGTCTCCGTATCTTCTGCTGACAAGGATGCAGAGAAGATATTCGACAGATTCAATAGAATGCATATGATTTGGACAGACAAAGTGTGAGATGAGAAAGCATAGAGAGGTTAGGGTCCGATCACATTCACTTAGTTCAAAGGATTCAAATACAAAGACATAGCTATAAGTGAATGCTGTTGAGGACAGAACACAACTCTCTCTCTCTCTCTCTCTCTCTCTCTCTCTATATATATATATATATATATATATATATATATATATATATATGTCCTATATGAAGATAAACCAAGTGTGAAGACTTTGCAAATGTAACGCCACGAGAAACACTTCAAACAAGAATTTGGTGGTGGCGTTACCCACCGTATAGGAAGTATTAGACCCAGACACGGCGCACAATTATCGTGGCGCTCCGAAGTCAAATTCCAAGTTAATGTATTCACACTTAGAATGTAAGTCTTCATTGATTGAAGATATACTTTACTTCGTGTGTTGCACATGTAAGTCATCAATGTGCATAAGTGTTAGGATGTGTGCATGATTACAGGACATTTGAGGATTCTAAGATATTTAGCTCACACCGCAACTTGCAAAACCTTGTCTCATCCAAGGGCTTTGTGAAGATATCTGCCAGTTGCTCTTCAGTGTTGACGTGTCTGATATCAATATCTTCCTTCATGACTTGATCTCTGAGAAAGTGATGACGAATTTCAATGTGCTTTGTCTTCGAGTGTTGAAATGGGTTGTTGGCAATCTTGATAGTGCTTTCATTATCACAGTAGAGTGGCACATGCTTCAGATGGACACCATAGTCCTTGAGCGTTTGCTTCATCCAGAGAAGCTGAGCGCAGCAAGATCCAGCAGCAATGTATTCAGATTCAGCAGTGGAGAGTGATACACAGTTCTGTTTCTTTGAAGACCAACAGACAAGAGATCGTCCTCGAAAGTGACATGTGCCTGATGTAGACTTGCGATCAACTTTGTCACCAGCATAATCAGCATCTGAGAATCCAACTAGATCAAACTCTAAGCCCTTTGGATACCATAATCCTAATGTTGGGGTGTAAGCCAAATATCGAAGTATTCGCTTCACAGCTAAGTGATGCGACTCCTTTGGTGCCGCTTGATATCGAGCACACATGCAAACACTAAGCATAATAACTGGCCTAGATGCACATAAATAAAGTAAAGAACCAATCATGGAGCGGTATACCTGTTGATCAAACTCTTTACCATTGGCGTCGGGACCCAGATGATGTTTAGCAGGCATTGGCGTCGAGTACCCTTTGCAGTCTTGCATTCCAAACTTTTTCAGGCAATCTTTAAGGTACTTCTCTTGAGATATGAAGATGTCGTTGCTTTGCTAACGAATTTGAAGACCAAGGAAGAACTTCATCTCACCCATCATGGACATTTGATATTGCTCCTGCATCATGTGACCAAACTCATCACTGTATTTCTTGTCCGTGCAACCGAAGTTAATGTCGTTCACATAGATTTGGCAGACAAATAGTTCATCATCATATGTCTTCGTGAAGAGTGTGGGATCTAGGGATCCAGGTTTGAAGCCTTTGCTCTTCATGAAGTCTTTGAGTGTGTCATATCAAGCACGAGGCGCTTGTTTGAGGCCATACAGTGCCTTGTTGAGTTTGTATACCATATCAGGACGTTTTGGATCTTCAAAGCCAGGTGGTTGTGCAACGTACACTTCTTCTTCAATCCTTCCACTGAGAAAGGCACTCTTTACATCCATTCGATATAGAAGTATGTTGTGATGATTTGCATAGGCTAGCAGTATACGAATAGCTTCAAGTCTAGCCACCGGAGCAAATGTTTCATCGAAGTCAATCCCTTCGACTTGAGTGCATCCTTGAGCAACGAGACGAGCTTTGTTTCTGACCACTTGACCATGCTCATCTGGCTTGTTGCGATAGATCCATTTTGTGCCTATTATGTTGTGCTTGCGAGGGTCAGGACGCTTCGCAAGTTCCCACACATTGTTCAGCTCAAACTGCTGAAACTCTTCTTGCATTGCCTGAATCCATTCGGGTTCCATAAAAGCTTGAGCAACTTTCTTAGGTTCAGATATTGAGACAAAGGCAAAGTGCCCACAGAAATTTGCAAGCTGTGTTGCTCTTGAGCGAGTAAGTGGACCAGGAGCATTTATGCTATCAATTATCTTTTCAACTTGTACTTCATTTGCAACACGAGGATGAGCTGGACGAAGATTTTGCTCTTGCTGTACATTGTCATCGTCAGGGGTGTTGTCTTCAGGCTGAGCATTGTTGTCAGGTTGATTTGGAGCAGAGATGATGAGTTCCTCGTCAAGTTGTGCTTCAGAAGGCATGATCTCACCGGTTCCCATTAGCTTGATAGATTCATTTGGTGAAGCCTCATCTAGCACATTTGGTAGGGACTCTCTTTATGAACCATTTGTCTCATCAAACCGCACATCCATAGTTTCAACAGTTTTATAGAGAAAGATGTTGAAGCCTCTGTAGGAGTGTGAATCCTTTCCATATCCAAGCATGAAGCCTTCATGTGCTTTTGGTGCAAATTTTGACTTGTGATGAGGATCCTTGATCCAGCACTTAGCTCCAAATACTATGAAGTAACTTACGTTAGGCTTCTTTCCAGTGAGGAGTTCATAGGATGTTTTCTTCAGAAGCTTGCAAAGATAAACACGGTTGATGATATGGCATGCAGTATCAATAGCTTCGGGCCAGAACCTTCTTGGTGTCTTGTATTCATCGAGCATCGTTCGAGCCATCTCAATTAGAGTTCTGTTCTTGCGCTCAATGATCCCATTTTGCTAAGGTGTATACGGGGCTGAGAATTCATGAGTGATTCTTATTTCATCCAGATAAAGATCAAGGCCAGTGTTCTTGAACTCAGTGTCATTGTCACTTTTGATATGCTTGATCTTGACGCCATAGTTGTTCATGGCACGGTTGGCGAAGCGTCTGAAGACATCTTGCACTTCAGTCTTGTAGAGTATTATATGCACCCATGTGTATCTTGAATAATCATCAACAATGACGAAGCCATAGAGACAGGCTGTGGTAGAGAATGTGGAGTAGTGAGTAGGGCCAAATAAGTCCATGTGAAGCAGCTCGAAGGGTTTGGAAGTGGTCTTGATTGTCTTCGGGGGGTGCTTGGCTCTAGTCATCTTCCTAGCTTCACAGGCACCACATAGATGATCTTTCTTGAACTTGACTTCCTCGATGCCTATGGCATGCTTCTTCTTTGCGAGAGTGTGCAAGTTCCTCATGCCAGCATGTCCTAGCCTCCGATGCCAGAGCCAGCACTCTGAAGCTTTTGCTAGAAGACATACGGCCATTTGTGGTCCAGCTGAGAAATCTACCATATACAGATCACCTTTTCTGTATCCTTCAAATACTAAAGACTTGTCAGATTCCATTAGTATAAGGCAACGAAATTTGCCAAAGATCACAATCATGTTTAAGTCACAAAGCATTGAGACAGACATTAAGTTGAAGCCAAGAGATTCAACAAGCATGACTTTATCCATGTGCTGATCTCTTGAGATTGAAACTCTACCTAGACCCAACACTTTGCTTTTACCAGTATCAACAAATGTGATGTGACTCTTGTTAGATGAACGTAAGGTTGAGTCCATGAGAAGCTTCCGATCACCAGTCATATGATTTGTGCATCCGCTATCCATAATCCATTCTGAAGACTTTGGTGTCACTCCCTACAGTGCAGTTTGGAGGATAGGCTTCACCAAAAGCCATTATGAAGCATAAACATTTGAGGTATAAGTGGATTATGAAAGCTTACACGAAGATTAGGACTGATAAGATGTTTAGCAAGTGATTCATGAGCAGTATGAGCAGTAAGTCATTTGGGCATTTGATCTTGTGCCCAACAAGTGTTTTAGGTCCCCAGCAATAGCATCAGAAGCTTTTGGTTTTCGGCTGGAGACCTTTCCCTGCAAGAGAAAGTTAGTTCTTCTTAACCACCCACATTTTCAGGGGTGGCTTAGAAGCAATGAGTCTAAGAGAAGCATGTGAGAATTTTGGCTCTGGAGCCCTAGCAAATAATCTTGCAGGAGGAGAATAATACTCATAAGAATAGGCAGAAAAATTCTTTGTTTTGTGAATATAGCGGTTTGAAGAAACACGCTCATATTCACGGATCTGAGTATGATTTCCCTGCAAAACATCCACGTTAGGGTGGCTCAAGTGAGTCCTTTGTCTGTATGAAGCATTAGGACCATATGAAGCCTTTGGTCTAGGGTTTGTCTTCTTCCCAGGAGGTGTCATGATAACGTTTGCTGGAAGTTTCTCAAGACAACTTTTGGGTACCCAGATCTTCTTCATAGGTGGCCTGTTCCTGTAGTTAGCACCAATATACCTGGCAAACACTTCAGCATTTTGATTCTTAAACAATTTATAGTTTGCATCAAAGGATTCGTCAATGATAACAGGATTAGCACAAGTGAAGCCAAAAAGGGTAGATGGATCCACTGAAGGTTCCTTTGCAGCAACCCATGTGGTTTTGGGATACTGCTAAGGTTCTAGTATGAACCATCAACATTCATTTTCCTATCGAACCCAACACCCTCTTTCCTAGGGTTTCAGTTCAGTATCTGCTTTTTGAGGACATCACATAGAGTATGATGCCCTTTGAGGCTTTTGTACATCCCTGTTTCAAGCAAAGTCTTCAACCTAGCATTTTCATCAACAATAGTAGTGGTATCCTCAGCAGAGGGGTTAGTTACCACATCAGTAGTTGAAGATATTGCAACAGTGGCAGTAGTATAACATTCAGCAACAGATGTAACATTATCACGCTCAATGCATTTTAGACATGGTGGTTCAAACTCTTCGTGAGTGGAGCTGATCAGTTGTGCATGGAGTGACTCATTTTCTTTTTGAAGGTCTTCATGAGCCGCTTTCAATTTCTCAAGTTCTCGTTTCCTTTGAATGTACTCGTGGGAAAGCTTTTCATGAGTTTTTGAGAGTGATTCATAAAGACCTTCAAGTTCCTTGTACTTAACATGATGATTTTTTATGTCTTCAATTAAGGACTGAGAACGGGTCATTTCGGCATCCAACAGGTCATCGCTTTTGTCTAACAGTTTTTGAATATGTTCCATGGCTTTCTGCTGTTCAGTGGCAACTTTTGCAAGTGTTTTGTAGCTAGGTTTTGATTCACAATCAGAGTCATCTTCACTAGATGTTTGAAAGTAAGCATCGCGTGATTTTACCTTGGCACCGCGTGCCATGAAGCAGTAGGTGGGAGCAGAGTCGTCATCCTCATCATCAATGCTGGGGACGGGGCCGTTGTCTTCAGTGTTGAAGATGGACTTGCCCACATAGGCAGTGGCTAGAGCCAGACTCGCAGCACCAGAATCAGACTCCTCCTCCGACTCCACCTCCACCTCTTCAGAAGCAAACTCTTCCTCAGAATCCATCTCCTTGCCAACAAACACGCGAGCCTTGCCAGATGAATTCTTATTGTGTGATGAATACTTTGATGAAGACTTAGAAGAAGACTCTGAGTATTTCTTCTTTTTGTTGTCATCAGAATCATATTCCTTTCTCTTCTTCTTCTTCTTCTCATGGTCCCACTGAGGACACTCAGAGATGTAGTGACCATGTTTCTTGCACTTATGACATGTTCTCTTCTTGTAGTCATGGGTAGAAGCTTCATCATTTCTTGAGCTGGATCTTGAAGACTTTCTGAAGCCTTTCTTCCTAGTGATTTTCTGGACCTTCTTCACAAGCATGGCAAGCTCCTTTCCAATGTCTTCAGGATCATCAGAACTGCAGTCAGATTCTTCTTCAGATGAAGAAACGGATTTTGCCTTTCAGGCGCGAGATTGGCCATAGTTGGGACCATAGATGTCACGTTTCTTAGATAGCTAGAACTCATGTGTGTGGAGCCTCTCAAGTATATCAGACAGATCGAGAGTCTTGAAGTCAGGGTGTTCTTGAATCATCAGGGCAAGGATATCAAATGAGCTGTCGAGTGATCTCAGAAGAGTCTGGACGATTTCATGCTTGGTGATTTCAGTGGCGCCAAGTGCTTGAAGCTCATTTGTGATGTCAGTGAGACGATCAAATGTGTGCTGGACATTCTCATTGTCATTTCTCTTGAAGCGATTGAAGAGATTGCAAAGAACGCTGATCCTTTGATCTCTCTGGGTAGAGATTCCTTCGTTGACCTTTGAGAGCCAGTCCCAGACTTCCTTTGACGTGTCCAGAGCACTTACACGACCATACTGTCCTTTGGTCAGATGAACACAGATGATGTTCTTGGCCATTGAATCCAGTTGAACGAGCCTCTTGACATCAGCACGGGTGATACCTTCAACAGTCTTGGGAACGCCGTTCTTGACGACAAACCAGAGGTCCACGTCAATGGCTTCAAGGTGCATGCGCATCTTGTTTTTCCAGTAGGGATATTCGGTGCCATCAAAGACGGGGCACGCAGCGGAGACATTGATTATCCCTGTAGTCGACAAAGCTAAAACTCCAGGTGGTTAAAACGAATCACACAGAACAAGGGAGTACCTTGCTCTAATACCAATTGAAAGTGCAGTATATCGACTAGAGGGGGGGTGAATAGGCGATTTTTATGAAATGCTTCAAAACATGATAGTTTTGAAGACAAAAGATAAACTCAATCCTATTAGTATGCAGCAGAAAGTGGACTACACTAGACAAGCCATAGTCAAGTATTCAATGAAGTAAAAGCACGAAGACTAATAGAAGCTAGGCAGTAGGGATCATAATGGAAGAAGGAATGAAGCCAATCACAACAAGTAGATACTCAGTGAAGTCAATCAGATAAGGCAAGCATGCAATGACTTCACAACATAGAACAGTAAGTAAAGGGAAGGAAACGATAGAACCAGTAGCTCGGGGAGGACAATGATTTGTTAGACCAGTTCCAGTTGCTGTGACAACTGTACGTCTAGTTAGGGAGGCTGAGATTCAACTCAGAAGACCGCGTCTTCACCTTATTCCCCTTGAGCTAAGGACACCTAGTCCTCGCCCAATCACTCTGGTAAGTCTTCAAGGTAGACTTCCAAACCTTCACAGACTTCGTTCACCCGCGATCCACAATGACTCTTGGATGCTGAAAACACGACGCCTAACCGGCTGGAGGAAACACAATCCTCAAGTGTAATAAGTCTTCAGGTCACACAGACAGAAAGACTTCAGTGATGCCTAACACTCTTTGGCTTTGGGTGTTTTGGCTTTGTCCTCGCAAGGATTTCTCTCTCACATGCTTCGGAGGTGGGTTGCTCTCAAATGACAAAAGCCGTGCAATAACTCTGAGCAGCCACCAATTTATGGTGTAGGGGGTGGGCTATTTATAGCCACTGGGCAACCCGACCTGATTTGTCCGAAGTGACCCTGGGTCACTAAGGAACTGACACGTGTTCCAATGGTCAGATTTCAAACACTCACACGGCAACTTTACTTGGGCTACAAGTAAGGCTGACTCATCCGACTCTGGATAAAATTTGCTCTCATAGTCTTCGCTCGAAGACATAGGATTTGGTTGAGCATCACTTCAGTCACTCTGACTTAGATCACTTGGACCCCACTTAACAGTACGGTGGTTCCTATGACTCAACAGAGAAGAAAAGGAAACAACGAAACATATAAGCCTTCGCTATCCATAGTCTCCACACAATGTCTTCTCTTGTCATAGTCTTCAATATGATTATCTTTATATACCACCACTGATGTCAATGTCTTCATACATTTTTAGGGGTCATCTCCTGTAGGTAAACCGAATCAATGAGGGACTACAACCTGTGTTATCCTGCAATTCTCACAAACACATTAGTCCCTCAACCAGGTTTGTTGTCAATACTCCAAAACCAACTAGGGGTGGCACTAGATGCACTTACACTTTGTAACCCTAGGTTTCCTCCGGTGGATATATATAAACCGGAGGGTCTAGTCTGTAGAGGGTAGCAGAATCAAAATTGCGTAGGCTAGACTCCTCGGGTTTTAGCCATTACGATATTGAGGTAGATCAACTATTGTAACCCTATATTCATCAAGATGAATCAAGTAGGAAGTAGGGTATTCCCTCGATCGAGAGGGCCTGAACCTGGGTAAACATCGTGTTCCAAATCTCCTGTTACCATCGATCCTTAGACGCACAGCTTGGGCACCCCTACCCGAGATCTGCCGATCTTGACACAGACAATGGTGCTTTCATTTAGATGTCCGTTATGCGCTCGCGAGAAGCGATCGATGGCTCATCTCATCATCAACGATGATATCACCCTCGCAAACAGCCTGTCTTTGTGCCAGATCCTCCTGGTCGGCGGGTCCGCTGTATGCACCCGCGTGGCTGCTAGGCCAGCCGCGCTTCCCGCGGTCATCGAGCACCACTCCTATATCAGCTCCGAACACTCCAAAGACGCGATCACTCACCTAGTGGCGACCACCGAGGACCGAGCCAAAGATATTTCCCCACTTGAAATGGAGACCGGCGCTATTCGGATGTTCGAACCCTCCGAGCCGAACATACCTCTTTAAGGTGGCGCTTCGTATCTTTCAAGCTCAGGGACAGGCGCCAGGCCCGCAGGACATTCAGGTCCCGCAGGACCTGGATCATCCACACCGGAGGTTGTACGAACCCCGGACACTACATTGGGTCAGAACTCAAATTTATCCACACCCACCCACCACAGCACATGCTCTCCAAGTAAGTCCGGACTTCTGAACATAGGTGATCTCGCGTACATACAGTAGCAGCCCCAAGAGGCGGTTCATCACTTCTAGGCCAGATTCGTGCTTGTCAAAAACAAGATTAAGGACTGCTGCAATGATGGCACTGTTCCCATATTTCACCGCAATTGCACGGACGAGGGAGTCTTGAACGCCCTCAACCGCCGTTGAATACGGAGTTTCACAGAATTGTTGCATCTAGTATGGAAGTACTGCGCTATGAAAAAAACTTGGAAAGCCCAGAATACACCTCTGGAACAGTCCATCTTCGGACAACACACTGCTAAAGCAACACGGACATACCCTATCAGGGCATCCGATAACATAACCATTGGCAAGAAAACAGAACTTTCACAGGACACATGTCTGTTCTGGACGAACTGTTAGATAAGCCTTGCCAATTACATGCCGCCCCATACATTATCCTAACCCACTACCTTAGAGCATGTTGGGTACTCCAGCAGGTAGCGAAAAGCGGTGAAGCAATCCTCACCAGCGCAACTCCAGGGGACAAATATTTCAATGTCTTTACTGTCTTCGAGACATTCTACTCAAACAACCGGCGCAAGAGAGCAAATCGCGAACTTGCCGAGGTTCATCAAATCAGAACTGCAAGCCCATGGAGTGACACGGCAATCACTTTTTCCGCCATAGACGAACCATGAGTCCGGCCGGTCCGAGCCACAATCACTCTTGTACTAAACTCAATAGTAGATGGCTTTCGCCTCACTAAAGTACTCATGGATGATGGTAGCGGACTCAACCTCATATATGGGAACACGCTTGCAAAAATGCAGGTCGATAAATCCCGCATTGAACAAAGTAATACAACCTTCGGAGGAATTATTCCCAGCCGGGAAGCCCGGTGTCCGGAAGCATTAAGTTCGATGTAGTATTCGGTACACCAAAAACTATAGGTCGGAGGAATTGCTCTTCCACATTGTCCCCTTCAACAGCGGATACCACGCCCTTCTCGGGTGGGATGCCTTCTCACGCTTTCAAGCCATACCCCATTATGGGTACATGAAGCTCAAAATACCAGGGCCCAATGGAATAATCACAGTAGCAAGTGATCTGGACAGAGCACTCCATGCCGAGAACAAAACCGCATCCTTAGCCCTAGAGGCACTATCTGAAGCCCTCGCGGTTGAAGAGTTAACCACCCTACGATCTATGGTGGACAAGGACGATGTAGTTCTTGACAAGAGATCGAAATCTACCTCCTTCAAACCAGCAGATGAAATTACCAAATTTCAAGTGCATCCAACGGACCCCAACAAGATGGTATCAATTAGGGCATAGCTAGACCGGACGGTAGACAACTCCTTGCGCGCCTTCCTCCGTGAAAACTGGGACATATTCACCGGGCATCCTTCAGACATGCCGGGAATTCCATGCTAGCTGGCCGAACACAGCCTTAACATCATCGAAGGGTTCAAGCCAGTGAAGTAGTCACTACGACAATTTTCTGAACCCAAAAGACAAGCAATGTGGGAAGAGCTGGCCAAGTTACTAGAAGCCGGATTCATAAGGGAAATTAAACATCCGGACTGGCTAGCCAACTTCGTCATGGTATCAATGAAGGATAAATCCTGGCGCATTTGTGTTGACTTTATGAACTTAAACAAGGCTTTCCCTAAGGATCCCTTTCCACTGCCCCGCATTGATCAAATTATCGATGCAACCGCATGACATGACTCGTTGTGTTACCTCGATGCTTACTCCTGGTACCATCAGATAAAAACGAAGGAATCCGACCAGGTCGCGATGGTGTTTATCTCTCCGTGCGACCCCTTTTGTTTCAACACTATGCCATTTGAGCTCAAAAACGCTGGTGTCAGATATCAACGCATGATTCAAACATGCTTAGAGAAACAAATTAGCAAGACAGTGGAGGCATATGTCGATGATGTAGTCATCAAGACCAAACACGTCGAAATGTTGGCGGATGACCTCTGCCTCACGTTCGATAACCTCCGAACATATGACATACGGCTCAATCTAGAAAAATGCATATTCCCCATTCTGGCCGGAAAGTTGTTAGGGTTCATCGTATCCCATCGAGGAATTAAAGCAAACCTAGCTAAAATCCGGGCATTGTCACTACTAACTACACCAACAGATCTAAAACAAGTGCAAAGGCTAGCAGGTTGCGTAGCGGCTTTGAGCCGCTTTATCTCCAGATTAGGAGAAAAAGCATTACCACTTTATAGATGGCCGAGGCACACTAACAACTTCGAATGGACGGATGCGGCTATGATATGTCCATTTTGCATCATTTTTTCTTGCTGTTATTTATGTTGTTATTATGCACAATAATGCTTTTTGGAGTAATTCTAATGCCTTTTCTCTCATAATTTGCAAGGAATGCACCAAGAGGGAGAATTCCAGTAGCTAGAAATCTGGACCTGAAAAAGCTACGTCAGGCCACCTATTCAGCACAACTGCAAACAAGCTGAAACTTCACGGGGATATTTTATGGAATATTTAAGAAATACTAGAGCTAATAACCACCAGAGGGGGCCTACCAGGTGGGCACAACCCACCTGGGCGCGCCAGGGCCCCCAGGCGCGCCCTGGTGGGTTGTGCTCACCTAGGCCCGTCTCCGGTGCCCGTCTTCTGGTATATAAGCCCTTCTGACCTAGAAAAAAAAATAAAGAGAAGACTTTCGGGACGGAGCGCCGCCGTCTTGAGGCGGAACTTGGGTAGGAGCACTTTTGCCCTCCGGCGGAGCGATTCCGCCAGGGGAACTTCCCTCCCAGAGGGGGAAATCATCGTCATAATCATCACCAACAACTCTCCCATCTTGGGGAGGGCTATCTCAACTCAACATCTTCAACAACACCATCTCATCTCAAACTCTAGTTCATCTCTTGTGTTCAATCTTGTTACCGGAACAATGGATTGGTGCTTGTGGGTGACTAGTATTGTTGATTACATCTTGTAGTTGGTTACTATATGGTTTATTTGGTGGAAGATCATATGTTCAGATCCATTATGCTATTTAATACCCATCTAATCTTGATCATGTTTATTCAACATGGCACCCGCAGGGTTCGGGTGCGGGTAATGCTCACCCAAACCCGCACCCGTCCCAATATTTTTTCCCAAACCCGTACCCGTACCCGCACCTCAGGTTTCATTTTGTTCCCATACGTGTACCCGGCCGGATGCGGGTAATACCCGCGGGTAAAAATACCAATCTCGGTTGTCTTTCAGTTCACATTTTGCTATGTATAATTTCAAAATTTCAGTATGTAAAACACAAAATTTCAGCACGTATGTACCACATTTCAGCATTTCAGCACATATATATCAGCATTTAAACAAATAGATTTCAGCAATTCAGCACATATATATCAGCATTTAAACATTTATATTTTAGCATTTCAGCACATATATATATATATATCACCATTTAAACATATATGTGTCAGCATTACAACACATATGCACAACATGACAACATTTTAGCACATATATTGCAACACATAAACATGTCACATTTCGGCATCTTAGCACACACAGTTATTTCAGCCACTTAAAGTTTGACACACAAAGAAATTCAACAAAGAAATAAGTTATAGACCACAAATAGGTTCAACATAGAAATCAAAAATTATTTCATGACACAAATAAGCATACGGGTATGCGGGTACACGGGTATGGTGTGGGGACCCCGACTTAAGAGTCGAGATCATCGAATGCACATGTACAGTGATGCCAAAGATCAATGCTCACTGAACACACAGAAGCTGAATAACAAGAGTCTTACATCCATACATACCGTCTTACATCCATACATACCGTCTTACACAAATTATGACCATTATGGCCAAGTCTTACATAGATAAAGCATCATGGGCTGAATAGAAAATAAACTCGAATAGCGGAAGTCTGCGTAGATAAGTAGAACCCATGCCATCTTCCTTCACCCTACAACCATTTTGACTGGGAAAGTGTCCTAGTTCGCATGATCGTCTCCATAGAATTCTTCTTCAAATTCCTGCTCTTCCATGCCTGGCCAATTAAATAACCAGTGGCAAGCCAATGAGTACTTTGAATGTACTCGCAAGCAACCCATGTTTTGGAACAAGTATGACAAGGTATGAAACAATACTTAATAGGATACGTTTGCAGAAAGCAAAGTTTGTGAGTGCAATGACATGAGCTATCTGAGGCATGCATCATAGGAAATATAGGTTACAAATATCAACATAGCCAAGTTATGATCTCTTCCATCTTTTCAAGTCCTTTTGACTTAAATCAAATGGAGCTTACACACACACACACACACACA
>LR738712.1:301323289-301488458 GCA_902687465.1 Secale cereale | reverse complement strand
GGTTACCCAACTGTCCTTGACCGAGGACACGGCTATTCGAATAGTTTTACACTCTGCAGAGGTTGCACACTTTACCCACTAGATCCGGGGAACTTCCTTGTCATCCACGACCCGCGGTACCTCAAGTACCCGGGGTAAGCACCCGATCACTATCTTTCCGTAGACGAAACTAACATGGAGTCCACTCGATTGGTATCAATCCCCGTGCCCAACATTTCACATCGTTAAAAATGTGGAGACTTTCTCCCATATTCATCACATACCACTTACACGGGGTACCAACGATGTGTTCGGTGCCCTGTAAAAACAGGCATGGTCGGCTATCCAAGCATGACCCCGTCCCGAGAGTGACCTCATGTCACCCTCGTCACTAGTAATGTAGGCACCATGCTAGTATCGAGCTAGGTAATCAATAATGCCCTTTCCCATATAAGGGTAGAGTGGTTGAGCATGTAAAGTTGGAATAACGGTCGCAACTTAAACTAATCCATTTGAAAAACATCACACACACACACTTGTCTCGGTACACCACTTCGTCATCAAGTGGTTACCCATCTCATCATCTCCCTCGGACATAAGTGACACCCGACGGGTTTTTTTTGAAAGAGTCCCTCAAAAGAACTATCCTTTCACCATTGTGCATATCCCCGTCCCACTAGCGTAGCCACTACTATAGCAACCTATCTACTCCCACCAGCATAACCGTCATAAGAAGGTAGGGTCATGCACAAATGCAAGTATCAACGAGGAAGTACAGTGGCAAACCAACAAGTGGTTTCCACCTCATCATGATTCTGTTGCAACAACAATATGGTGCTATATGACATGCATAAAAAGGGTTCCATAGACATGGTCTTGCCTTGGTTGGCTGGGTCTTCAAAACCTTCAAGTCCTTCTCCTTCTTCTCCTTCAGCAACCTCGTCAAACACGGTATCTAATCGTTGCAATAAATAACGGAAAAATAAGACAATAATAAAAACAGAAAAATCAAAGTGCTCAGAAAAATGTCAACTTATTTTTATAAAATACTAGAGGGGAAGCTAAGGTGGCAAAAATTCTTAATTTGGGATTTGGGGTGATAGAATGGGGTACATAGATTTTTGAACAGAGGTTTTAGTGTTCAAATTTATATTTCAATTTGAACAGAACAGAAAAGGTTCATGAATATAGGTGAAAGTGATATCATTAAATAGGTTGGAATTTTACAAGTTTTTAGGAAATGGAATTATTTTATTTGGATTAATATTTAATCCAGAGGAATTTTTACAAAATAGAAATAAAAGGAAAAAGGAAAATGGCACTATGCCACTGGGCCAGAAAGGCCACAATGCAGCAGGCCCAGAAGGAAAACAGCCCGCGCGAGGCTGCCACGCCGAAGGCGTAAAGGCGAAATACGCCTTGATCCAACGGCGAAATGGTGCGCGCGCGTGCGTTTTCAAACCTGATGGGGGGTCCCACCCGTCAGGGCGTGAGGTTGACGGACAAGGCCCACGGCCGTCGTCGTCTACCTCCGTCCAGAGGCGACGGTGAGCTCGTCGGCGGCGATATAGGGCACGTGAGGGGGCGTGGGTGGTACCATCATGCTCAGGGAGGAGCCGCCGTTCGGATGGAGGTGGAGTTGGTCGCCGAGGTGGCCTGGTTCGCCGGCGGCAAGGAGGCACGTCGGAGATGCTTCGGGTGGTGGTGTTTCCGGCCGTTTCCGGCAGCTATAGAGAGGGGAAACAAGGGGAAAATGATCAGTGAGGGCTTGCGGTGCTTGATCGAGCGAGAGGAGCGGCGGGGAGGGCTTGTACCTCCGGATCGACGACGACCCGAGGCGGCGGAGCTCGAGCTCGATCTCGAGCTCGGGCTTGTCTGGAGAGGAGTTGGTGGTGCTAGCGTGTTCTTGGGGTGTGGAGGTGAGATGGATGCCAGTGGAGAGGCCCAAGGAGTGCTTATATAGCCGGGCTCCAGTCCACCGTGGACTCGTGCGCCGGTGAGGTCACGGGCGAGGCCAGAGGCCGTGCAGGCACACACGAGCGAGTCGGGGCCGTTCAAGGATGAGGTCTACGCCCATGGGAGGGAAGAGGAGGAGCGGGTAAGCATCTAGAGAGTTTGCGTGTGTGAGGCCAGAGATTGGAGCTCGCGGGCGGCTGGCGCGCGTGCGAGGGCAGCAGCAGGAGGGAGAAGGAGGAGGGGGCCGACAACATGTCATGTCCCGGACATCGAGGCACCTCGAATGGCGCAAGGGGGAGGCTCGAGGTGGTCGGGCGCAACGGACTGGGGGTGGCTACAGTGCGGGTGCGCACTGCAGCGCGCTCTGGAGCACGCCAATTGCATGCCAGGGCATGTCTTTGGCTTGCTGGGCGCGGCCACCTTGTCTAGGGAGTCAGGTGAGGAGTAAACTAGGGGGTCGTGGCCTTGGATGCCCTGGGGAACAAGTAGGAGAGGAGAGAGGTAGAAGAAGAGGGAGAGAGGGGCTGTCTAGGGAGGTAAAATGAGGGTTTTCATCCCTCAATCATTGAGCTCTGGTCATGGGAGAGTTACTGGAGGTAGGAGAGGACTAGGAGGAGCTGTTGTAAAAAGCCTGGCTCAAGGAGAACAAGGAAAGAGGTGAAAGTAGTAACTTTAGAAAATCACTAGAAGGTGTTTGAAGTGGTTTTGAGCAATCAAATGATTTCCATTTGACATGAGACTTAGCAGGATCGAATGGTATATGGAAATAGGGTGTTCCACCAAGTTTGGGCTCATTTGAAGAAACTTGCCAATGTAACTTTGGTGAACCCTAAAAATCAATAGAAATGGATTTACCAAGTTTAACTTAAGCAAATCATCCCTCCTTGATGCACCACTTGGTGTAGTGTCATCATTTGGGGTTGTGATCATGCCCACAAAGTTTGAAGTCTCAAGTAAAACGTTGGTAATGTAAAGTTGTTCAAATTTAAATCTGAACAGAAATGGTTTTGGGGTACTCTGATCAAGTTACCCTTCTCCAAAACTTGTGCCCTTTGGTCTAGATGCATTACTAGACCATTCTTGCATGTGTACCAAGTTTGAGAACATTTGGACAAGTTTGGCAATGTAAAGTTGCTCAAACTTCAAGAATGGACAGAATGGCTTTGAGGGGTTTTGATGAGGTTTTCTTTCTTCCCAAGGCATGGAGCTTGATAAGAGCATCAAATATGTCATATACAACATGATAGAATTTGCCTGGAATTTTTAGAGAATATTTCCTTTGTAAATATTTCAAAAGCTTGAAATATCCAGAAAGTGTTTCTGAGGGATTTGCCCAATATTTTGAACATGACCAAGTGTTGAAACTCTTATATATGGAAAATATATGTCCTAAGAGTTTCCCTGAATTTTGGCAAATATTTTTATAATAGTTAAATATTTTTTCCCTATTAAAGACCATTTCTGGCCTTAAGAAAAAGCTTTTAAATAAAATAGGAAAATAACTTTTAAAATTATATTTTTGTGACTTATGGGAGTCCTATATCTACTAGGTTTCAAATATACTTTTTGAAATATTTTTCTCACCCTAAATCAAGCACTTGAAGTGCAAACCTCAATTCAGGGGTTTTTGGAAAATTAATATTTGAAAACATTTTTTGGCCAAATTATTTTTATAAGAAAATATTATACTATTATACACTTGGTATGATCATTGGGCAGAAGTTTGGGGTAAGGAGATGAAAATATATAAGATGGAGTAGTTGACTTTAAAGAGCACTTGAAAATCACAAAGAGAAAACTTAATTCCAAATAAAAGCCAAATGATGCCAAAAAAATTTGTTGGTCCAAATTTTCAAGCTTTATTAATGAAAATGACAAGTTTACAAAATGCAGGGTGTGACAGACCTACCCCCCTTACAAGAATCTCGTCCTCGAGATTCCTAAACTAGGGCTTAAAAGAGATCGGGATACTCGGATCTAAGATAGTCTTCACGTTCCCAGGTTGCTTCTACTTCCGTGTGGTTGCTCCACTGGACCTTGAAGTACTTGGTGGTGCAGCTTCGCGTCCGTCGCTCTGCTTCATCCAGAATGCGATTGGGCCTCTCACGGTAGGTCAAATCAGGCTGGAGATCAATGGCTTGGTGATCGACATCCTTGTAGAGATCAGGCTTGTCTGGAACTTGGAGACACTTCCGGAATTGTGACACGTGGAATACGTTGTGAACATCGGATAGCTCAGGTGGTAGTTCCAAATGGTAAGCCACTTCTCCTCGTCGGTCGGTGATCTTGAAGGGGCCAATAAATCTTGGTGCAAGTTTCCCCTTAACGTGGAAACGCTTGGTTCCATTCAGAGGAGTTACTCGCAGGTACACATGGTCTCCAACACGGGAACTCATATCTCGGCGACGAGTGTCAGCATAGCTCTTCTGCCTTGATTTGGCGGCCTTCAACCGTTCTCTGACTAGTTGGACTTTCTCTTCTGCTTCGTGGAGAATATCTAGTCCAAAGACTAGCCCTTCTCCAGTGTCTGACCAGTTGAGGGGTGTGCGACACTTGCGTCCGTACAACACCTCAAATGGTGCCATCTGAAGGCTCGACTAATAATTGTTGTTATAGGAGAACTCGGCAAAAGGGAGGCAATCTTCCCACTTGGCTCCATATGCCAAGACACAGGCTTAGAGCATGTCTTTGAGAATTTGATTTACTCGCTCCGTCTGACCTCCGGTCTGCGGGTGAAAAGCGGTGCTGAAGGACAACTTGGTTCCCAAGGCTTCTTGGAATCTTTTCCAGAACCTTGAAGTAAACTGGGTGCCTCGATCTGACACAATCTCCTTTGGAACACCATGGAGGCTCACAATTCGATCGATATAGAGGCTAGCCAGCTGGTTTCCACTGTAGGTTGTTTTGACGGGAATGAAATGGCCTACCTTGGTCAAATGGTCGACTATGACCCAGATGGAGTCATGTCCTTTATTCGACCTTGGTAATCCAGTGATGAAGTCCATTCCGACTTTATCCCACTTCCACTCAGGAACCTTGAGTGGTTGGAGCAATCCAGCGGGTCACTGATATTCAACCTTGACCCTTTGGCACACATCACACTTTGAGATATAGGTTGCAATTTCTCTTTTCATCCCGTGCCACCAGAATCTTTCCTTCAAGTCTTGATACATCTTGGTTTCTCCGGGGTGGATGGAATACGGAGTGTTGTGGGCTTCTTGCAGGATCTGGTTCTTCAGCTCCATCTTGTTTGGTACGCAGATGCGGCCTTTGTACCAAACAATCCCATGCTCGTCCTCGGAGAATCCTGGGGCCCTTCCTAGCTTCATCTTCTTCTTGATGCCTTCAATGCTTGCGTGCCCACCTTGTGATTTCTTGACTTCGTCCATAAAGGTTGGTTTGACTTCCAAGTGGTCTAGAAATCCATGTGTGACCAATTCCAAACTGAATCGTTTCGGCTCTTCAAACAGGGCTGGCTGGCTGCTTTGAATTATGGCATTCAGGGAGCAAGCCTTTCTTCTTAAGGCATCGGCTACCACGTTAGCCTTCCCAGGGTGATATTAAACACTGAGGTCATAATCCTTGAGTAGTTCCAACCATCTTCATTGCCTCATGTTCAATTCCTTCTAGGTGAAAATATACTTCAGACTTTTGTGGTCTGTGTATATCTCACACCATTTCCCTAGGAGGTAATGTCGCCATGTCTTCAAGGCATGAACCACTGCTGCTAACTCAAGATTACGAGTAGCGTAGTTCTCTTCATGAGGTCGTAGCTGCCTTGAGAGGTAAGCTATGACTCGACCTTCTTGCATCAGAACGCTTCCCATTCTGGTTCGAGAGGCATCACAATATATCACGAACTCTTTGTGAATATCCGGTGTTGCCAGAACTAGGGCGGTGGTCCATCTCTTCTTGAGCTCTTGGAAGCTTTCTTCGCATTTTGGCATCCTTCGAACTTCTTGTCCTTCTTCAGGAGCTGAGTCATTGTCCGGGCAATGCTAGAGAATCCTTCCACGAATTTGCGGTAATAGCCCGCAAGTCCGAGGAAGCTTCTGACTTCCTTGACGGTCGTTGGAGATTGCCATTGGGTCACAGCTTTGATCTTCACGGGATCAACTGACAATCCTTCCTCGGTCAAGACATGACCTAAGAACCCAACTTTACGTAGCCAACACTCAAATTTGCTGAATTTGGCGTATAGTTGGTACTCTCGAAGCTTGTCTAGGACCATCCTCAAATGTTGCTCGTGCTCTTCCTCCATCTTCAAGAAGACAAGAATGTCATCAATGAAGACGACAACAAACTTGTCCAAATATTCCATGAAGACTTTATTCATGAGATACATGAAGTAAGCTGGGGCATTGGTTAACCCAAAGGACGTGACCGTGCACTCGTACATGCCATATCTTGATACAAATGCCATCTTCGGAATATCTTGGGGTCTGATCTTCAGCTGGTAGTACCCAGATCTGAGGTCGATCTTGGAGAACACCTTGGCTCCGCTGAGTTGATCAGACAGATCTTCGATCTTGGGAAGTGGATACTTGTTCTTAATTGTAACTTCATTGAGTGAATGGTAGTCAATGCATAAGCGGATGGTACCGTCCCTTTTTGCCACAAACAGAACAGGTGATCCCCAAGGGGAGGCACTTGGGTGGATAAATCCCTTCCTCAGGTGCTCTTCCAGTTGCTTCTTCAACTCGGCTAATTCTTCCGTCTCCATTCTATAAGGCTTCTTATAGATGGGTTCTGCCCCGGGCATGAGCTCGATGATGAACTCCATGTCACGGTCAGGGGGCATTCCCGGTAGCTCATCCGGAAAGACATCGGGATACTCGCATACTACCGGTACTTGCTCCAGTCCAACTTCAGACAGACATTTGACTTGAGTGGTTTGAGCAGAAGAGGAGTTGGAAGCAAACTTAACCTCGACTCCTTGGTCATTGGTCACGGTGATAGTCCAATTGGCACAGTCTAATAAGCCTTGGTGCTTGCTGAGCCAATTCATGCCTAGGATCACATCCAAGCCTTGTGATCTCAGGATAATAAGGTCTGCTAGGAAATCTACCCCGTTAATGATGATATTGACTCCCTTACAGCCTATCTTGGCTCTGATCTCTGCTCCGGGGGTTTGTACCACCATGGGGTTATTTAGGGGTATAGGGGTCATGCCACTTTTTAATGCAAATCTTTGAGTGACAAATGAATGCGTGGCTCTAGAATCAAACAAGACAGTTGCAGGTGCTGAGTTGACAAGGAACATACCCAGCACGACGTCTGGGTCTTCCTGGGCTTCTTCAGCAGTGACGTGATTCACACGCCCCTTCCCATGGTTGGGCGGGTTGCGAGGAGCTTGGTTCCTTGGTGGCATTCCGCAGCCTTGTCATGGGTTCTGCGCATTGGGGTGCGGGGCATCGGGCTTCTTGTTGGGGCACACCTTAGAAATATGTCCTGACTGGCCACAACCAAAGCAAGTGACTTGGTTTGGGTTGTTGATCTTGTTGCCACCACTGTTATTGGGATTGAAGGATGGCCTTGGGTTGGCATACTGCTGAGGCTGATAGTTTGTGCGAGGTGCAGGAGCTCTTGGCTGCAGATAGGTTGGCTTGACCGGGGTTGGCTGCCACGGGCGAGGCTTCTGGTTGCTGGAACTTCACTTGCTGATCATCTTGCGCTTGCGAGTGTCTTCTAGAGCACGCCGCTTGTCTTCAAGCATGAGTGCTTTGTTCACCAGATCAGGAAAGGTTGGACAGTCACACACGATAAGCGAGTATTGCAGAGTCTGATTGAGGCCTTCCATGAAGTGCTCCCTTGACATCTTCAGGGGCATACCTTGACAGAACACATAACTTCTGCATGTACTCCTTGACAGTGCCACTTCCTTGCTTTAGGGCTCGAAACTCACGCTTTTTGATAGCCATGATTCCGAAAGGAATATGGGCCTTGCGGAATTCTGCCTTGAATTTGTTCCAAGTGATGTTTTGCCCAGCATGCATGACCTTGAATCCATCCCACCAAGCTCTAGCAGTCCCCCCGAAGCAATGGGCAGCATAAGCCACCTTCTCGCGGTCTTCGGTGCAACCGACTAGTTCCAGTAAGTCCTCAATGGTGCGGACCCAGTCTTCTGCATCCAGGGGTTCAGCAATCTCGATGAAGGTTGGCGGTGCATGCTTCTTGAACTCTGGCAACGTGGAACGTCCATTGCCATTCCCCACCGGCTGGCGGCTGTTGGTGACAGCTTGAGCAATCATCTGGAGGGCTGCGGTGTTGGCTTGGCGTTCCTCTCGGAAGTCTTGGAGAAGCTGAGCCATGTCCATGCTCGGGGGAGGTGGTGGTGGAGCTTGGTCGTGGGTTTGGTCTTGGCCGGCCTCTACTTGGGCGGATGCTCCGGCTTCCGGCTGCTGGGTAGAGGTACCAGTATGAGTTACAACAGGCATCTTGTTGGAGTGGTAAAGGTCTCATGATTTGGAATGAAGAGGGAAAGAAATAAAGATGGGTGCCTAGTAAGGGGGTGGGTGTGACACTAATTATTTTCATGCAAGGGCCCAAAGGGCCAAACACATTCATTAAAATCCAAATGGGTGATGTAGTCGTTTACATATTCCTGAAGGGAAGATACGACGTACATCCAAATACAACAAGAGCTAATACTAGATGGCTTCATATGAACCATACAAGGAGTCGACTTCGCATAGGGGTTACACGACCTATCCTACCGTAGAGGTCACGAGCTGGCATATCCGAGTTGCGAATAATGCCTAAGCGGTGGAATGCTCGGTCGCGTATTCTGGCTCTTCTGGGTCTTGCTCCTAGTCTTCATCTGTCTGGGCCCCCCTATCACTTGAGGGTGTGGGGGAGTGGAGGAGTTGGATACGGTGGTGTTTTGTCGATGATGCAGGGAAAAGCTTGCGATATTCCCTTGCCGTCATACGACGTCGCTGGGGTGGCTCTTCATCCTTGGAAGATACATCTCCTGAGGGCCTTCCCCCTCGATACGCGATAGCGGGTCGCCAAGGAGGCGCACCTTCCTTCTTGATCCTATCCGTCTTCTCTTGTGCTCGATGAAGAAGTGCCTTGGTCTTGTGGAGTTCTTCTCAGAGCTTCATCGATTTCGAGGCCAGATCTTGTGCCAAGCTGTCGGCACAAAGTCTGAAATAGGTCTGGAATCGAAGTGGAAGTCCTTCCTTCAGTGGAGGGGCTTGCGCGCTGCTTTCATCTTCACCTTCCTTCCAGTAAGGCAAGAAGCGGGTTGTCATCTTGGCTGCCATCTCCGGAAGAAGTTCTCGGAGGTGGGTTAGTGCCTTGAGTGCAGCAGCCTCGACAGCGAGGGGTAGTGTTGCCATCTGGGGTCCCTCGAAGAACCAACTTGTGGGAGGATTGTTTGCCTTCACGATTACTTCCACATGGTACTCCACCTCAGTGTCGATAACCCAATGCTCATGGTAGGTGAGGATGGGTGCTCGGTGGAATTGACACTCCTGGAGGCTATCCTCGAGAAGCAAGGGGAACCCAGTGGTCAGGTGCTCTTCAGGTATAGCGGCCATCTACAAAGGTTGAATAAGAGAGGTTAATAAGCTGATGGTATCTCAGGTTTGGTAAGGTTTAGAAAAGAAGAGAGGTTCGGAAGGTTTATGAAAAAGGTCTCATCCTAACTAACACCCATGCTAACTAAGGCTTCCTACAGTCAGGATGGCTCTGATACCAGCTCTGTGGGGACCCCGACTTAAGAGTCGAGATCACCGAATGCACGTGTACAGTGATCCTAGAGATCAATGCTCACTGAACACACAGAAGCTGAATAACAAGAGTCTTACATCCATCCATACCGTCTTACACAAATTATGACCATTATGGCCAAGTCTTACATAGATAAAGCCTCATGGGCTGAATAGCAAATAAACTCGAATAGCGGAAGTCTTCGTAGATAAGTAGAACCCATGCCATCTTCCTTCACCCTACAGGCATTCTGACTGGGAAAGCATCCTAGTTCGCATGATCGTCTCCATAGAATTCTTCTTCAAATTCCTGCTCTTCCATGCCTGGCCAAATAATAACCAGTGGCAAGCCAATGAGTACTTTGAATGTACTCGCAAGCAACCCATGTTTTTGGAACAAGTATGACAAGGTATGAAACAATACTTGATAGGATATGTTTGGAGAAAGCAAAGTTTGTGAGTGCAATGACATGAGCTATCTCAGGCATGCATCATAGGAAATATAGGTTACAGATATCAACATAGCCAAGTTATGATCTCTTCCATCTTTTCAAGTCCTTTTGACTTAAATCAAACAGAGCTTACACACACACACACACACACACACACACACAGGGTTTCGCAAACATTGGACGTAGCCCAAGAGCGGTTACCCAACTGTCCTTGACCGTGGACATGGCTATTCGAATAGTGTTACAATCTGCAAAGGTTGCACACTTTACTCCGGGGAACTTCCGTGTCATCCACGACCCGCGGTACCTCAAGTACCCGGGGTAAGCAACCGATCACTATCTTTACCTAGACGACACTAACATGGAGTCCACTCGATTGGTATCAATCCCCATGCCCAACATTTCACATCTTAAAAATTGTGGAGACTTGCTCCCATATTCATCACATACCACTGACATGGGGTACCAACGGTGTGTTCGATGCCCTGTAAAAACTGTCATGGCCGCCTATCCAAGCCCGACCCCGTCCCAAGAGTCACCTCATGTCACCCCCGTCACTAGTAATGAGGGCACCATGCTAGTATCGACCTAGGTAATCAATAATGCCCTTTCACATATAAGGGTAGAGTGGTTGCGCATGTAAAGTTGGAATAACGGTCGCAACTTAAACCAATCCGTTTGAAAAACATCACACACACACTTGTCTCGGTACACGACTTTGTCATCAAGTGGTTACCCATCTCATCATCTCCCTCGGGCATAAGTGACACCCGATGGGTTTTTTGAAAGAGTCCTCGAAAGAACTATGCTTTCACCATTATGCATATCCCCGTCCAACTAGCGTAGCCACTACTATAGCAACCTATCTACTCCCACCGGCATAACCCTCATACGAAGGTAGCGTCATGCACAAATGCAAGTATCAACAAGGAAGTACATTGGCAAACCAACAAGTGGTTTCCACCTCATCATGATTCCGTTGCAACAACAATATGGTGCTATATGACATGCATAAAAAGGGTTCCATAGACATGGTCAAAGGCCTGCTTGCCTTGGTTGGCTAGGTCTTCAAAACCTTCAAGACATTCTCCTTCTTCTCCTTCAGCAACCTTGTCAAACACGATATCTAATCGTTGCAATAAATAATGGAAAAATAAGACAATAATAAAAACAGAAAAATGAAAGTGCTCAGAAAAATATCAACTTATTTTTGTAAAATACTAGAGGGAAAACTAAGATGGCAAAAAAAAATTAATTTGGGATTTGGGGTCACAGAATGGGGTACATAGATTTTTGAACAGAGGTTTTAGTGTTCAAATTTAGATTTAAATTTGAACAGAACAGAAAAGGTTCATGAATATAGGTGAAAGTGATATCATTAAATAGGTTGGAATTTTACAAGTTTTTAGGAACTGGAATTATTTTATTTGGATTTATATTTAATCCAGAGGAATTTTTACAAAATAGTCAGAAAAGGAACAAGGGAAATGGCACTGTGCCACAGGGCCAGAAAGGCCACAGTGCAGCAGGCCCAGAAGGAAAACAGCCTGCGCGAGGCTGGCACGCCAAAGGCGTAAAGGCGAAATACGCCTTCGATCCTATGGCGAACCGATGCGCGCGCGTGCATTTTCAAACCTGACGAGGGGTCCCACCCGTCAGGACGTGAGGCTGAAGGACAGGGCGCATGGCCGTCGTCGTCTACCTCCGTCCAGAGGCGATGGCGAGCTCGCCGGCGGCGATACAGGGCACGTGAGAGGGCGTGGGTGGTACCGTCGTGCTCAGGGAGGAGCCGCCGTTCGGATGGAGGTGGAGTTGGTCGCCGGGGTGGCCTGGTTCGCCGGCGGCGAGGAGGCACGGCGGAGATGCTTCGGGTGGTGGTGGTTCCGGCCGTTTTCGGCAGATACAGAGAGGGGAAACAAGGGGAAAATGATCAGTGAGGGCTTGCGGTGCCAGATCGAACGAGAGGAGCGGCGGGGAGGGCTTGTACCTCCGGATCGACGGTGACCCGAGGCGGCGGAGCTCGAGCTCGATCTCGAGCTCGGGCCCGTCTGGAGAGGAGTTGGTGGTGCTGGCATGTTCTTGGGGGTGTGGAGGTGAGATGGATGCCAGTGGAGAGGCCCGGGGCGTGCTTATATAGCCGGGCTCCAGTCCACCGTGGACTCCTGCGCCGGCGAGGTCACGGGCGAGGCCAGAGGCCGTGCAGGCACACGCGAGCAAGTCGGGGCCGTTCGTGGATGAGGTCTACGCCCATGGGAGGGAAGAGGAGGATCGGGGAAGCATCCAGAGAGCTTGCGCGTGTGAAGCCAGAGATTGGAGCTCGCTGGCGGCCGGTGCGCGTGCGAGGGCAGCAGCAGGAGGGAGAAGAAGGAGGGGGCCGATAGCGTGTCGTTGCCCGGACGTCGAGGCACCTCGACTGGCGCAAGGGGGAGGCTCGAGGTTGTCGAGCGCTGCGGATTGGGGGTGGCTACAGTGCGGGTGCGCACAATAGCGCGCTCTGGAGCACGCCAATGGCATGCCAGGGCATGTCTTTGGCTTGCTGGGCTCGGCCACCTTGTCTGGGGGATCAGGTGAGGAGTAAACATGGGGGTGGTGGCCTTGGATGCCCTGGGGAACCAGTATGAGAGGAGAGAGATAGAAGAAGAGGGAGAGAGGGGCTGTCCAGGGACGTAAAATGAGGGTTTTCACCCCTCAATCATTGAGCTCTGGTCATGGGAGAGTTACTGGAGGTAGGAGAGGACTAGGAGGAGCTGTGGTAAAAAAAGCCTGGCTCAAGGAGAACAAGGAAAGAGGTGAAAGTAGTAACTTTGGAAAATCACCAGAAGGTGTTTGATGTGGTTTTGAGGAATCAAATGATTTCCATTTGACATGAGACTTAACATGATCAAATGGTATATGGAAATAGGGTGTTCCACCAAATTTGGGCTCATTTGAAGAAACTTGCCAATGTAACTTTGGTGAACCCTAGAAATCAACAGAAATGGATTTACCAAGTTTAAGTTAAGCAAATAATCCCTCCTTGATGCACCACTTTGTGTAGTGTCATCATTTGGGGTTGTGATCATTCCCACAAAGTTTGAAGTCCCAAGTAAAAAGTTGGTAATGTAAAGTTGTTCAAATTTGAATCTGAACAGAAATGGTTTTGGGGTACTCTGATCAAGTTACCCTTCTCCAAAACTTGTGCCATTTGGTCTAGATGCATTATTAGACCATTCTAGCATGTGTACCAAGTTTGAGAACATTTGGACAAGTTTGGCAATGTAAAGTTGCTCAAACTTCAAGAATGGACAGAATGGTTTGGAGGGGTTTTGATGAGGTTTTCTTGCTTCCCAAGGCATGGGGCTTGGCAAGATCATCAAATATGTCATATATGACATGATATAATTTCCCTGGAATTTTTAGAGAATATTTCCTTTGTAAATATTTCAAAAGCTTGAAATATCTAGAAAGGGTTTCTGGGGGATTTGCCCAATATTTTGAACATGACCAAGTGTTGAAACTCTTATATATGGAAAATATATGTCCTAAGAGTTTCCCTGAATTTTGGCAAATATTTTTGAAATAGTTAAATAATTTTTCCCTATTAAAGACCATTTCTGGCGTTAAGAAAAAGCTTTTAAATAAAAAATGAAAATAACTTTTAAAATTATATTTTTGTGGCTTATGGGAGTCCTATATCTACTAGGTTTCAAATATACTTTTTGAAATATTTTTCTCACCCTAAATCAAGCACTTGCAGTGCAAACCTCAATTCAGGGGTTTTTGGAAAACTAATTTTTGTAAATACTTTTTGGCCAAATTATTTTTATAAGAAAATACTATACTGTTATATACACTTGGTATCATCATTGGGCAAAAGTTTGGGGTAAGGATATGAAAATATATAAGATGGAGTAGTTGACTTTAAAGAGCACTTGAAAATCACAGAGAGAAAACTTAATTCCAAATAAAAGCCAAATGATGCCAAAAAATGAGTTGGTCCAAATTTTCATGCTTTATTAATGCAAATGAAAACTTTACAAAATGCAGGGTGTGACATATGGGTATTGCCATCCCATACCCATACCCGTCTTACCCGATGGGTATAACTTTCTCCCATTTATAAACCCATGGGTAATTATTTTTCCCAAACCCTTACCCTAATAGGGTTTTTACCTGTCGGGTTCGTGGGTAGCGGGTACCCATTTCCATGTTGAATGTTTATCACTTGTGATTAGTTACCTTTGTTCTTGAGGTCACGGGAGAAATCATGTTGCAAGTAATCATGTGAATGTGATATGTGTTTGATATTTTGATAGTATGTATGTTGTGATTCCCTTATTGGTGTCATGTGAACGTCGACTACATGACACTTCACCATATTTGGGCCTAAGGGAATGCATTTTGGAATAGTAATTAGATGGTGGGTTGCGAGAGTGACAGAAGCTTAAACCCCAGTTTATGCGATATTCCGTAAGGGACCGATTGGATCCAAAAGTTTAATGCTATGGTTAGAATTTATTCTTAACACTTTTCCTGTAGTTGTGGATGCTTGTGGGAGGGTTAATCATAAGTAGGAGTTTTTTTCAAGTAAGAATAGCACCTAAGAACCGATCCACCCACATATCAAATTATCAAAGTAGCGAACACAAATTAAACCAACATTATGAAAGTGACTAGATGAAATTCCCGTGTACCCTCAAGAAGGCTTTGCTTATTATAAGACACCATCTTGGCCTGTCCTTTTCCTCAAAAGGATTGGGCTATCTTACTGCACTTTTGCTACTACTAACGTTATTTGCTCGTTACAAAATTATCTTGCTATCAAACTACTCTGCTACTTACAATTTCAGCACTTGCAGATACTACCTTACTGAAAAACACTTGTAATTTCCTTCTGCTCCTCGTTGGGTTCGACACTCTTACTTATCAAAAGGTTCTACAATTCATCCCCTATACTTGTGGGTCATCAAGGCAATTTTGTGGCGTCATTGCCGGGGAGTGAAGCACTTCTGGTAAGTGGAAATTGGTAAGGAAACATTCATATTGTGTGCTGAAATTTATTGTCGCTTGTTACTAAGGAGAACAATCTTTTGAGGGGTTTGTTCGCGGTATCTTCACCTACTGAAGATTTTGAATATGAAATTCCTTCAGGTATGATATAACAACTGCTAGCTAATCCTTATGCAGGAGATGGAACCGAACATCCTGATATGCACTTGATATATGAGGAGAAAATATGTGGATTGTTTAAGCTTGCAGGTTTACCCAGAGACCAAGTTATGAAGAAGGTTTTTCCTTTATCTTTGAAGGGAAAAGCATTAGCACGGTATAGGCTATGCGATGATATTGGATCTTGGAACTGGAACTGATTGAAGATGGAGTTTCACCAAAACAAAATATCCTATCTATCTAGTTCATCGTGAACGAAATTACATATATAATTTTTGGCGTCGTGAAGGAGAAAGTATCGCTCAAGCTTGGGGGAGGCTTAAGTCAATGTTATATTCATGCCCCAATCATGAGCTCTCAAGAGAAATTATTATCTAGAATTTTTGTGCTCAGCTTTCTCACATTGATCGATCCCTGCTTGATACTTCTTGTGTTGGTTCCTTTATGAAGAAAACTATTGAATTCCGGTGGGATCTTTTGGAAAGAGTTATACACAACTCTGAAGATTGGGAACTCGATGAAGGTAAAGAGTCAGGTATTAAGCTCAAGTATGATTGTGTTAAATCTTTTATGAATACCGATGCTTTTTCAAAGTTTTGCACTAAATATGGACTTGACTCTGAGATTGTAGCCACCTTTTGTGAATCTTTTGCTACTCGTGTTGATCTCCCTAAAGAGAAGTGGTTTAAATATCACCCACCTATTAAAAATGAAATTAAAGAACCGGTACCAGTTAAAGAAGAAACTATACTTTATAATGTTGATCCAGTTGTTCCTACTGCTTACATTGAAAAAAAAACCTTTCCTGTTAGGATAAAGGAACATGCTAAAGTTTCAACTGTGGTTAACAAAAGTTATATCAGAACACCTAAGCCAGACGAACAAATTAAAGTAGAATTTAATATTGCTATGGTTAAAGATCTCTTGGAAGAAAATGTAGATGGGCATGTTATTTGCTTTAATGAAGAAGCTGCTAGAATTGCCAAGCTCGATAAAAAAGATAAACACATACCTGTTGTTGGCATGCCCATTGTCTCGGTCAAAATAGGAGATCATTGCTACCATGGTCTATGTGACATAGGTGCTAGTGTGAGTGCTATTCCCTACACCTTATATCAAGAAATTATGAATGACATAGCACCCACAGTGATAGAAGACATTGATGTCACTATTAAACTTGCTAATGGAGATACTATATCACCAATTGCGATTGTTAGAGATGTTGAAGTCTTGTGTGGAAAAATAAAATACCCTACTGATTTTCTTGTTCTTGGTTCCCCACAAGATGACTTTTGTCCTATTATCTTTGGTAGACCTTTCTTGAACACCGTTAATGCTAGAATAGATTGTATGAAACAAACTGTCGATGTTAGTTTTGGTGGTGAATCTCATGAGTTTAATTTTTCCAAGTTTAATAGAAAGCTTCATGAAAAAGAATTGCCTAGTAAGGATGAAATTATTGGTCTTGCTTCTATTGATCTGCCTCCTACTGATCCTCTAGAACAATATTTGCTAGATCATGAAAATGATTTACATATGTATGAAAGAAATGAAATAGATGATATTCTTTTTGAACAACGTCCTCTGCTTAAACACAATCTACATATTGAAACTCTAGGAGGTCCTCCTCCACCTAAAGGTGATCATGTGTTTGAATTAAAACAATTGCCTGACACTTTGAAATATGCTTATCTAGATGAAAAGAAGATATATGCTCCTGTTATTATTAGTGCTAACCTTTCAGAACATGAAGAAGAAAGATTATTGAAAGTTCTAAGGAAGCACAGAGCTGCTATTGGATATACTCTTGATGATTTAAAGGGCATCAGTCCCACTCTATGTCACCATAAGATTAATATGGAACCTGATGCTAAACCCGTTGTCGTCCATCAATATAGGTTAAATCCGAAGATGAAAGAAGTGGTAAGAACGGAAATATTAAAACTTTTGGAAGTAGGTATAATCTATCCTATAGCTGATAGTAGATGGGTAAGTCTCGTTCGTTATGTTCCTAAGAAAGTAGTTATTACTGTTGTTCTTAATGATAAGAATGAACTTATTCCACAAAGAATTGTTACATGCTATAGAATGGTAATTGATTTTAGGAAATTAAGAAAAGCAACTAGAAAAGATCATTACCCTCTGCCCTTGATCGATCAAATGCTAGAAACATTATCAAAGCACACACACATTTGCTTCCTTGATGGATACTCTGTTTTTCCACAAATACCTATTTCTCAACCCGATCAAGAAAATACTACTTTTACTTGTCCCTTTGGAACTTATGCTTATAGATGTATGCCTTTTTGTTTATACAATGCACCTGCTACCTTTCAAATATGTATAACTGCAATATTCCCTGGCTTTTGTGAAAAGATTGTAGAGGTTTTCATGGATGATTTCTCCATTTATGGGAAGTCATTTGATGATTGTTTAAGCAATCTTGATCGAGTTTTGCAGAGATGTGAACAAGCAAGTCTGGTCTTGAATTTGGAGAAATGCCACTTTATGGTTAATGAAGGTATTCTCTTGGGCCATAAGATTTCTGAAAATGGTATTGAAGTGGACAAAGATAAGGTTGATGCAATTGAGACAATGCCATGTCCTAAGGATATCAAAGGTATTCGTATCTTCTTAGATCATGCTGGTTTCTATAGGATATTTATGAAAGACTTTTCTAAAATATCTAGGCCTCTCACTAACCTCTTACAAAAGGATGTTCCTTTTGTTTTCAATGATGATTGCTTTGAAGCCTTTGAAAGACTTAACAAAATCTTAATTTCTACACCTATAGTTCAACCACCTGATTGGAACTTACCCTTTGAAATTATGTGTGATGCTAGTGATTATGCTGTTTGTGCTGTTCTAGGATAAAGAGTTGATAAAAAACTAAATGTTATTCATTATGATAGTAAGACTCTAGACAGTGCTCAAAAGAATTATGCTACCACTAAAAAGGAATTCTTAGCAGTTGTGTTTGCCTGTGACAAATTTAGATCTAACATTGTTGATTCAAAAGTAACTATTCACACACATCATGCTGCTATTAAATATCTTATGGAAAATAAAGATGCTAAACCTAGACTTATTTGGTGGGTTCTCTTGCTACAAGAATTTGATTTGCATATCACTTATAGAAAAGGAGCTGAGAACCTCATAGCTGATAACTTGTCTAGACTTGAAAATGTGCTTGATGACCCACTACCTATTGATGATAGTTTTCCTGATGAGCAGCTAGCTGCAATAAAGTTACTAATAATACTCGTTGGTATGCCGACTATGCTAACTACATTGTTGCTAAATATTTACAACCTAGTTTTACTTACCAACAAAAGTAAAAAAGGTCTTTTATGACTTAAGACGTTACTTTTGGGATGACCCACATCTTTATAAAGAAGGAGTAGATGTATTATTAGACATTGTGTACCTGAGCATGAACATGGACAAATCCTTCGAAAATGTCACTCCGAAGCATATGGAGGACATCATGCTGGTGATAGAACTGCTCACAAGGTATTGCAGTCTGGATTTTATTGGCCTACTCTTTTCAAAGATGCTCGTAAGTTTGTCTCCTGTTGTGATGAATGTCAAAGGATAGGTAATATCAGTAAGCGTCAAGAATTGCCTTTGAATTATTCACTTGCTGTTTAACCATTTGATGTTTGGGGCTTTGATTACATGGGACATTTTCCTTCCTCTAATGGGTATACACATATTTTGGTTGCTGTTGATTATCTTACTAAATGGGTAGAAGCTATTCCAACCAGCAGTGTTGATCACAACACCCCTATTAAAATACTTAAGGAAGTTATTTTCCCAAGGTTTGGAGTCTCGATATATTTAATGACTGATGGTGGTTCACACTTTATTCATGGTGCTTTCCGTAAAATTCTTGCTAAATATGATGTTAACCATATAATTGCGTCAGCCTATCATCCTTAGTCTACGGGTCAAGTTGAGCGTAGTAATAGAGAAATATAATTAATTTTGCAAAAGATCGTTAATAGGTCCAGGAAGAATTGGTCTAAGAAATCAGATGATGCACTTTGGGCTTATAGAACAACTTATAAAAACACTATGGGCATGTCTCCTTACAAAATGGTTTATGGTAAACCTTGTCATTTGCGTCTTGAGTTAGAACGCAAAGCTTTTTGGGCAATCAAGGAACTTAACTATGATTTCAAACTTGCTGGTGAAAAGAGGTTATTTGAACCCAAGCTTATGAAAATGACAAGTTATTTAAAGAAAAAGTTAAAAGATGGCATGATAAAATAATCCAAAAGTGTGAGTTCAAAGTCGGAGAATATGTTCTTTTATACAATTCTCGTTTCAGGTTCTTTGCATGCAAACTCCTCTCTAAATGGGAAGGCCCTTATGTCATCGAGAAGGTTTATAGGTCTGGAGCTATCAAAATAAATAATGCCGAAGGTACTAACCCAAAGGTTGTTAATGGGCAACGAATAAAGCATTATATCTCAGGTATGCCCATTAATGTTGAAAGCAATATTATCCAAACATTGACACCGGAAGAACACATAAAAGAGTCCTTCCGGAATACTACAGAATCGTGAAAATAAGGAGGTACGTGATACAGTAAGTAAACGGACTCTGAAAAATCCGCAAAATTATTTTTTATCGGTTTTGGAATATTTGTAAAAATAGGAAAATAAGAAACTACCAAGAAGTGTACCATGGTGGGCACAAGACACCAGGGCACGCCAGGCTTGCATGGCGCACCCAGGTGGGTTGTGCCTTCTGGACTCCGTTTTTCTACAACTTGCTTGTTTCCCAAGTTAAAAATTCTTTACATACCCCCCCCCCCCCCAAATCTTCTGTTTTCTTTTCTTTCTGTTTTTGGTCAGATCTACCAAGCTAGGCATCATGTCTTGTCGGGGGAAACTGTCCACCACGAGCACCTATGGGACCGGAGCCCCTTGTCGTTGCGGTGAGGGAGCGGAGGGAGCACAAAGAGCGGATCGAAGAGCACACGCGGGCAGTTTACCCAGGTTCGGGCCGCTCGGACGCGTAAAACCCTACTCCTGCTTGGTTTGTATTGAGTCTGTGAGCTCGGGAGCTTGAAGAACTAGCTACACCGAGCAAGAAAGCTATCTAGGTTCCGAACCCTTTCTACGTTGTGCATGGGCCTCCTTTTATAGCTCGAGGGGTCACCGACAGGTGTCAACGTAGAAGAAGGGCAAAAATGTAACTCTGGTGGTAGTTGTAACAGTGCGGGAACAGTGCATGAACAGTGCGTGAACAGTGGTCTTCACCTAACTTGACAGTGGGGGACAAGGGCATTAAATGCCCGTCACCGTCGACCCCAAAAGCACCCGTCCATGCGTCTCCGTTCGCCACGGCGGTAGCCTCTTCACCGTGGCTCGCCACCGTGTCCCCCAGGCTGCACAGCCATCCGCCACGCGTCCCTGGAAGGGCCCAGGGCGACGCGTGGGCCGATGAGCTGGAGCGCGGGCACACAGTGCAGGCTTCCCCCGGCAAGCACCTTGCCGGGGTCTTGATCTTGCCGGGCCCTGAAGCTTGTCGCTCCCCGGGCCCCTGCCGGGGCGCATGCTGCGCCAAGGCATGTCTTCTGGGATGGAGTCTTCTGGTTTTCCTGGCAAGTTCCTCTTGCCAGGGTCTTGTGCTAAATGTGATAGTCTTGAGCCTGGGACGGCCTTCCCAGCAAGCTCCACTTGCCGGGGTCTTGATCTTCTGTCTTGTATACTTTGTTTTTGAATGGCTTAATAAGGATCAGAAAGGTCTCCGGCGAGCACGTGGTGAGCCTTGCCGCGGGAAGCTGCTACTGCCCGTGCACAAGTTGGGATACTAAGGTACCCCTATCTTAGTACACCGACAGGAGCCCCCGGGCCTGGGCCATACACGGTGCCGAGCGCTGTTGGGCCAGGCCCAAAACAGTGCACGGGCAAACGCGGCCCACGGCACGCCGAATCCCCTTCCGCATCCGTCGCGCCCCTCCCCAACGGCACACGTCGATTGCGGCGTCATGGGAGAGATCGTGGCCACGTTCTTTAATGTAAAATGCGAAAGTCCCCCACTCCCCCCTTAAAAGCAGAGGGAACAGGGGCAGTTTCCTTCCTCCGTCTTCACTTCGCCTTCAACCTCCAGAAATCCCCCACTGCGCTTTGCCTCCACACCTCCT
Source organism: Secale cereale (assembly GCA_902687465.1). NCBI lineage: Eukaryota > Viridiplantae > Streptophyta > Magnoliopsida > Poales > Poaceae > Secale > Secale cereale. The sequence goes on along the minus strand of LR738712.1, from coordinate 301,467,051 downwards.
CTGCCCTCTTCCGCACCCGCGGCGCCGTCGAACTCCTCGCCCCTTCCCCCGCCACCTCTGCCATGGCTCCGAAGGCCGAGAAGGCGAAAGCGGAGAAGGCCAAGAGGGAGAAATCCGAGCAGGCGGCGAAGCTCGCCGCCCTGCGGAAGAAGAATGTAGTCTTCGCGCCGAGGCTCAGCGCGAGGGAACTCTGGAACAAGTATTACCTCTTCTGGGCCAAGGAGACCAAGGCTCATCCCCGGACCAGAGTCTACCCCGCCGTCGCCAAAGATCTGCTTCCCGGCGGGTACTTCTTCTTCGCTGTCTTCTTTCACTGCGGCTTGTGCCCTCCGTTCTCGGAGTTTTTCTGCGACATCATGAATACATACGGCCTCCACCTCTTAGACTTCACCCCCAACGCCATCCTTACGATGGCGGTTTTCGCACATCTGTGCGAAAACTATATAGGGATCTATCCAAACGTAGCGCTTTTTCGCCATTTCTTCATGCCTAGAGTAGAGGCCGGTGCTCCCCTCTCCGGGGGTATCTCCTGGATCTTCCGCTTGAACAAGAAAGAATCATATCTGAAAGGAGAACTCCGCGGCAAGTGGGAAGAGTGGCGCGCAGATTGGTGTTGGATAGTGGAGGACCAGCCGGAGCCTTTCACTGCGCCGTGCACGACAGCCATAGTGCGCGGCAGGGACTGGAGCGAGTTGGCCCCGGATGATTTCAAGCTCAACGTCGCCCTTGTCAGGATACTTCGTCTCCGGGTAGCCAAACTGACCATCGGAGAGGTAGGGGCAGATTTCCTCCGCCGCCGCATTGCCCCTTTACAAGAGAGGAAAAGGCCAGCATGGGAGTTTGGCAATGCGGCGGACATTATGAGGCTGCGCCCGGGCTTGAACTTCAACTTCACGGTGTTGGAACTGAAGGGGATGGTCCGGGAGCTTTTTAAGCACGACCCGGCCCATCCGGAGTGGTTTAGATCTCCCCGGGGAGTGGTGCCGCTGTGCAACAGCACTGCCCGGGATGCCTTGCGCGCAATGATGCCCGCATGTGACTCTCACGGCGTCGACCCCACCTGGATAGTGCCCACGCCGGATGCAATTATGAGTTTCTTCGACAATCTGGTCGAGGTGCCGAAGAACACCGAGGAGAACAAGGGTCTCACTCGGGCCACCACAGAGCGGGACATAGCCTACATCGCTTCCCGAATGGAAGAGGCTGCCGCAGCTGCAGCAGTAGGAGACTTCGGATTCACCATGGACGAGGCGCAGGCTGCGGACGAGGTGTGCCAAGCAGAGGAGGCTGAGATCCGCAGACTGCTCAAGCTTCCGCCCGACGAGCTTGCCGGGGTCCCTTCCCTGAGGCACGCCGGGATTCCCGGAGTCGTGAGCGAGGCCGCGGCAAGTGAGGTTGCCGGAGGGAACATAGGTGCCGGAGGGAGCGGAGCCACCGGAGGGAGCGGAGCCACCGGAGAGAGCGGGGCCGCAGGAAAAGATGCTGGACCCAGCGAGCCCGCCGGGGAGGAGGAGGAGGACACCGAGGCCGATGAGGACTCCGGTGGGTCTTTGGGGCTTGACGACGACGCCTCATCGTCCTCGGAGAACTCCCCGCCTCGGGCAAGTCCCCAGCGAACACCGCTGAAGCGTCTCCGCAAGGCGGCTACAGCGACAAGGACGCAGGCGCCCCGACAACAGCCTGCTCGCCGGGCGACGCGCGCCACCAGAGCGAGCCAAGCCGCGACGGAGGCGCCCCGCGCACCAGCCGCGGCGGAGGCGCCCCGCGCACCAGTTGCGGCGGAGGCGCCCCGCGCACCAGCGCCAACCGGAGGGGGATCTTCTCAGAGCGGAGCGGCCGCTCCGCCTGCTCCTCGGGCCTCGGCGTCGGCGGAGGCTGGGTCTTCGCAGCCCCCAGCCCCGGGGACCGCCAAGCGCCCGAGGGAGCCTTCTCCTCCTGCTCCTCGCGCCGGAGCAACTCAGGTGGAGTTCGATTTCTCCGCCCTTAGCGACGACGATGAGGAAGAGGAGTAAGCATCTGTAACTTATAGCTTCTTCAATTCTGACTTGATCTTTCTTCGTGATTCTGATCTTGTTCTTGTTTTGCTTACAGGACCCTGGCCCAGCGGATGACAAAGCGGGCCAAAATCCCCGTGGTTGAGGTCGAGGATGACTCGCCCGTCGCGGCGACAGGGGACACGCCGGCGACAGGCTCGTCGGACCAACCTGCTGCTCCGAGGAGCAGCCCCCAGCGCAGCCCCCAGCGTAAGTCTGGGTTTTAGATTTTTTGTTCTTCGGGCGCGCTTGAGGTTTTAACTTGTACTGATATCTTGCTGCTTCATTTGTCTTGTGCAGAAGTGGAGCCGCAGCTGCAGGAGCGACCGGAGGTCATCCCCGAGGAGCCGCAGGTCCCGCCATCCCTGCCAAGGGCGAACTCCCCGGCGAGGGAGAGCGCTCCGCCAAGGACGGGTACTCCGCCAAGGGCGAGTACCCCGCCAAGGGCGAGCAGCCCGGCGAGGGTGGCGACCCCGCCAAGGGAGGACTCCCCGGCGAGGGAGCCTGTCGTCGACGAAGTCCGCGAAGGTAAGTCTTGTAACTTCGTCTTCTTGGACTCGTCTTTTTGGATATTTGCTTGAACTTCTTCCTTTATTTTTCTTCTGCTAGATCCTCCTCCCCCGGAGCGGATGGAGACGGAGGTCATCGTCGAGGAGGAGGGCGCACAAGGCGACGCCGGCAATGCCACTGTCATTGAGGACATGGCAGGAGCCGACGAGCCTGCCGCTGAGGAGACTGCCCCGTCCGCAGACGCCGCGGCCGGGGAGGGGGACGGCGACCACACTGCCGGCCCGGAGGCGGCAGGAGCGTCAAGCGCTGCGCCGGCCGCCGACCCCTCCGCCGGCAGGGAGCAGTCGGGCATCTACCTCGAGGCCCCCAATGGCGTCTTCATAAAAGTGCCGTGGGGGTCCTCGTCGCGAGCCCCCGTGGAGGGAGAGGCCTTTGATGGAGAGGTCCTCGCCTCCGCGGGGTTGAAAATCGTTGAAGCGCCTGGCGGGAGAGATGAGCCCGAAGAGGAGAAACTTCTCCGCCAGCTCCTGGCCCTTTACCGGGCCAGGCAGGCGAAACTGGAGTCGCGAGAAGCCCTCACCGCCAAGGCCGGAGCGGACTTGGAGAAACGCGCCGCAGAGCTCCGCGCCGCCAACCAGGCAGCTCTCCGCGACTTGGCGGAGGAGCGCGAGAGGCTTGCCGGAGAGCAGCAGGAGTTTCTTCTGGAGAAAGCTGAGGCCGAGGAGCAGCAGCAACTGGTCGGTGAAGCGCTGTCCCAGCGAGAAGGTGCGCTCAACCAGCGGAAGGTCGACCTCGATGCTCACGAGGACGACCTTACCGCCCGGGAGCAGGCCCTTGGCGGAGAGTTGAAGGAAGCGAAAGCCGCCGCAGCCACCGCGGAGACCGCCAAGAAGGACCTTGAAGCCAAGGTGGCGCAGCTGGAGGAGTACCTGAAGGCGAGCACGGAAAGGGTCACCGCGCTCAACATAGAGCGCGAGAAAGACGCCCATACCAACTCCGACCTCCAGGTACGCCTCTCCAAGCAGGGCGACGAGCTCAAAGCCGCCAAGGACTCAATTGCTGATCTAGAGTTGAAGGTCTCCACGCTGAGAGATTCACTGGACGCCGCCCGGGACCGCGAGACCAAGCTGAAAGAGGAGTTCCGCAAGGAGCGGGAGCTGGTGGAGAGCGCCGCCATCTCCGTAAACAACTTCAACCGGGCGGTGGAGCAATGGACGGAGGACCTGGTCACTTCCGCCGCCAGTATCGACAAGGAGCTGATGGCGCTGAGGGTGGAGCACCTTGTGTACTCTCCGGACCCGAACCTCCCCCACAGCGCCAAGCTCAGTCTTTTCTTCAGGGGAATCGCGCCGGCGCTTGTACGGCTGCAGGAGAAGCTCCCCGCGCAGCTGGCCGAGGAGTCGCGCCAGCTCTGCGCGGGTACCTTGGAGCGTGTCTTGACCAAGATCGTCTACCGCAATCCTGATATTAATCTTGTCAACGTCCTCCGCAGCTTGCCGGCCGACGCAGATCAGGAGGCGCTGAAGGCATAGGTCGCCCACATCATCGCCAAGGTGAACAAGATATCCAGGCGTGAAGGCGATCGCGTAGACTAGGCCTCTTTCTTCTTATTTCCTTTGCTGCTGCAAAGTGTGCCATGAACATGAATCTATTAGTCATTGCGACAAGTTATCTCTGTAATATATTATCTTATTTCCGAGCAATTGATGCAGTGTTATCTCCCTTGTTTTTGGTCCTTTACTTTGTATGCTTTTTACCCTACGCTTTTAGGGAACTTGCCGACAAGGGACCCTTGCCGCGAGCGCTGAGTGTTGGACTCTGAGCAGCCTGCTGGCAAAGGCCTTACCGGCAAGCAACCTTGCCGCAGCTAGTCGCAACGCACTTAGCTTGCTGAGCGAACTCGAAAACGAAGTAAGGGCGCGACACTTGTCGCAGCTCACTTAAGCCGTTGAGCGTACTCGAAAACAAGATAAGGGTGCGGCTAGCCACGGGTAGGTTCCTCCGCGCACAGGTTTTCCATACAAAGTGTGGTTGTTCAAGGAAGATAACTAAAATTAAAAATTTGAACTGCTCAAATTCTGGTAACTTAGCTTTCATAGTCTGTTCGTTCTCCGGTAAGCTTTTCTTTCTTGAACGGCACTTGGTTCGTCCTCCACCTCTTTCCCCCCGGCAAACTTGTGCGCGAGGAATGTTTCTTCTGCTTAAGAGGGAAAGAAAAAGGAGAAGAGGTAACAAGTATAGGGTTTCTCGGCATGGTAATGCTCACCGGATATGTGTGTTGCACAAGATGCCAAATAATGCATGCAAATAACAAAGAAAAGCATGAAAATGGCAAATAGTGCGAAAACACAAAAGCTTTACTGATGCACGGGATCTGCGCCCGGCTTTGTACAAAGGTTTACATGCGACAGCGGCAAGACTCGTACAAAAGGTGGTTGCCGGAGCGGATCACGGCAACCGCGCCTTATGGGTGAAACTTGCGAAGATGCTCTATGTTCCAGGAATTGCTCACCGGTAAGCCTTCTTCGGTCTCAAGGCGGACAGCGCCGGGCCTTGTGACTTGTCTCACCCGATAAGGGCCTTCCCACTTCGGCGTCAACTTGTTGGAATTCTTGGCGGACTGAACACGCCGAAGAACAAGGTCGCCTTCCTCGAGACTCCTGGCCTTGACCTTGCGGCTATGATAGCGGCGCAAGGCTTGCTGGTATCGAGCAGCTCGTACAACAGCCTGGAGACGTTCCTCCTCGAGGAGCAGTGCATCATCTTGTCGCAGTTGCTCTTGCTCGAGCTCATCATAAGCGAGCACTCGAGGAGATCCGTATACGAGTTCCGTGGGGAGAACTGCCTCTGCCCCATAGACAAGGGCAAAGGGTGTCTGCCCGGTGGCTCGACTTGGTGTCGCTCTGATTGACCAAAGAGCCGCCGGCAACTCCTCTATCCAGTTTCTTCCGCACTTGCGCAGCCTGTCGAAGGTTCTTGTCTTGAGCCCGTGCAGCACTTCAGCATTGGCCATCTCCGCTTGACCATTGCTCCTCGGGTGAGCAACAGAAGTGAAGCAGACCTTGGCGCCAAGGTCTTGGACGTACTGCATGAAGGTGCGGCTAGTGAATTGTGTACCGTTGTCGGTGATGATCCTGTTAGGGATTCCGAAACGGCAAACAATTGTTCTGAAGAACCTGACCGCTGATTGTGTTGTCACCTTTCTCACCGGTTCCACTTCTGGCCACTTTGTGAACTTGTCGATTGCTACGTACAAGTACTCAAAGCCCCCGACAGCTCGGGGGAAGGGGCCGAGGATATCGAGCCCCCAGACCGAGAAGGGCCAGGACAAAGGGATCGTCTGGAGAGCTTGAGCTGGCTGATGAATTTGTTTGGCATGGAACTGGCACGCTTCACACTTGGTTACTTGTGCAGTTGCATCTTGGAGGGCTTCTTGCCAAAAGAACCCTTGCCGGAATGCCTTCCCGGCAAGTGCCCTTGCGCCAATGTGGTGGCCACATATGCCTCCATGTATTTCTGCCAACAGCTTCTGTCCATCTTCTCTGAAAATGCACTTCAACCTGACACCATTGAGCCTTCTTCTGTACAGCTCATTGTCCACGAACTGGTACATACTTGACTGCCTGGTTATTTTCTCTATCTCTGCGGGGTCATCGGGAAGTTCTCCAGTTTGCAGAAAACGGACGATCTGCTGTGCCCATGCCGGAGCTCGAGGCTCAACGGCAAGGACTAAAGGCATGAGGGCCGCTGCGAGGACCCCAGCTTCTACGGCAAGAACCTCTGGTTCTACCGGAGCTGAAGGTCCCCCGCCAAGCCTGCCGGGGCAAGGCTTGTCGGGAACGTTTGCTTCAACTGTACAGACCGTTAGATCTGCAGGAGCAAACTGTTCCTCAGCGTTCTGATCGTTGATCTTGGGGACCTTGGCGGCGGCTTCGGGGAGACCCGCCGGCAAGTAGTCGCCGGAGACCAACTTTCTCTTCTTGGGCTGCCCAATCGATGGTGTAACGGATGGCTGAGTCAGCTTGAGCAGGAAGGTCCCTGGTTCCACAGGTAACTTCATTGCAGCACACTTTGAAAGGCCATCTGCTATATCATTCTGAGCTCTCGGGATGTGCTCCATTTGCAGACCTTCAAAGTGCTCTTCAAGCTTCCTCACTTCATCTACATAAGCTTCCATCAAAGGGCTTTGATAACTTTTGTTCACTTGTCGGACCACTAACTGAGAATCTCCCCGCACAATCAGCTTCTTGATCCCAAGTTCAGCCGCAATCCTGAGGCCGGCAAGTAGACCTTCATACTCAGCAGTATTGTTTGTCGCTTGTTCTGTGGGAAAGTGCATCTGGATAACATACTTGAGGTGCTCTCCGGTGGGCGCTATGAGTACCATGCTGGCACCGGCGCCTTGCAGCGAGAAAGCACCATCAAAGTACATCATCCATTCGCTTGTCGCTTCTTGTACGGGTACGCTTATCTCTGGAACTTCTTCATCCGGCGTTGGGGTCCATTCAGCTATGAATTCTGCCAAAGCTCTACTCTGTATGGTTGAAGTACTTTCAAACTTGAGGCCAAAGCTCGACAGTTCCAGTGCCCACTCGATGATCCTGCCTGTTGCTTCTCGATTTTGAAGTATCCTCTTCAACGGAAAGCGAGTGACCACTGTTATCTCATGTGCTTGGAAGTAATGGCGCAGCTTTCTCGAGGCCATGAGGAGACCGAAAAGCAACTTCTGCACCCCGGAGTATCTTGATCTAGCCCCCTGTAAGAGGGAACTCACAAAATACACCGGGCGCTGCACCATCTTCCTTCGCACTTCTCCTTGCTCCTGCGCAGAGTTGTCCTTGTCGGGGCCAGAGCTTGCCGGTGGATCCCCCTGCTTGTCGCTGGACTGGCTCGCCGGAGGTGTGGGCTCTTCCTCTGCCTCCCTTTCCGCTACTAACGCAGCACTAACCACTTGATTGGTTGCCGCTAAGTACAACAGCAACTTCTCTTGTGGTCTAGGTGCGACAAGTATTGGAGTGGAGGATAGGTATCCTTTCAAATCCTGCAGCGCTGCCTCCGCTTCCGGAGTCCATTTCATAGGACCTGCCTTCTTCAAGATTTGGAAGAAAGGCAGGGCGCGTTCTGCAGATTTTGAAATGAACCTGCTGAGGGCAGCCACACAACCAGCAAGTCTCCTTACGTCCTTGACGCGCTTCGGGGCTTCGATCTGGTCGATGGATTTTATCTTGTCGGGATTGGCTTCAATCCCCCTCTGGGACACAAAGAACCCGAGAAGCTTGCCGGAGGGGACTCCGAAGACGCACTTCTCGGGGTTCAACTTGAGCTGGATCTTGCGCAGGTTTGCAAATGTCTCTTCTAAGTCTTGGATCAGGGTATCTTTGCTCTTGCTCTTGACCACTATGTCATCCATGTAAGCTTCTACATTTCTGTGGATCTGCGGCTCAAAAGCAGTGTGCACCACCCTTGCAAATGTTGAGCCTGCATTCTTCAATCCAAAAGGCATGCGAATGAAGCAATATGTGCCACATGGAGTAATGAATGCAGTCTTCTCTTCATCTTCCTTGGCCATGAAAATCTGGTGGTAGCCTGAGTATGCATCAAGGAAGGAGAGCAGCTCACATCCAGCAGTGGAGTCAACAATCTGGTCAATGCGCGGCAAGGGAAATGGATCTTTGGGACATGCTTTATTCACATCTGTGAAGTCTATACACAACCTCCACTTCCCGTTAGCCTTACGCACGACAACTGGGTTTGCTAACCACGTCGGATGGATCACGCCTCTAACCAGGCCCGCTGCTTCTAGCTTCTTAATCTCTTCGGCAATGAATTCTTGGCGCTCCACGGCTTGCTTCCTGACCTTCTGCTTGACGGGCCGTGCATGAGGACAAACAGCAAGCTTGTGCTCAATTACCTTCCTGGGAACGCCGGGGATGTCAGATGGTTGCCACGCAAACACATCGACATTCGCCCGCAGGAGGGCAACGAGCGCGCTTTCCTATTTGCTATCAAGTGCAGCACTGATGGTGAAGGTACCACCAGTGCCGTCCTCCTTGGCGGACACCTTCTTGGTTGCCGGTGGAGCGGCCATCCCTTTTTTGCACTTGCCGGTGGAGCTCGATGGAACGTCCTCGACGGCAGCGCAGCACTCCGAAGAGGTGCATTTGCCGGAGTGGGCCCCAGAGCACTTGCCGGACTTGGTCTTGGTCTTCTTCCCCCCGGGAGCTTCAGCGGCAAGTGTGTTGCTCTCCACCGCGGCTGCTGCATCCCGGTATATCTTGTCGGCGCAGATAAGCGCGTCCTTCTTGTCGCCAGGGACATAGATGACGCTTATCGGCCCCGGCATCTTGAGTACGTTGTAGGCGTAGTGGGAAGCTACCATGAACTTGGCGAGGGCAGGACGTCCAAGTATCCCATTGTACGGCAATGGGATATGGGCCACGTCAAAGGTTATCCTCTCTGTCCTGAAGTTGAGCTCCCCGCCAAAGGTCACTGGCAGAGTAATCTTCCCCTTCGGCTTGCTCCTCCCCGGGTTTATTCCTTGGAACGAACCGGTTTCTTCGAGCTCGCCGTCTGGGATTTGGAGTTTCTTGATCACAGCCGAGGAGATCAAGTTCAGGCCGGCCCCGCCGTCAACCAACATTTTGGTGACCTTGAGGTTGCGGATGGTTGGTGAGACCAACATCGGCAAGCACCCGACCGCCGTGGTGCGGTCAGGGTGATCCTCAAGATCAAAAATGATGGGCGTGCTGGACCACTTCAGCAGCTTGCGCGACTCAACGGGCGGCTCCGCTGCGTTTACTTCCCGCACCCACTGTTTGAGTTGGCGGTGGGAAGTGTGCAGAGAGGCGCCCCCGTCGACACACAGCACTTATGTGGCCTTCTGGAACTCCTGCTCGCTGTTATCACCTTCATCCATGTCGTCGTCGTCGTCTTCTTCCTCATCCTTGTCGCGGCCCCGGGGAGGTCGATCACCTTGCCGCTGCTTGGCCTTGCCGCGGCGTCCTCCCCGGCCATTGAATGGCCGCTTCTTGCTTGGCTCTCCTCCACCACCTTGAGCCTTCTCCTTGTCGCGACGCTCGTATTCAGCTTTCTGCTGCTCTACGAGGTACTCGACGCGCTTGCAGTTGGAAAGGTCGTGGCCCTTGGTGCGGTGGATCTTGCAATATTGCTTGTCGGAGCCGTCCTGCTTGTCGGCTGCCGCTACAGGGGCAGGCTCCTTGCCGGAGCCGCCAGCCTGTGCTGTCTTGGCGGGAGCCTCCTTGCCGGACTTCTCGACGACCAGCACCTCCTTGCTCTTCTTCTTTCTGTTGTTCCGCCGCCGGCTCTTCTTTGCCGGGGCGGCATCCTCGCTGTCACTCCCCCCTGCGCCGGCATCCTCTCTGGGGAGTCTCCTCCCCTCTTCGGCGCGCGCGCACTTGTCAGCCAGAGCATAGAGCTCGCTGACATCCTGTATCTTGGTCATGGCCATCTCTTCCCGCATGCGACGGTTACGCACGTTCTGGTGGAACGCGCTGATAACCGCGGCGGGGTGGACGTCGGGAATGTTGTGCTGCACGCGGCTGAATCGTTGGATGTACTTGCGCAGAGATTCTCCTTCCTTCTGGGCCAAAATATGGAGATCACTCTCCTGGCCGTGGGGTTTGTGGCCGCCCGTGAAGGCGCCAACAAATTGGTGGCACAGATCTGCCCACGAAGAAATGGAGCCTTCCGGCAAGTGCATAAGCCAAGAACGTACGTTTGGCTTAAGCACCAGCGGGAAGTAGTTCGCCAGTATCTTCTCGTCGCGTCCCCCGGCAGCCTGCACCGCGATGGTGTAGATGCTGAGGAACTCCGAGGGGTGCGTCTTGCCGTCGTATTTCTCGGGTACGTCGGGCTTGAAGTTTTTCATGCTGGGCCACTGGACGCGCCGCAGCTCACGGGTAAACGCAGGGCAACCTGCCGCGTACGGCAAGTCGCCTGGTTCACCGGGCGCGTGCGTGTCGACAGCGGGCCCAGCACGTTGGTCCGATTGTCGCCGGGCTTCTCGCCGGCGCTCGATCGTCGTTCGAGCATCTTCTTGCCGCCGATCGTCAAGGACTTGGCGCTGGTCCCGACGAGCCCGCGGATCCGACGACGCCGTGGAGTCGTCGTCGACGTTAATCCGGCGGGGAGGCGTCTTCTGCTTCCGCGGCGGGGAGTGCACGGTGGTCGCACCCCTGGCGGTCTTGTTGCCGTCGGCCTTCGCTTGGTCGACTTGCCGTGGCCGCGAGGTCGCCGGCTGCTGCGGCGTGTCGTTGTTGGCGAAGGCGATGAGGCTTTGGATTGTTGCCCTCCAGTCTTCGTCCTTGTCCGCCGCTGGAGGGAAATCGAGGAGCAGTTGCGCTCTTGCGAGAGCTTCTGGTGGACAGGAGGGGAGCGGTGGCGAGCGGTGCGAGGAGCGAGATATGCTCGGCCTTCTAACAGGGTTAGAAGGAGCAGTCTCTCGCCCCGGCGACCGCGCCTTGCTCGTGCCAGGACGATGGCCTAGAGCATCCCGCGAGCCTCCGGTTTGCCCTTGGCCCAGCAAGCGGATGGTACCTCCTGTACCACGGCGCTGCTGGCCTGTCGTCTGCTGAGATGGACGTGGCGCGTCCACGGACACCGAGGCCTTGGAGTTGGTCCGGTCGTCCGCCTTGTCCTTGGACTTGGCGGTGCCGTGAGTTTCCTCACCGGCGACCACCCTTCCGCCGGCGTCTCCTCCACCCACCGTTGGTTCTGGTGGCGGGTGTCGGTGTACTAAGGTAGGGGTACCTCAGTACCCCAACTTGTGCACGGGCAGTCGCAGCTTCCCGCGGAAGGGTTTACCGCGTGCTCGCCGGAGACCTTCCTTCTCCTTATTAAGCCATTCAAAAACAAAGTATACAAGACAGAAGATCGAGACCCCGGCAAGTGGAGCTTGCCGGGAAGGCCGTACCAGGCTCAGGACTACCCCACTAACACAAAGCCCTGGTAAGAGGAGCTTGCCAGGGAGACTAGAAGATTTCGTCATAGAAGACCCGGCGAGGGCCCGGGGAGCGACAAGCTTCAGAGCCCGGCAAGCTCCCGGGCCCGGCAAGATCAAGGCCCCGGCAAGGTACTTGCCGGGAAGGCTGCGCTGTGTGCCCGCGCTCCAGCTCATCGGCCCACGCGTCGCCCTGGGGCCTATCCAGGGACGCGTGGCGGATGGCTGTGCAGCCTGGGGGACACGGTGGCACTCCACAGTGGTGGATCCATCGCCGGGGCAGACGGAGACGCAAGGGCGGGAGCTTTTGGGGTCGACGGCGACGGGCATTAAATGCCCTTGTCCCCCACTGTCAAAGTAGGTATAGACCACTGTTCTGCACTGTAGCTCCACTGTTCCCGCACTGTTACAACTACCACCTCTTTTACGTTTTTACCCCTTTCTCCTACGTTGACACCTGTCGGTGACCCCTTGCACTATAAAAGGAGGCCCATGCACAACGTGGAGGGGGTTCGGAACCTAGATCATTCATACGCTCGGTGTAGCTGGTTCTTCAAGCTCCCGAGCTCTCCAACTCAATACACAACCATGCAGGAGTAGGGTTTTACGCGTCTACCGCGGCCCGAACCTGGGTAAAACTGCCCGCGTGCTCGCTACGATCTGCTCTTCGTGCTCCCTCCGCCCTCGTACCGCACAGACAAGGGGCTCCGGTCCCATAGGTGTTCGTGGCGGACAGTTTCCCCCGACATCTTTGGCGCGCCAGGTAGGGGGCGTCGAGGTTGTGCGAACCTGATCCGGCGTTCGCGCGGGCGCATTCTTCATCAACCTCTCCGAATTCGTCAACTTCACCAGCAACAACTCCATGGCCCCGAAAAAGAAGCCTTCGGAGGTCGGAGGCCCGTCTGCGTCTCACCCGCCGCCACCAGAGCCAACGGTGGGCGGGGGAGACGCCGTCGGAAGAGTGGCCGCCGGCGAGGACACTCACGGCGCCACCAGATCCAAGAACAGGACGGACGACCGAACCTCGGTCTCCGTGGACGCACCGTGTCCCTCTCAGCACACAACGACCCAGCAGCGCCATGTCACAGGAGGTGGCATCCGTTTGCTGGGTCAAGGCCAAACCGGAGGCTCGCGAGACGCCCCGGACCCTCGTCCGGGCACAAGCAAAGCGAAGGCGCCGGCGCGGGACCCCGCTCCTTCTAACGCTGTTAGAAGTCCGAGCGTATCCCGCTCCTCGCACCGCTCGCCCGCATTCCCCTCCACTCCAGCGGAAGCGCTCGCGAGAGCGCAACTGCTCCTCGACTTCCCTCCAGCGGCAGACAAGGCCGAAGACTGGAGGGCCACCATCCAGAGCCTGATAGCCTTCGCCAACAACGATTCTCCACAGCAGCCGTCGGCCTCGCGGCCGCGGCAAGCTGAGAAGACGAAGGCTGACGGCGACAAGACCGCCGGGGGTGCGACAAGCGTGCACTCCCCGCCGCAGAAGCAGAAGACGCCGCCCCGCCGGAACAACGCCAACGACGGCTCCACAGCCTCGTCGGACCCGCGGGCCCGTCGGGACCAGCGCCAGGTCCTCGACGACCGGCAACAAGAAGACGCTCGGACAAGGATCGAGCGCCGCCGAGAAGCTCGGCGACAATCAGACCAGAGAGCTGGGAACGCTGTCGATGCGCACGCGCCCGATGAACCAGGCGACTTGCCGTACGCGGCAGGCTGCCCTGCGTTCACCCGCGAGCTGCGGCGCGTCCAGTGGCCCAGCATGAAGAATTTCAAGCACGACGTACCGGAGAAGTACGACGGCAAGACGCACCCCTCGAAATTTCTCAGCGTCTACACCATCGCGGTGCAGGCTGCCGGGGGGCGCGACGAGAAGATCTTGGCAAACTACTTCCCGCTCGTGCTAAAGCCGAACGTCCGTTCGTGGCTCATGCACTTGCCGGAAGGTTCCATCTCTTCTTGGGCCGACCTTTGCCACCAGTTTGTTGGCGCCTTCACCGGCGGCCACAAACCCCACGGCCAGGAGAGCGATCTCCACATTCTGGCCCAGAAGGAAGGCGAAACACTGCGCAAGTATATCCAGCGCTTCAGCCGTGTGCAGCACAACATCCCTGATGTCCACCCTGCCGCGGTTATCAGCGCGTTCCACCAGAACGTGCGTAACCGCCGCATGCGTGAAGAAATGGCGATGACCAAGATTCGGGACGTCAGCGAGCTCTACGCTCTTGCTGACAAGTGCGCGCGCGCAGAAGAGGGGAGGAGACTCCCCGGGGAGGATGCTGGCGCAGGAGGAAGCGACAGCGACGACGCCGCCCCGGCAAAGAAGAGCCGGCGGCGGAATAACAGAAGGAAGGGCAAGAAGGAGGTGCTTGCCGTCGAGAAGACCGGCAAGGAGGCCCCCGCCAAGCAAGCGCAGGCTGGCGGCTCCGGCAAGGAGCCTGCCCCTGTAGCGGCGGCCGACAAGCCGGGAAGCTCCGACAAGCAATACTGTAAGATCCACCGCACCAAGGGTCACGATCTCTCCAACTGCAAGCGCGTCGAATACCTCGTCGAGCAGCAGAAAGCTGAGTACAAGAGGCGCGACAAGGAGAAGGCCCAAGGTGGCGGGGAAGAGCCAAGCAAGAAGCGGCCGTTCAACGGCCGGGGAGGACGCCGCGGCAAAGCCAAGCAGCGGCAAGGAGATCGACCTCCCCGGGGCCGCGACAAGGACGAGGAGGACGACGATGAAGACATGGAGGACGAGGATAACAGCGAGCAGGAGTTCCAGAAGGCCACGGAGGTCCTGTGCGTCGACGGCGGCGCCTCCCTGCACACCTCCCACCGCCAACTAAAGCAGTGGGTGCGTGAGGTAAACGCAGCGGAGCCGCCCGTGGAGTCGCGCAGGCTCCTCAAATGGTCCAGCACGCCCATCGTTTTTGATCTTGAGGATCACCCTGACCGCACCACTGTGGTCGGGTGCTTGCCGATGCTGGTTTCTCCCACCATCCGCAACCTCAAGGTCACCAAAATGTTGGTTGACGGCGGGGCCGGGCTGAACTTGATCTCCTCTGCTGTGATCAAGAAACTCCAAATTCCAGATGGCGAGCTCGAAGAGACCGGTTCTTTCCAAGGAATCAACCCGGGAAGGAGCAAGCCCAAGGGAAAGATCACTCTGCCGGTGACCTTTGGCGGGGAGCTCAACTTCAGAACTGAGCGCATCACTTTCGACGTCGCCGATATTCCGTTGCCCTACAATGGAATACTCGGCCGTCCTGCCCTCGCCAAGTTCATGGCAGCTTCCCATTATGCCTACAACGTACTCAAGATGCCGGGGCCGATAAGCGTCATCACTGTCCACGGCGACAAGAAGGATGCGCTTGTCTGCGCCGACAAGATCTACCGGGATGCGGCAGCTGCGGCCGAGAAGGATACTCTTGCCGCTGAAGCTCCCGGGGGGAAGAAGACGAAGACCAAGTCCGGCAAGTGCTCTGGGACCCACTCCGGCAACCGCACCTCTTCGGAGTGCTGCGCTGCCGTCGAGGACGTTCCATCGAGCTCCACCGGCAAGAGTAAGAAAGGAATGGCCGCTCCTCCGGCAACCAAGAAAGTGTCCGCCAAGGAGGACGGCACTGGTGGTACCTTCACCATCAGTGCCACCCTTGACAGCAAATAGGAAAGCGCGCTCGTTGCCTTCCTGCGGGCGAATGTCGATGTGTTTGCCTGGCAACCATCTGACATCCCTGGTGTTCCCAGGAAGGTAATTGAGCACAAGCTTGCTGTTTGTCCTCATGCGGCCCATCAAGCAGAAAGTGAGGAAGCAAGCCGTGGAGCGCCAAGAGTTCATCAACGAAGAAATCAAGAAGCTAGAGGCAGCAGGCCTAGTTAGAGGTGTGATCCATCCGACGTGGTTGGCAAATCCAGTCGTCGTGCGCAAGGCCAATGGGAAATGTAGACTGTGTATAGACTTCACCGATGTGAATAAAGCATGTCCCAAGGATCCATTCCCTTTGCCGCGCATTGACCAGATCGTTGACTCCACTGCCGGATGTGAGCTACTCTGTTTTCTTGATGCGTACTCAGGCTATCATCAGATTTTCATGGCCAAGGAAGATGAAGAGAAGACCGCGTTTATCACTCCATGTGGTACTTATTGCTTCATACGCATGCCATTTGGGTTGAAGAATGCAGGCTCAACCTTTGCAAGGGTAGTATACACTGCTTTTGAGCCACAGATCCACAGAAATGTAGAGGCTTACATGGATGACATCGTGGTGAAGAGCAAGAGCAAGGATACCCTGATCCAAGATTTGGAAGAGACGTTTCAGAACCTGCGCAGAATACAGCTCAAGCTGAACCCCGAGAAGTGCGTCTTTGGAGTCCCCTCCGGCAAGCTTCTCGGGTTCTTTGTGTCACAGAGGGGGATTGAAGCCAACCCCGACAAGATTAAAGCCATTGAGCAGATAGAGGCCCCAAAGCGCGTCAAGGATGTCAGGAGGCTTGCAGGCTGTGTGGCTGCCCTCAGTAGGTTCATTTCAAAGTCTGCAGAACGCGCCCTACCTTTCTTCAAAATCTTGAAGAAGGCAGGTCCCATGAAGTGGACTCCGGAAGCGGAGGCAGCGCTGCAGGATTTTAAACGGTACCTGTCCTCCACTCCAATACTTGTCGCACCTAGACCACAGGAAAAGTTGTTGCTATACCTAGCGGCAACCAACCAAGTGGTTAGTGCTGCGTTAGTAGCGGAGAGGGAGTCCGACGAGGAGTCAGCACCACCGGCAAGCGAATCCAGCGACAAGCAGGGGGCTGCTCCGGCAAGCTCTGGCCCCGGCAAGGATGACTCTGCGCAGGAACAGGATGAGGTGCGGAAGAAGATGGTGCAGCGCCCAGTGTATTTTGTAAGTTCCCTTCTCCAGGGGGCTAGATCAAGGTACTCTGGTGTGCAAAAGTTGCTTTTCGGCCTCCTCATGGCCTCGAGAAAGCTGCGCCATTACTTCCAAGCCCATGAGATAACAGTGGTCACTCGCTTTCCGCTGAAGAGGATATTGCACAACCCAGAAGCAACAGGCAGGATCGTTGAGTGGGCGCTGGAACTGTCGAGCTTTGGACTCAAGTTTGAAAGTACTTCAACTATACAGAGCCGAGCCTTGGCAGAATTCATAGCTGAGTGGACCCCAACGCCCGATGAAGAAGTTCAAGAAACAAGTACACCCGTACAAGAAGCGACAAGTGAATGGGTAATGTATTTTGACGGTGCCTTCTCGCTGCAAGGCGCCGGTGCTGGCGTGGTACTCATCGCGCCCACCGGAGAGCACCTCAAATACGTTATCCAGATGCACTTTCCCAGGGAGCAAGCGACAAACAACACTGCTGAATATGAAGGCTTGCTTGCCGGCCTCAGGATTGCGGCCGAACTTGGGATCAGGAAGCTGATTGTGCGGGGCGATTCTCAGTTGGTGGTCCGGCAAGTTAACAAGAGCTATCAGAGCCCTTTGATGGAAGCTTATGTCGATGAAGTGAGAAAGCTTGAGGAGCACTTTGAAGGTCTGCAGATGGAGCACATCCCGAGAGCTCAAAATGAAATTGCAGATGGCCTTTCAAAGTGTGCTTCGATGAAGTTACCTGTGGAACCAGGAACCTTCTTGCTCAAGCTGACTCAACCATCCGTTACACCATCAATTGGGCAGTCCAAGAAGAGAAAGTTGGTCTCCGGTGACCACTTGCCGGCGGATCTTCCTGAAACCGCCGCCAAGGTCCCCAAGATCAACAACCACAACGCTGAGGAACAGTTTGCTCCTGCAGATCCTCGGGTCTGTACAGTTGAAGCAAGCGTTGCCGACAAGCCTCGCCCCGGCGAGCTTGCCGAGGGACCGTCAGCTCCGGCAGAACCAGAGGTCCTTGCCGTAGAAGCTGAGGTTCCCGCAGCGGCCCTCGAGCCTTTAGTCCTTGCCGCCGAGCCCCGGGCTCCGGCATGGGCGCAGCAGATCGTCCGATTCCTTCAAACTGGAGAACTTCCCGACGACCCAGAAGAAATAGAGAAGATAACCAGGCAGTCAAGTATGTACCAGTTCGTAGATAACGAGCTGTACAGAAGAAGGCTCAATGGTGTCAGATTGAAGTGTATCTCCAGGGAAGATGGACAGAAGCTGTTGGCAGAAATACACGGAGGCATATGCGGCCACCACATTGGCGCAAGGGCGCTTGCCGGGAAGGCTTTCCGGCAAGGGTTCTTTTGGCAAGAAGCCCTCCAAGATGCAACTGCACTAGTAACCAAGTGTGAAGCGTGCCAGTTCCATGCAAAGCAGATTCATCAGCCAGCTCAAGCTCTCCAAACAATCCCTTTGTCCTGGCCCTTCTCGGTCTGGGGGCTCGATATCCTCGGCCCCTTCCCTCGTGCTATCGGGGGCTTTGAGTACTTGTACGTTGCAATCGACAAGTTCACAAAGTGGCCAGAAGTGGAGCCAGTGAGAAAGGTGACAACACAGTCAGCAGTCAGGTTCTTCAGGTCAATTGTTTGCCGTTTCGGGATCCCTAACAGGATCATCACCGACAACGGTACACAATTTACTAGTCGCACCTTCAAGCAGTACGTCCAAGACCTTGGCGCCAAGGTCTGTTTCGCTTCTGTTGCTCACCCGAGGAGCAACAGTCAAGCGGAGAGGGCCAATGCTGAAGTGCTGCGCGGGCTCAAGACAAGGACCTTTGACAGGCTGCGCAAGTGCGGAAGAAATTGGATAGAGGAGCTACCGGCGGCTCTTTGGTCAATCAGAACGACACCAAGTCGAGCCACCGGACAGACACCCTTTGCTCTAGTCTATGGAGCAGAGGCAGTTCTCCCCACGGAACTCGTATACGGATCTCCTCGAGTGCTCGCTTATGATGAGCTCGAGCAAGAGCAACTACGGCAAGATGACGCATTGCTCCTCGAGGAGGGACGTCTCCAGGCTGCTGTACGAGCTGCTCGATACCAGCAAGCCTTGCGCCGCTATCATAGCCGCAAGGTCAAGGCCAGGAGTCTCGAGGAAGGCGACCTTGTTCTTCGGCGTGTTCAGTCCGCCAAGAATTCCAACAAGTTGACGCCGAAGTGGGAAGGCCCTTATCGGGTGAGACAAGTTACGAGGCCCGGCGCTGTCCGCCTCGAGACCGAAGAAGGCTTACCGGTGAGCAACTCCTGGAACATAGAGCATCTTCGCAAGTTTCACCCATAAGGCGCGGTTGCCGTGATCCGCTCCGGCAACCACCTTTTGTACAAGCTTTGCCGCTGATGCATGTAACCCTTTGTACAAAGCCGGGCGCAGACCCCGTGCACCAGTAAAGTTTCTTTTGTGTTTCTCTCGCCGATTGCCTTTTGCATGCTTTTCTTTGCTATTTGCATGTATTGTTTGGCATTTGGTGCAACACTCAAGTATCCGGTAAGCATTAGCACGCCGAAAGGCCATGTACCTATTTCCCTCTTCTTTTCCTTTGCCTCTTAAGCAGAAGGAACGTTCCTCGCGCACAAGTTTGCCGGGGGGGAAGGAAGTGGAGGAGGAACCAAGTGCTGTTCAAGAAAGAGAAGCCTTACCGGGAAGCAAGCAATACATGAAAGCTAAGTTGTTAGAATTTGACCAGTTCAAATTTTAAATTTTAGTTGTCTTCCTTGAACAATCACACCTTGTATGGAAAACCTGTGCGCGGAGGAACCTACCCGTAGCTTGCTGCACCCTTACCTTGTTTTCGAGTTCGCTCAATGATTTAAGTGAGCTGCGACAAGTGTCGCGCCCTTGTTTCGTTTTCGAGTACGCTCAGCAAGTTAAGTGCGTTGCGACTAGCTGCGGCAAGGTTGCTTGCCGGTGAGACCTTGGCCAGCAGGCTGCTCAGAGTCCAGCACTCAGCGCTCGCGGCAAAGGCCCCTTGCCGGCAAGCTCCCCGGGAGCGTAGGGTGAAAAACATACAAGGCCAAGGATTAAGACAAGGAAGATAACATTGCCCTGATTGATCAAAATGAGATAAATATCTTACAAAGGATAACTTGTCGCAATGGACTAATGAGTTCATAACATAATGTGCAGCAGTAAAAAAGAAATAAAGATAATGGAGGCCTAATCTACGCGGTCGCCCTCCTTCCTGGAGATCTTGGCCACCTTGGCAATGATGTGGGCGACCTGCTCCTTCAGGGCCTCCGTGTTCGCATCGGCCGGCAAGCTGCGAAGAACGTTGGTGAGATTGATCCCCGGATTGCGGTACACGATCTTCGTCAGCACCCGCTCCAGAGTTCCCGCGCAGAGCAGGCGCGACTCCTCGGCCAGCTGCGCGGGGATTTGGTTCCGGAGACCTGCAAGAGCCGGCGCGATCCCTCTGAAGAAGAGGCTGAGCTTGGCGCTGTGCGGGAGATCCGGATCCGGGGAGTAGATGAGGTGTTCAACTTTCAGCGCCAGCAGCTCCTGGTCGATGTTGGACGCAGAAGATACCAAGTCTTCGGTCCATACCTCAATGGTATTGCGGAAGAGCTCGGACGCTTTGTTGACGCTGTCCACCAAGGTCCGCTCCTTGCGGAGCTCCTCCTTCAGCTTGGTCTCCCGAGCCCGGGCAGCGTCGAGTGAATCCTTCAGAGTAGTGACCTTCAACTCCAAGTCCTTGATGGAGTCATTGGCGGCCTTCAACTCGTCGCCCCTCTTAGAAAGACGCACCTGGAGTTCTGAATTGGTGTGGGCGTCCTTCTCGCGCTCTGTGATGAGCGCGGCAACCTTCTCCGCGCTCACCTTCAGCGACTTCTCCAGCTGTGCGACCTTGGCGGCGAGCTCCTTCTTGGCGTCTTCCGCGGCAACCGCGGCGGCTTTCGCCTCCTTCAGTTCCCCGCCAAGGGCCTCCTCCCGAGCGGTAAGGTCCTCCTCATGGGAGTCGAGTTGGACCTTCCGCTGGGCGAAATCTCCTTCTCGCCGGGACAGCTCCACCCCGGCGAGCCGCTGCCGTTCCTCAGCTTCGGCCTTCTCCAGCACCCATTCTTGGTATTCGCCGGCAAGACGCTCGCGCTCCTCCGCCACCTCGCGGAGGGCCGCCTGGTTGGCGGCGCTGAGCTCCGCCGCGCGCTTCTCCATCTCCGCGGCGGCCTTGGCGGCAAGGGCTTCCCGGGAAGCGAGCTTCGCCTGCCTGGCCCGGTAAAGGGCCAGGAGCTGGTGGAGCAGCTTCTCCTCCTCGGGCCCTTCACTCCCGCCGGGCGCCTCGACAATCTTCAGGCCCGCGGAGGCGAGGACTTCTCCGTCAAACGCCTCGCCCTCCGCGGGAGCTCGCGATGAAGACCCCCAAGGCATCTGGATGAAGACGCCGTTGGGGGCCTCAAGGTAGTAGCCCTGCTCCTTGCTGGCGGAGGGGTCGGCGGCCGGTGCAGCATCTGATGCTCCCGCCGCCTCCGGGTCGGCGGTGCGATCGCCGTCCCCCTCCCCGGCCGCTGCGTCCGCAGCCGGAGCGGTCTCCTGCGTGGCCGGCTCGGCGGCTCTCGCCGCGTCCTCAACGACAGGGACGTCGCCGCCGCCGCCCTGCGCACCCTCCTCGTCCTCGATGTTGATGACCTCCGTCTCCATCGGTTCGGGAGGAGGAGGATCTAAAAAGAAAAAGAAGAAAAGAAGTTCAAGTTCAAGCAAATATCCAAAAAGAGACGAAGCCAAGAAGACAAAATACAAGACATACCTTGGCGGACGTCCTCAGCGGCGGGCTCCCTCGCCGGGGAGCTCTACCTTGGCGGAGTGGCCGCCCTCGCCGGGCTGCTCGCCCTTGGCGGGGTACTCTGCCTTGGCGGAGTACCCGCCCTTGGCGGAGCACTCTCCCTTGCCGGAGAGTTCGGCCTTGGTGGGGACGGCGGAGCTTGCGGCTCCTCAAGGATGGTCTCCGGGCGCTCCTGCCGCTGTGGCTCCACCTCTGCGCAAGAAAAGACAAGAGACATCGAGATATTAAGACAAGACTAAATCCCCAAGCGCGCCCCGACAAGCGAAAGAATAGACCCCAGACTTACGCTGGGGGCTGCGCTGGGGGCTGCTCCTCGGAGCAGCGCTCGGGTCCGGCAGGCTCGGCTCCGGCGCGCCTCCTGTTGCCGCGGCGGCTGAGTCTTCCGCGGCCTCAACCACAGGCGCCTTGGCCTTCTTCGCCGCACGCTGAACCAAGGTCCTGAAATCAAAGCAATAAACAAAGTCAGCATCAACGACAATCAAGACAAAACTCGAGAAGGTGTAAGATCTTGGATTCTTACTCCTGATCCTCCTCGTCGTCGTCCTCGCTCAAGGCGGAGAAGTCGTATTCCACCGTGGGCGCGTCGGCGCGAGGAGCGGAAGACGAAGATTCCCTCGCGCGCTTGGTGGTCCCTGGGGCTGGGGGCTGCGAAGACCCAGCCCCTGTGGTAGCCGGCGCCCGAGGAGCGGGCGGAGCCGTTGCTCCGCTCCGAGAAGACCCCTGTCGGCTCGGCGCCGGCCTGCGAAGCGCCTCTGTCGTGGCCCGCGCGCGGGCCGCCTCTGCTGTGGCTGGTGCGCCGGTCGCCCTTGGCGCGGCTTGGCTCCCCCGGGGAGCTGCCCGGCGAGCTGGTTGTTGCCGGGGCGCTTGCGCCCTCTCTCCCGTCGCCGTCTTGCGGAGACGCTTCGGTGGAGACTGCCTTGGGCTTGCCGGGGGCGGGGAGCTCTCCGACGAGGAGAGGTCATCGGCGTAGAGCTCCGTAGATCCGCCGGAGTCCTCGGCCTCCTCCTCCTCCTCTTCTCCGGCCGGCTCGCTGGGCCCAGCGCCCTGCGCTGCGGCCTCTTTTCCCTTGGCACCTCCGCTCCCTCCGGCGCCTCCGCTCCTCGCGGCGCCTCTGTTCCCTCCGGCGGCACCCTCCATTGCCGCGGCCTCGGCCATGATTCCGTGGATCCCGGAGTGCCTCAGCGAGGGGACCCCGGCGAGCGCGTCGGGAGGGAGCTGCAGCAGTCTGCGGATCTCCGCCTCCTCCGCCTGGCTAGACGCATCCGCAGCCTCCGCCTCAGCAGGCGTGTACCCGAAATCTCCTGCCGCTGCGGCTGCAGCGGCCTCTTCAGCCCGAGAAGCCATATAGGCAATCTCCTGGTCGGTGGTGTCCCGCGTGTGCCCCTTGATGTCATTCTTGTTCTTCGCCACCTCCACGAGGTTGTCGTAGAAGTTGAGGACGTCGATGGGCTTGGGCGCAATCCACGTGCGGTCCACGCCGTGCGAATCGCATGCGGGCATCATGGCGAGGAGACGATCCCGGACTGTGCTGATGCAGAGCGGCACTACTCCCCGGGGAGCTCAGAACCACTCAGGGTGTGCCGGGTCGTACTTGAAGAGTTCCCGGACCATCCCCTTCAGCTCCAGCGTCGTGAAGTAGAAGTTTAGCCCGGGGCGCAGCCTCATTATATCCGCCGGGCCGCCGTACTCCCAGGCCGGCCTTTTCCTGTCTTGGAGAGGGGCGATGCGGCGGCGGAGGAAGTCTGCGCCCACCTCTACAACGGACAGCTGTGCCACCCGAAGACGAAGAATCCGGACGAGGGCGATGTCGAGCTTGATGTCGTCCGAGTCTAGCTCGCTCCAGTCCCTGCCGCGCACAATGGGCGTTGTGCGCGGCGCGGTGAAAGCTTGCGGCTGGTCTTCGACGACCCAGCACCACTCCGCGCGCCACTCCTCCCACTTGCCGCGGAGCTCTCCCGGCAAGTAGGACCCCTTCTTGTTCAGACGGAAAACCCAAGAAATTCCTCCGGAGAGGGGGGCGTCGGCCTCTGCTCTAGGAGTGAAAAAGTGCCTAAACAACGCTACGTTGGGCTGTATCCCTATGAAGTTTTCGCACATGTGTGCGAAAACCGCCATGGTGAGGATGGCGTTGGGGGTGAAGTCAAGGAGGTGGAGGCCGTAGGTGTGCATGACATCGCAGAAGAAATTCGAGAAAGGAGGGCAAAGACCGCAGTGAAAGAAAGCTGCGAAGAAGTAGTACCCGCCGGGGTAGCTGTCCTTGGCGGCGGCCGGATATGCTCGCGTGCGGGGGTGCGCCTTGGTTTCCTTGGCCCAGAACAAGTAGTACTTGTTCCAGAGCTCCCGCGCGCCGAGCCTCGGCGGGAAGACGAGATGCTGCTTCCGATACGCGGCGAGTTTCGCCGCTTGCTCCGACTTCTCCCTCTTGGCCTTCTCCGCCTTCGCCTTGTCGGTCTTCGGGGCCATGGCGGACACGGCGGAAGAAGAGGGACGAAGAACTCAGCGACGCCGGAGATGCAGACGGCGGCGGCGGAGGTGTGGGGGCAGAGCGCAAGAGGGATCTCTGGAGGAAGAAGGAGAAGCAATGAAAGCGCAAGGAGGGGAACCGCACCTGCTTCCTCTGCTTTTATGGGGGAGTGGGGGGCGTTTCGCCCTTTCCATTAAGAGATCGTGGGCACGTCCCATCCCACGACGCCGCAATCGACGCGTGCCGTTACGGGGGGATGCGGCGGATACGGAAGTGGATTCGGCGCGCCGCGGGCCGCGTGTGCCCGTGCACTGTTTTGGGCCTGGCCCAACAGCGCTCGGCACCGTGTGTGGCCCAGGCCCGGGGGCTCCTGTCGGTGTACTAAGGTAGGGGTACCTCAGTACCCCAACTTGTGCACGGGCAGTCGCAGCTTCCCGCGGCAGGGTTTACCGCGTGCTCGCCGGAGACCTTCCTGCTCCTTATTAAGCCATTCAAAAACAAAGTATACAAGACAGAAGATCGAGACCCCGGCAAGTGGAGCTTGCCGGGAAGGCCGTACCAGGCTAAGGACTACCCCACTAACACAAAGCCCTGGCAAGAGGAGCTTGCCAGGGAGACTAGAAGATTTCGTCATAGAAGACCCGGCGAGGGCCCGGGGAGCGACAAGCTTCAGAGCCCGGCAAGCTCCCGGGCCTGGCAAGATCAAGGCCCCGGCAAGGTACTTGCCGGGAAGGCTGCGCTGTGTGCCCGCGCTTCAGCTCATCGGCCCACGCGTCGCCCTGGGGCCTATCCAGGGACGCGTGGCGGATGGCTGTGCAGCCTGGGGGACACGGTGGCACTCCACGGTGGTGGATCCATCGCCGTGGCAGACGGAGACGCAAGGGCGGGAGCTTTTGGGGTCGACGGCGACGGGCATTAAATGCCCTTGTCCCCCACTGTCAAAGTAGGTATAGACCACTGTTCTGCACTGTAGCTCCACTATTCCCGCACTGTTACAACTACCACCTCTTTTACGTTTTTACCCCTTTCTCCTACGTTGACACCTGTCGGTGACCCCTTGCACTATAAAAGGAGGCCCATGCACAACGTGGAGGGGGTTCGGAACCTAGATCATTCATACGCTCGGTGTAGCTGCTTCTTCAAGCTCCCGAGCTCTCCAACTCAATACACAACCAAGCAGGAGTAGGGTTTTACGCGTCTACCGCGGCCCGAACCTGGGTAAAACTGCCCGCGTGCTCGCTACGATCTGCTCTTCGTGCTCCCTCCGCCCTCGTACCGCACAGACAAGGGGCTCCGGTCCCATAGGTGTTCGTGGCGGACAGTTTCCCCCGACAGCGGGGGAATCGACGCAGACGGGCCTGCGACCTCCGAAGCCTTCTTCTTCGGGGCCATGTTGTTGTTGCTGATGAAGTTGATGAAGCTGACGAAATTGGAGAGGTTGATGAAGAATGCGCCCGCATGAGCGCCGGATCAGGTTCGCACAACCTCGACGCCCCCTACCTGGCGCGCCAAAGATGTCGGGGGAAACTGTCCACCACGAGCACCTATGGGACCGGAGGCCCTTGTCGTTGCGGTGAGGGAGCGGAGGGAGCACAAAGAGCGGATCGAAGAGCACACGCGGGCAGTTTACCCAGGTTCAGGCCGCGCGGACGCGTAAAACCCTACTCCTGCTTGGTTTGTATTGAGTCTGTGAGCTCGGGAGCTTGAAGAACTAGCTACACCGAGCAAGAAAGCTATCTAGGTTCCGAACCCTTTCTACGTTGTGCATGGGCCTCCTTTTATAGCTCAAGGGGTCACCGACAGGTGTCAACGTAGAAGAAGGGCAAAAATGTAACTCTGGTGGTAGTTGTAACAGTGCGGGAACAGTGCATGAACAGTGCGTGAACAGTGGTCTTCACCTAACTTGACAGTGGGGGACAAGGGCATTAAATGCCCGTCACCGTCGACCCCAAAAGCACCCGTCCATGCGTCTCCGTTCGCCACCGCGGTAGCCTCGTCACCGTGGCTCGCCACCGTGTCCCCTAGGCTGCACAGCCATCCGCCACGCGTCCCTGGAAGGGCCCCAGGGCGACGCGTGGGCCGATGAGATGGAGCGCGGGCACACAGTGCAGGCTTCCCCCGGCAAGCACCTTGCCGGGGTCTTGATCTTGCCGGTCCCTGAAGCTTGTCGCTCCCCGGGCCCCTGCCGGGGCGCATGCTGCGCCAAGGCATGTCTTCTGGGATGCAGTCTTCTGGTTTTCCTGGCAAGTTCCTCTTGCCAGGGTCTTGTGCTAAATGTGATAGTCTTGAGCCTGGGACGGCCTTCCCGGCAAGCTCCACTTGCCGGGGTCTTGATCTTCTGTCTTGTATACTTTGTTTTTGAATGGCTTAATAAGGATCAGAAAGGTCTCCGGCGAGCACGTGGTGAGCCCTGCCGCGGGAAGCTGCTACTGCCCGTGCACAAGTTGGGATACTAAGGTACCCCTATCTTAGTACACCGACATGTCTTCTTCCTCCTCCAACCCGATGGAGGAAGATGTTTGGCTGATGCAGATCTAGCTGAAGAGGGAATAACCCATAGAAGCTGCAAAAGGTGACAAAGGCAAGGAGGTTGTTGGTGATCAAGCACCGACAATCGAGCAAGTACTGCCAATAGAGGGGGAGGAAGAAGATATCCTCAAACCATACTATCCTCTTCTTACTCCCACTGAAATTGAGGCCTTCCGGATAATTGAAATGGTTAGTGTGCAAAATAAATATCTCACTCTTGAAAATATTCTTCATCGAGAGCACATCGCCTTCCTTTGGAGGGCCATCCGTAGATTGGAGAACCTCTTGCTCTTGAAGGATGAGATCAGAACTCCATCACCACCACCATCTTCTTCACCACCAAAAGAAAATTGAGTATCGGGTATGGGCACTCCCCTTGGCTTTCGCCAAGCTTGGGGGAGGTGCGCCGGTATCGTATCATCCCCACTATCCTTTTCATTTACTTATCTTAGTTCGATCTTTTTGCTTTAGAATAAATGAATGTTTAGTTTGATCCCTTCTTTTCGTGAGTTTGCTTAGTGATCTATCTTTGTAATAGTGTCCGAGATATCTAATAAAGTTTAGTTTTGAGTTTTTACTTTCTTTACCTTTCTTGCTACAATAAAAAGAAAAGTTATAATTGAATGAATAAAGGAAAGAAAATAAATTAAGAGGATCATATGCTAATCTTATGGTAGGTGATAGCACCACATAAGGAAAGGTATAAGTAGAAAATTTTATTATAGGTTGACAAACATAACACTGGTCAATGATTCAACTCATGAAAGAATTAATAAGGGAAGAGAGGATTCACATATAAATATACTATCCTAGAAATATTTTTTGAATGTGAGCCCCCATCAAAATATTATATGCCAAAATTGTTGACATTGGACAAGGAAGACAACTTAATGATTTATGTGTGTTCATATTCACATAGAAGTCATATTGTCATAGATCCTTTAACATGTGGTGCTTGCCAATATCTTTTCTAGCCAAAAATTCCGCACTAAGTAGAGATACTACTTGTGCATCCAAAAACTCTTAAACCCAATCCTTTTTCGAGAGTCCACCATACCTACCTATGGATTGAGTAACATCCTTCAAGTAAGTTGTCATCGGTGCAATAAGGCAATAAAAATTGCTTCTAAAAGTGTGAGATCATTGAGTGTAATAGAAAATTGACCATTGCACGAACTTGTGATGGTGAATAATAAAAGCGACAAACTACATAATAAAGGTTGCTATCACAAGGGGCTATGCAACGTGACATTCTTTTGCACTAAGGGATTGGAGCATACAAACAAATATGCACATGGAAACCTCTGCTTCCCTCTACGAAGGGCCTATCTTTTACTTTTATGCAAAGAGTCAAAGTTTTCTCTCTATTCCCTTTGATTTTATCCTTTGGTTAGCATCATGTGGTGAGGAAAGATCTAGGCACATATGTCAGTTGAATATGGGTGACATGAGTTATTATTGTTGACATCACCCTTGAGGTGAGTATGTTGGCAGGCAAAACTATAAGCCCCTATCTTTCTATGTGTCCGGTTGAAACATTTTGCTCATGTGTATGCGATGAGTGTTATAAATCATAGAAGACTATATGATGGTGGAGTATGTGTACTTTCCTAACGGCTCCGATACGTGACACTTCCTGAAAAGATGACGAATTGTAGATGCAAAGTTGACTGAGAACATAGTTTGTTGGTTTCTAATAGAGTTTATGCTTTATACTTCAACTATGTGATGGACTGTTACTTATTCATGAGAAGTCTATGATACAAGTCCTTTGCTAAAAGTCTCATGTTTAAATTTGTTGCTGCTATAATAATCAACATGATGCTTCTATGTCCATATTTTGTTTTTATCGACACCTCTCTCTCAAAGCATGTGGACATGTTTTTCGTTTTCGGTTTTCGCTTGAGGACAAGTGAGGTCTAAGCTTGGGGGAGTTGATACATCCATTTTGCATCATGTTTTCTTGCTGTTATTTAAGTTGTTATTATGCATAATAATGCTTTTTGGAGTAATTCTAATGCCTTTTCTCTCAAAATTTGCAAGGAATGCACCAAGAGGGAGAATTCCGGTAGCTGGAAATCCGGACCTGAAAAAGCTACGTCAGCCACCTATTCTGCACAACTCCAAACAAGCTGAAACTTCACGGGGATTTTTTATGGAATATTTAAGAAATATTGGAGCAGATAACCACCAGAGGGGGCCCACCAGGTGGGCACAACCCACTTGGGCACGCTAGGGCCCCCAGGCGCGCCCTCGTGGGTTGTGCTCACTCAGGCCTGTCTCCGGTTCCCGTCTTCTGGTATATAAGCCCTTCTGACCTACAAAAAGAAGACTTTTGGGACGGAGTGCTGCCATCTCGAGGCGGAACTTGGGCAGGAGCACTTTTTCCCTCCGGTGGAGTGATTCCGCCGGGGGAACTTCCCTCCCAGAGGGGGAAATCATCGTCATCATCATCACCAACAACTCTCCCATCTTGGGGAGGGCTATCTTCATCAAGATCTTCAATAGCACCATCTCATCTCAAATACCAGTTTATCTCTTGAGTTGAATCTTGCTACCAGAACTATAGATTGGTGCTTGTGGGTGAATAGTAGTGTTGATTACATCTTGTAGCTGATTACTATATTGTTTATTTGGTGGATGATCATATGTTCAGACCAATTATGCTATCTAATACCCCTATGATCTTGAGAATGTTTATCACTTGTGAGTAGTTACCTTTTTTCTTGAGGTCACGAGAGAAATCATGTTGCAAGTAATCATGTGAATTCGATATGTGTTTGATATTTTGATAGTATGGATGTTGTGATTCCCTTGGTGGTGTCATGTTAACGTCGACTACATGACACTTCACCATATTTGGGCCTAAGGGAATGCATTTTGGAGTAGTAATTAGATGGTTGGTTGCGAGAGTGATAGAAGCTTAAACCCTCGTTTGTGCGCTATTCCGTAAGGGACCGACTGGATCCGAAAGTTTAATGCTATGGTTAGAATTTATTCTTAATACCTTTCTCATAGTTGCGGATGCTTGCGGGAGGGTTAATCATAAGTAGGATGTTTGTTCAAGTAAGAACAACACCTAAGCATCGATCCACCCACATATCAAATTATCAAAGTAGCGAACACAAATTAAAAAAAAACATGATGAAAGTTACTAGATGAAATTCCCGTGTAACCTGAAGAACGCTTTACCTATTATAAGAGATCGTCTTGTCATGTACTTTGCCTCTTAAGGATTGGGCTATCTTGCTGCACTTTTGCTACTACAATCATTACTTCCTCGTTACAAAATTATCTTGCTATCAAACTACTCTGCTACTTACAATTTCAGCACTTGAAGATACTACCTTACTAAGAAACACTTGTCATTTCCTTCTGCTCCTCATTGAGTTCGACACTCTTACTTGTCGAAAATAGCTACAATTGATCCCCTATACTTGTGGGTCATCAGGCCACGACCGGTTTGGAGGAGATATAAACCCTATTAGCGGGCAACCAAATCCTAGCCACTCTAGGTGTTGGCGAACCCATGGTGCTCCATATCTTAGCAACTCACCAAGTAGTGAGTGCGATACTCGTCGTCGAACGAGAGGAAAAGGGACATAAATTCCCCATCCGAAACCAGTATACTATGTATTATAGGTTCTCACACCATGCAAATCACGATACCCCCACTAGCAGAAAATTCCCTAAGGCTGTTTATGGCATCTCGGAAGCTCCGACACTACTTTCAAGAGTGTTCGGTCATAGTGGCATCCGAAGTACCACTCAATGATATAATAAACAATGAAGACGCCACAAGACGCATAGCCAAATGGGCCATCAACCTCTTGCCATTATAAATAACATACAAACCACGCCGGACTATTAAGTCTCTGGTGGTAGCCGACTTTGTCGCAGAATGGACAAAAGCCGAACTCCCTCAAGAATACGACACATATTCCCACTGGACTATGTATTTCGGTGGCTCCAAAATGCTAGCCGGACTGGGGGCTAGCGTCATCTTGGTATCTCCAACACGGGATACAGTTCGTTACGTACTGCAAATCATGTATACGGACTCAAACAATGCGGCCGAATATGAGGCACAACTTCACGGTCTCCGCATGGCCGTATCCATGGGCATACAACGCCTCGAGGTGCGTGGAGACTCAAACCTCGCAATATCTCAGGTAAACAGAGAATTTGATGCGAATGAGTCAAAGATGGCAGCTTATCGAAATGCCATATTAAAAATGTTGCCTCGATGTGAGGGGCTGGAATTTCACCACGTAGCTCGGGACAGTAACCTGACAGCAGATATACTCGCTCGTATGGGCGCTAAATGCGATCTAGTCCCGCCTAACACCTTTGTAGAGAGGTTGTTCAAGCCATCAGTGACATGGTAGGATGAGAGCAGGGTTGCTAATGTGGACCAGGACACACCCCCACCAACCAAACTCAATACAAACATCATCAGGGACTCAGACATGGAAATAAGATCCTCGGCCTATGAGATCATGGCTGTCACAGCCCCCTAGACCAAACCTTTCCTGGCTTACCTTAATAGGCAGGAGCTCCCCGATGACCAAAATGAGGCCCATCGCATAATTCGACATTCTAAAGTCTATAAAGTTCACGAAGGTGAATTATACAGGAAAAGCACTACTGGTGTTCTCCAAAGGTGCATTTCCGAAGAGGAGGGACGACAACTTCTAGCCGAAATACACGCTAGCATGGGCGGCCATCACGCTGCAGCTCGTGCTCTCGTAAGCAAGGATGAACTGGTTTTTTCTGGCCAACTACCCGAGTAGATGCTCAAACCCTAGTCCAACATTTGTGTTGGCTTCCAGCTTTTCGCAAATCAAAGTCACATGCCTCCCACTGCCCTGAGGACCATCCCCATTACTTGGCCCTTCATAGTCTGGGGGCTGGATATGGTCGTACCTCTTAAAGGGGGAAGCCACAAAAAGAAATATATGCTGGTCATGGTGGATAAATTAACTAAATGGATAGAAGCCAAACCAGTCAGAACAGTTGAGGCAGGGCCAGTGATACATTTTATATCTAGTGTAGTACACCATTATGGTATCCCGCACAGTATTATCAAAGATAATGGCTTCAACTTCACAACTGATGAGGTGAAAAACTGGTGCGCCAAGTTAAGCATTAAACTTGATTATGCCTCCGTGTACCACCCTCAAGCAAATGGTCAACTCGAAAGGGCCAATGGGTTGACAATGAGCGGCATTAACCCCTGACTCATGTGCTCCGTGCGGGATTCAGATGAACACTGGGTTGAGGAGCTTGACTCCGTAATTTAGGGGCTACGGACCACACCTAACCGAACAACCGGATACACGCCATTTTTTATGGTGTAAAGCGCAGAGGCTGTTCTGCCCTGTGATATTATTCATGACTCACCCCGAGTGCGTATGTATGAGCGCGATATCGTGCAGGCTCGTTCCGCATTCTATCAACAGCAGGCCAGGCGATACCAAAGCAAAGAATTATGGGCCAAAGCATACAATGTTGGCGAACTCTTTTTGCGCCTCCCGGAGAAGGAAAAGTATAAGATCAAAAAAAGATGGGAGGGCCCCTTCATTATTGACAAAATACTCTTCGGAGGAGCCTATCACCTTCGAAATGCATTAGACAATCACCTTGAGTCGAATCCATGGAATGCTGCCAGCCTCCGACGATTCTACGGATAGTCCGATAGCACATTTTATTCTCTTATTCAGTTTAGGTCTTATCCCTTGATTTCTTTTAGTTTTTCTCTTCATTTCCTATTTTCCCTGCCGAAAAGTGTTCGGCTAAACCGAACTGTTAAGGGGTGAACATCCTCAAATGTATATACCTCAAAATACCTGGGTGCTTCTATAATGAAGCTCATTGTTAAAAGCTTATTGCTTACATAACTCATGTCGTTTGTTTTATACAGTCTATTCGCCATTATATGAACCTTTATGACTTAAGGTTTTGCCAAGCTGGGTTGCCTGGCTCCTGTGTTCATAGCCTACATTCCCGATTGTTCGGCTGGGGTGGAAAGAGAGCATCTCTGCGATTGTTACAACCGGGTAATCCGGACCTGTACCTCAGACAAGTGAAGCCGAAAGCTAGCATTCTTAAAGGAATTATTGGTCGGCAGACAAACGACGAATCGCCTTTTGGCACATAATCTTTCAATTTCACTGGCTAGGCTTCCTGTAAACCTATTCTTAGGATCAAAGCCTAGGCACGCATACATACGCATGCTGACCCAGGGAAAGGAACTCTTAACGGAACTATTATCTCTGGAAGATGTTTCTTACGTTAAGTAGTAATATAACACAAGTCCCCGTACATAGTTTGTCTGTTTAAGCAACGATGACCGGATTTCCTAGTTTCCGAGCATACCATGTGTTTACCATAGGTACAGTATTGGGAACACTCCATCCCTTGGGTTTTGGAGGTTAAAGCGGAAGGTCTGCCATGAAAATCTTTTAATAAATTCGATCGGAGATAAGTTTGCTGATAAAGTACATTGTTACATGGAATCAAACACCTACTCTTCATCTATACCATCTATAAGAGTGTGTAATTTACAGTCTTGTTGTGAAAATTTGGCGGTTTCCTTTACTTGGTCATATACCAAGCTCACGAGCACTACTTGTCCATCCGGTCCTCGAGGTTCAACCCGGGCCATGTGATTCGAATCAAGTCCGGTGTAGCGTGTCTTCACCATAGCCTAGGCTTCTCGAGCACCTTCTCAACATGCAGATACTTTCCACATTTCAAAGCGGTGCCGAGCTCCATTGAATACATTCACCAGTTCCTCCATAATTTCTGGAGGTGAATCGACTAGCCATAAGGCTTTGGGCATATTCTTCATGGCTTTCTGAGCTCGCTCGTGTACCTTGGAGAGCTATAGTAGCAGATCGCCTTGAAATCTCGACACTTCTCCCTCGGGCCGCCCAGATAACAAACCTACAGGAAAAGTTTTATAAAAACTCTGAATCAAGGGACTATACGAAAGCTAGGTTCAAGGTCATACTGAATATGCCGCCCTTTAGCTTCATGTTCTCTTTCAAGACATCCGAGAGTTGGGCTCGTATCTCCTTGAGCTATTCGGCTTGCTTTGTATTTGCATCCAACAGTTTGTTCTTCTCCTCTATGGTCTGTGTTAATACACATTGACCAGCGACCGCTTGCCCTTCAGTGCGTTTTTCGTCTGCCAGAGCAGCCCTTAGCCTCTCCTCCAGTTGGTCTATCGACCCTGCCACTATAGTTAAAACAATTAATATTTAAAAATCACTGTTGGCGCAGGATGATACTTTCTGGAGATTATTGTTCTTACCATCATATCCCTTGTTGGACCTCTTCGAATCTTCCAATTCAGCGGTGACACCAGTTACCTTGATCCGGAATTCTTCAAGCTCCTTGGATAATACGTTATTCTTTTCCTTGAGTACCTAAGGATATAGCGATCCTTAAATCAGTAGGGCCAACTGCTTTAGGTCTCGGGGGCTACTGGCATATGATTATTAAATATACAAGTCCTTACCCACATATCCTTTGAAAGCTGGTGAGTGGCTCCAGCAAGTCCATCCTGAGCTGCTCGGATATATGCATCCGTAGAGCTGACGGCGTTGAACGTTTCTTCAGTAAAAGTTGGATCGCGCATGGCCTCTTTTCGCCGCCGATGAGTAATCGAGCTCTCCACTTAGGAATTGGTAACAGATACGTCATCCGAATCCTCTTGGAGAGGACAAACTGGTGTTACGCCTGTATAAACCCTAGTCCTTGTGGATGGGTTCAATGGCGGATTGGTTGGAGCATGGCCAGCAGGATCCCCAGACACAGTCCGGCATATGCTCCTCCTAAAGTAAGACAAAGCGGAAAATATTACAATCCGGCCCTACCGTCGAGCATATGATAAAAATTATGCCTCTTCGATAAAGGAGGAGATTCAGCAATGTCTCTGGTCTCCTTTCGTTTCAAAGACTCGCCCAGCGTAGGCGTCGCCTTCCTAGAAGATGCCCTTGACACAGCACGGCGGGACGAGTGCCACCCCTTTTGAGAGTGAGATAGTGCGGTGGGTGAGGCGCGATGGGAAGGTTCTCATTGAGGAGGTGTCTCTCAGGTACTTACATGGGAGGAAGGAAGAAGGCCAGGGTAATCGGCTATAATGGCCACTTCAGTGCCATCATGGCTCACCTGGTAGAAAACCCCTTCCTTGAGCTCTATGCATATATCTAGATCTTCTTCAAATTCGGGGTCCATGTCTTGAATATGGTTCACTTGCTGTGGAATAGGTCTATGAATTCCTTCAACCACCTTCCTCCATTCCTATTGGAGATAGTCGGATTCAGTTTGGTTAGCATGTCTCATAAATTAAATCGAGCATAAAACTAACAATCAAAGAAAAACTTACCCAGTCAATGGGGTTGTACATTGAGAAACCTTCCTGACACTTCAAGCAAAGAATGTATTCCTTCTCCCCTTTGTAAAGGTCAGCTAGATGGCGGCCAGGGCGGTGGGATTGTCCGGACCTTTGCGGAGACAGCGTGAGGCATCGTCCTTCCCATTATAATGCCACATAGGAAGCCCTCTGGGTTGAAGTGGCTAAACGCATCGCCTTATTGAAATCACCATTACTTCATTTATCATCAGCTCGGAGTGGGAAAGTACTCTGATCTTGCTTACAAGCCTCTTAAACTCCGCACTATCTTCCTCCTTGAGGCTTCGGGGACGCCAGTTGAAACGCTTCTTTAAAGGAGCACCGGATACTTCGGGAATGCCACGCTGGATTGGGTCCGGAAGAACAATGTCTGCAACATAAAACCATTCCGAGGGCCATTCTTCGGATGCCTTCTTCGGAGTGCTAGACAGATAACATGTCCCTGCTAAGCGCCATACTTCAGCACCGCCCACCTCGAATATAGAACCCTTTTGGGAGCGGGGGATGAAGCAGAAGAATTATTGCCTTAACCCGAAATGAGCCTGACAGCCCAGAAACAACTCACAAAGAGCGACGAAGCCCACGATATGCAGGATAGAGCATGTCGTAAGGTCGTGCAATTGGAGACCATAGAACTCAAGAAATCCCCTGAGGAAAGGATGGATAGGAAATCCTATGCCTCTCGAAAGGAGGGGACGAAGCACACCCGCTCCCCTTTGGTGGGGTTGGGAAAATTTTCCGAAAGCTTCGCCATCGATAGAAGTTAATCCAACCCGGACAGGGACTAGATCCGCGGCAGGGAGATACCCCTGTATTTGAAGTTTACTCAGGTGCGCGTGGGATACTGAGCAGCTTTCCCAATCACCTGCTTGAGGGCCATGAAGGCGTGAGGAAGAACTGGGAGCGCCGGCCATGTTTGGGAATTTTTCGTTGGAAGCTCTAAGGATTTCCGCATTGTGTGGAATTGCGTCTGAGATTTGGTCTCCTTAAATAGACGCCTACCTCACATCGTCAAGAGGTTATTTGTAAATATACCCAGATGGTTCATATTTCATCTGATATGTGGAAGTTGAGACGACGGCGGCAAGGAATCGACATGATATAATGTTAAATATGGAGCCGAACTATCATCCATTCCAAAGAAGAACCTGCCTTGCAGAACCGAAGACATTGTTGGCGTTCTAGCAATGGGGGTACCTAGACTTGCCAGCCTGCAGCCCAGGGCGTGGCTCATCAGGCGGCCTGGTAACCAACCTCTTAAGCGACCACTCAAGACTCTCGCGAGGGGCCGAGCCTCACGAGGTGGACGACACGAGGTCCTCGTGACGTGAGCAGTGATGACCAAGGCCAGGTGGGCGCCAGCAGGCGCAGAGTGTCATTTTCCTCTTTGGTGCTACAGGAGCAGGTGCATGCGAAGAGTCCCGAGGCGTCACGCAAAGGTTTCCAAATCAGTGCAACGAGACCAAGACCAGCAGGATGGCAGAGCGGAAGTCACCCCGGAGCCCACGGCGGCGTCACCACCAGAGCCTTTGGCAGGCGAAGACCACCTTTTGTCAGGATAGCTTGTACTAGTTGCCCCCCTTCAAATTTGGCCATTGTGGGATCCCTTCCTGCTCAATGTTTGGGAAGAGGACCCTGGCCACTATAAATAGGACTAGCCACCACCATTGGGATCATCTCATCTTGAGTTGATCAGATAGAAGGCACACACCACAAGTTCACTCGAGCACATGAACCCCTCTCCGCAGGAGGCAGTTCATCCATGTACTAGGTCTTCCTCAGCCTACAAGGCAATCCACCACACCACACTGGATTAGGGTATTACACCACAACGGTGGCCCGAACTAGTATAAACCTTGTGTCCCTTGCACCACAACGAGCTAGGGAGAAAGGAGAGATCTTCGCGCGCACCCCAGAGTTTGAACCTCAAGGGTTTTGCCAGAACCCAAGAACCCACACTTGGCGCGCCAGGTAGGGGTGTGCCGAAACTTCCCTTCCGTCGATCCACGCTCCGTCGTCCCATCGGTTCCATGGCCGACGCTCGCAGAGCCCATGCTGAGCGGCGGGCTGCCCTTGGCGCCCGCGTCGCTCAGACTACTCCTGCTGACAGACCACCCCGCCTTTGTTCATCGCCTGCCGCCAACGCCGCTGGCCCGGCGTGGCATGAACAGCAGGCCTCATCCCCGCACCCCTCCATGCGGCGAGACGGACGCACCACGACCCCGTCGCTAACCCCAGCAGTCTTGTCATCCCATGCTCATCGCGGACCCGCGGGCGCGCAGGCTGCACTACTCATGGCACGCGAGCTCCTGCGCTACCGCCCCATCGACGACTTCTACGAGGAATGGCTCGACCACATCGCCGAGCTCTTCAGCGCCAGTGGGGGCTATCTAGAGTCGTCCATCTCCCTGCCTCGTCTGCCTCCCCATGCGGACGACATGGCCCATGAAGCTCCATTGCTACCTCCGCATCAAGGCGTTGTCCAAGGCCCAAGGCACGTGGCCCAGTGGCATGACAGTCCACGCGCGGCGCCAGTGCACGAAGAAGGAAGCTGCCAAGAGATCCAGCGGCACCGCGGGGGAGCGCCAACTCTCCCCCCACAGCTGCGTTGAGACCACGCGCCCCCCGCTGCGGTGGCGCAGGAGGACCAAGATCAAGTTCCACCTCCCCAACAAGCTCCGGTGTCGACGGCACATTGCAAGGCCCTCGCCCCTGAGCTGCGCAACGTCAACTGGCCTGGGAATTTCAAGCTAGACCTGCCTCCATGCTACGATGGCACCTCGACCCTGCGGAGTTCCTGCAGCTCTACAAGCTGAGCATCAAATCGTCTGGCGGCAACGAGAAGATCATGTCGAGCTGGTTCCCCATGGCCCTAAGGATGGTGCGCGCTCGTGGCTCCTGAACCTGCCTGCGAGATCGATCTCCACCTGGAGCGAGATGCGTGAGCGGTTCATCGCCAACTTCCAGGGCACCCGAGACCGCCACCGGCCGCGGGTGACCTGCTACGTATCAAGCAGCAACCAGGAGAAACCCTACAGAAGTTCATCCAACGCTTCAACAGTGTTCGGGTCAAGATCCCCAAGGTCACGCACGAGGCCATCATTTTAGCGTTCTGAGATGGTGTCCGTGACGCCAAGATGAAGGAGGAGCTTGCCATCCACGAAGATCTGTGCACGTCCCTGGAGCTATTCAACCTTGCGACCAAGTGCGCCAGAGCTGAGGAGGGGCGCCTCTCCCTCGTCGAGCTCCCCGTTGCTGAACCTGAAGACAAGAAGGCTAACTACAAGGACGTAAATCGCAAGGGAGTGGCAGTGCTTACAGCTGAACCGGAGATGAAGCGCAGCCGCAACTACCCAGAATCCTCCAAGAACGGCCGGGCATTTTGCGCCTTCCACAACGTGCACAGCCACAACACCCATGACTGTCAAGAGCTCAGGGCCCTCTACGAAGGACACGTCATCCAACGCCCCGAGCGCGACAACTGTGGCTATGGCCGTGGGAGAAGTCGGACCGGGGGACGTTGGGATGACCGCGGCCCCTGCCAAGAGTGGCGTGATCAACATCGAGAGGCCGTTGGCTCTATCAGCCCCGTGAGGGCGCCTGGAGGGACCAGCCTCGCGAGGACCACCCTCAGGGCAAAGCTGACCTTCCACCTCTGCCACCGGCAAGGAGAAATGGCGACCAGGATGAGGGGGCTGGGGGCTTCTAGGAGCCGCGTGCGATCGCCTGCATCTTGAACGGAGCACAGGCCCCAGCTTCTCAGCGCCTCTTCAAGCAGTTTGCCCGGGAAGTAAATGCGGCTCTCCCCAAGCTCGAGGGTACTCTCCCACTCAGGTGGTCCAGGTGCCCCATCACCTTCAGTTCAGCAGACCAGCTCAAGTGCGCGGCTACGGCCGGTGCCTGATGGGCCTCGAACCCCTCGTTGGATTACCCCAAGTGGAAGGTGTAAGATGCAGTAAGTAGAAGTGTTTTCCCCTAGCAAAGATGCCAAGGATAGAATCCCCAGAGACTCCTAGGTTCAACAGGTAGGTGTCAACCGCTAACGGCGCAATTAGCAATCAACGTGGACCTGCACACAGATACAAATAACTTTGCTCCCAACGAGTACAGAGAGGTTGTCAATCTCTCCGGCCTTGTAGTTCACAAAGGGTTAAAAGCAATATGATAGTAGTGATAGATAGTGTTTTGCAATAGTAAATAAAATAGCGGAAAAGTAAAATAGTGTATGTGATCAATGATAGTAATATGGACCGGAGTCTCATGATGTTCACTAGTGATGTCTCTCTCCCATAAGACGATAAAACAGCTATGTGAGGTAAACAAATTACAGCTGGGCAATTGACAGGACCACGAACGCAAACCAATGCTGATTACATTGCAAGAAAGGTTGAGGTTCAAAGCATGGGCGGTACGCCAAAGTAAGTAGATTGAAATCCATCAATATCTACTACTAATAATCCACCTTGAGATATCTATCCAGAACATCTCGCTGGTATTAAGTTGCGAGTCCCACCCATAGTGTAAACTCAATGCAACAGACAACTGCATTAAAAGAACTTTGCGTAAAGTAAACAATCCTTGCACCCGCGGGCACAAGCACCGTTGTTTTCCCCCTTGTGGCAATGGCACATCCCCTAGACTCATGTTTCTGTCACTCAAGCTAGTCATCGAGGGGCATGAACCCACAATCGAGCATAATGTTCCCTCTTGGAGTCACTACTTACTACTTGGCCAAAGCAATAAATAACAACGGAGAACATGCAAGAATTACTTATGAACTAAAATATAAAAGAGGTGAATCAAATATATTACTCAAGATCAATCTGAACATAATCTCATAATCCATCGGATCCCAGCAAACTCAACATAGCAACAGCATAAGGATTACATAGGTGCCTCGATCATGTAGGGCAGCTCACGAGGACTAATTAGTGAAGCACAAGAACGGGAGGAGAACATCACATAGCTACTGGTCATGGACTCATGGTCCAAGGGAGACTACTCACGAGTCATCCGGGAGGCGTCCATGGTGGAGGAGAAGCTCCCGGTGGCGATCCTCCCCTCCGGCAGGGTGCCGGGAAGAGTTCTCCTGGTGCTCCCGATCTTGGAAGCGGCGGCGGCGGCGGAACAGAGATGGGATCGCGAAAAGAAGTCATGTTTCAAGGGTTACGGGGGACCCTTTAAATATCTGCCAAAGTAGGGCACCGGGGGGCTCTCGGGGGGCCGAGGCGCCCCCCCGGCGCGGCCCAGGGGGGGGGCGCCCACAGGGCGCCTGGAGCCCCTGTGCCCCCCCCCAGGCTGCCCTTCGGAAGCAGTGTCGTTCCCGGAACGCTGATTTTTTATATATTTTTTCTGTATTTTTCTGGGCAGTTCTCGAAACGTGAAAACCTGAAATACAAAAACAGCCGAAAACAGAAACTGGCACTGGGGTGCACTGGATTAGTAAGTTAGTCCAAATATGATCAAAAGTGTATGGAAGTGTATGAATATCATAGCAATATCACCCAAAAGTGGCATGGAGCACGCGGAAATTATAGATACGTTTTGGACGTATCAACATCCCCAAGCTTAATTCCTGCTCGTCCTCGAGTAGGTAAATGATAACAAGAATAATTTCTGTGGTGACATGCTATTAACCATATAAGACTTTCTCATAGTCATATGACAAAAGCTTACTGACACAATGATTCCAAACTAACTAAGTTGTCTCAAGAGAAAATCACAAATGACTGAAAGTTTTACAACATGAAACTGAAACATCAAAAAGATTTGCAATGAACATGATGTGCAAATATGATCAAGTGATATCTAGCTTGCCCCTTTTAGTGATGCAAAACATAAGTGCAGGGGCACCTTCAAGGTTTAAGTGATGACTAGATACAATCATTTCAGAATAAATGATATCACAATCATGCAAAAGACAATGCTACTTTGGGACAATGCACATTACACTCAGAATGACAATCATGCTCTCAGTAGTTGGTGCTTGAAGTGCTAAGCTTTTTATTTTGAAACATGGAAGCAATTGTGTCAACGGTAGTAGTACTTCATATGTGTCATGTATAAAACATCTTATAAGTTGCAAGCCTCATGCATCGAATACCAATAGTGCTCGCTCCTTGTCCTAATTAGCTCGGATCCCCATGGGTTATCATTGCATTGCATATGTTTTAACCAAGTGTCACAAAGGGGTACCTCTATGCCACCTATACAAAGGTCCAAGGAGATAGATCGCATTTGATTTCTCGTTTTTGATAAATCTCAACTTGAGGACATCCATACCAGGACAACATAGAAAATAGATGATGGACTCCTCTTTAATGCATCAGCATATTCTCATGAGAGATTGAGGATTAAGGTCCAAGCTAAAACTTCCACCATGATGCATGGCTTTGGTTGGCGGCCCAATGTTCTTCTCTAACAATATGCATATTAATTCAACCCACGGTAGATCATCCTTACTTCAGACAAGACGAACATGCATAGCAACTCACATGATATTCAACAAAAGTGTGACAGTTGATGGCGTCCCCAGAAACATGGTTATCGCTCAGCAAGCAACTCATAAGAAATAAGATACATAAGCAACATATTCTTTACCACAATAGTTTTTAGGCTACTTTCCCATGAGCTATGTATTGCATGGTTAATTTGCTTAGTGCAGGTGGAGGTTACCAAAAGAGTGGGAGCGACCAACTAAGAGAGCAATGACGGTCATAATCATGCAGAGCGACGAAGTAATATTGAATCAGGCATGGTAGTTATATCGCTACTTAGAAACAAAAGATCATCAAGGCTTGACAGACTTTATTTACAGTCTTGAATATGCGTGAGCATACGCCAAGTCAATCAAAATAAATTCTCGAAGGAAGATATTACTAAACCATACCACATCATAGGCAAACAAACCAAGTTGGTATTCCAATGACACATTGGGACCCCCCCAGCTATTCGAGATTAACCAAAAGAAAACCTGAACTACTAAGCACCATCATGAAAGTAGCATATTTATAATAGACATATTAACCCATGCAACGGAAGCAAACTCTCTTAATAAGGTGAGCATGGTAATTAAAGAGAGTTCAAGCAACCAACTAAATAGAAGCTCTTGAAAAGATAAGCATGAATACTAAGAGCAAAGCACGATAGTAGCTATTAAAAGACAAAGAACACACACATCATAGATAGACATGAAAATTCTATGTAATGTTCTAGGTAGAGGTGGAGCGTGTTTCTCTCCCACATAAAGGAATGCTGAGTTCCGACTCGTTATGAAAAACTAAAAAGAAAACTAAAAGCAAGACGCTCCAAGCATAGCACATAACACATGAAGTGATAAAAATATAGCAGAACGAAAGACGAACTGATAATGTTGATGGAGAAGGGGATGCACGGGGGGCATCCCCAAGCTTAGACGCTTGAGTCTCCTTGAATATTTCTTGGGGTGCACGGGGGCATCCCCAAGCTTGAGCGCTTGACACTCCTGAATCTTTTTATCATCTTCCCTCGCACACTTGAAAACTCCCTTCATACATAACTCATTCATAATCTGATTAGCGAGGTTAGTACCCTTAATAAAATAATTATACCTTTCCGGAAATAAGGATATTCTTGAAGTTCTACTGTTTCTCAAGATTGCCAAAAGGTTTTTGCAAAGAAAAAGCAAGTTCTTAATTTGCAAAGTGAAGGTAAGGCAAAACAGGACAGAATCTGTGAAAAACAGAACAGCAGGCAGTAATTGACCTGTTCGGGATACTTCTGCAACTCAAATCAAAAAACTCAGAACTGACGCACGAAAGACAGTTATATAGAGAACGCTGTCGAAAAAATTCAGACCAAAAAGATGATCTGGTGATTTTATACGAATTTTTCTATCCAAGGACAGAATCTGTTTCCTGGACAGCACCTCACAACTTTTGAACTTTCTAGCAATCAGAGGCTATACTTGGCACAAATATGAAAAGCAAAGATACAATGATGATGCTACAGCAGTAAACAACATTAAGACACAACAAAAACAAAATTTTTATTCATGTGGACTGCCTCCCAAAAGCGCTTTCTTTTATGCCTTTAAGCTA
Organism: Secale cereale; assembly: GCA_902687465.1. Lineage (NCBI taxonomy): Eukaryota > Viridiplantae > Streptophyta > Magnoliopsida > Poales > Poaceae > Secale > Secale cereale. Next base: position 301,424,384 of record LR738712.1, on the reverse strand, counting down.
GGCATAATGCATAGATCAAGTTTTATCAAAAGTAAAAGAATAGCTTGCCCGTACAACGGACTCAAAAGGTAACTTGACCTTCTTACGAGGGAAGTGTTCCATCCCTTTCTTGAGAGGAAACTGAAATTTAATATTACCCTCTTTCATGTCAATGACAGCACCAACGGTGCGCAAAAAGGGACGTCCCAAAATAATTGGACATGAAGGATCACATTCAATATCCATAATAGTGTAATCAACGGGCACATAATTATCATTGACAACAATAAGAACATCGTCAATCCTCGCCAAAGGTTTCTTTATGGAAGAATCAACGAGACGAACACCAAAAGAACAAGAATCATAAGGTTTCAATTTAAGCATATCATATATCCTTTTGGGCATAACAGAGGTACTAGCACCAACATCACATAATGCATAACAAGAGAAGTCATTCAAATAAATTTTTATCATAGGATCCCAACCATCCTCTAGCTTTCTAGGTATGGAGGCTTCTACTCTAAGTTTCTCCTCCCTAGCTTTGATGAGAGCATTAGTGATATGCTTTGTGAAGGCAAGGTTAAGCGTGCTAGTGCGGGGATCTCTAGACATCTTGTGAAGGAAATCAATAACTTCTGTAAGAGTGCAATTATCAAAATCAAGGTCACGAGCATCAAGTAAGGTAGTAGTGGTGTCCTTAAGGCTCACCTGTTTGGTAGTTTCTATAGCATCACCATTAATAGGTCCATTGGGACCAGGAGTACATTGGGTGCTAAGAGTGTGAACATTCTCAATAACTTGGATAGTAGCAACAGTGTGGTGGGCAGGAAGGCTCTTAATTCTTTCCTCTTCCTCCCTTTCTCTAGCCCATCTTTCTTTAAGCTTAGCCATCATCCTAATATTTTCATTGATTTGCACTTGAGTAGCATTAATAGGGATGACTTCCTTCTCCTTAAGAGAAGAAGTTTCAATTTTTAGCAATTTTAACTCATTGGCTAAGTGGTCTACCTTAAAAGAAAGATCATCTAGTTTATGTAGTTTCTCTTCTACATTCTTATTAAAGGCTTTTTGGGTAGTGATGAAATCTCTAAGCATGATCTCTAGTTCAGTATTGGAGTTCTTGTTACTAGGATAAGCATTGTTGTTCCCATAAGAGTTAGAGGGGAACGGTCTAGAATTGTATCCAAAGTTACTCGTATAAGCATTGTTGTTGAAATTATTTCTAGAGATAAAGTTAACATCTACTTGTTCTTGAGCAATCAAAGAATTTAAAGGAACATCATGAGGCTCAACATTAGATTGCTTCGAGAGTAGAGACATGATCAAGTCAACTTTTTCATTGAGGGAGGAAATCTCCTCGACAGAGTTTACCTTCCTACCTGTTGGAGCGCGTTCGGTGTGCCATTGGGAATAGTTGGTCATCATCTCATCTAGAAGCTTTGTGGCAGCACCAAGTGTAGTTGACATAAAAGTTCCTCCCGCGGCCGAATCTAACAAGTTCCGCGAGGTAAAGTTCAAGCCTGCATAAAAAGTTTGGATAACCATCCAAGTAGTCAAACCGTGAGTAGGGCAGTTCTTGATAAGAGATTTCATACGTTCCCAAGCTTGGGCAACGTGTTCATTATCCAATTGTTTAAAATTCATAATGTTACTTCTAAGTTGGATAATTTTAGCAGGTGGATAGTATTTTCCAATAAAAGCATCTTTGCACTTGTCCCATGAATATATGCTATTTCTAGGCAAATACTGAAACCAAATTTTTGCTCCTCCTCTCAAAGAGAAAGGAAAAAGCTTAAGCTTAACAATATTACCATATATTTCTTGGTACTTTTGCATATCACAAAGTTCTACAAAGTTGTTCAAGTGTAAAGCAGCATCATCTCCAGCACCAGAGAATTGGTCTTTCATGACTAAGTTCAGTAAAGCAGGTTTAATTTCATATGAAGGTGCTGAAGTGGCAGGTGTAGTGATAGGTGTGCTGATAAAGTCATCGTTGTTGTGACTAGTGAAGTCACACAACTTGGTGTTCTCGGTGGACCCCATAGTAGCAAGCAAGCAAGATAACTATTTTTGTGATTTTCGATAAAAGGAACTAAAGCAAATAATAAAAGGTAAACTAACAAGACTAAAAAGCAAAGGTAAAAGATAGCATGCAACTCCCCTATCCTGAAGAGTGGAGTCCCCGGCAACGGCGCCAGAAAATACTCCTTGATGGGCCTCGAACTCCTCGTTGGATTACCCCAAGTGGAAGGTGTAAGATGCAGTAAGTAGAAGTGTTTTCCCCTAGCAAAGATGCCAAGGATCGAATCCCCAGAGACTCCTAGGTTCAACAGGTAGGTGTCAACCGCTAACGGCGCAATTAGCAATCAACGTGGACCTGCACACAGATACAAATAACTTTGCTCCCAACGAGTACAGAGAGGTTGTCAATCTCTCCGGCCTTGTAGTTCACACAGGGTTAAAAGCAATATGATAGTAGTGATAGATAGTGTTTTGCAATAGTAAATAAAATAGCGGAAAAGTAAAATAGTGTATGTGATCAATGATACTAATATGGACCGGAGTCTCATGATGTTCACTAGTGATGTCTCTGTCCCAAAAGATGATAAAACAGTTATGTGAGGTAAACAAATTACAGCTGGGCAATTGACAGGACCACGAACGCAAACCAATGTTGATTACATTGCAAGAAAGGTTGAGGTTCAAAGCATGGGCGGTACGCCAAAGTAAGTAGACCGAAATCCATCAATATCTACTACTAATCATCCACCTTGAGATATCTATCCAGAACATCTCGCTGGTATTAAGTTGCGAGTCCCACCCATAGTGTAAACTTAATGCAACAGACAACTGCATTAAAAGAACTTTGTGTAAAGTAAACAATCCTTGCACCCGCGGGCACAAGCACCGTTGTTTTCCCCCTTGTGGCAACAACACATCCCCTAGACTCATGTTTCTGTCACTCAAGCTAGTCATCGAGGGGCATGAACCCACAATCGAGCATAACGTTCCCTCTTGGGGTCACTACTTACTACTTGGCCAAAGCAATAAATAACAACAGAGAACATGCAAGAATTACTTATGAACTAAAATATAAAAGAGGTGAATCAAGTATATTACTCAAGATCAATCTGAACATAATCTCATAATCCATCGGATCCCAGCAAACTCAACATAGCAACAGCATAAGGATTACATAGGTGCCTCGATCATGTAGGGCAGCTCACGAGGACTAATTAGTGAAGCACAAGAACGGGAGGAGAACATCACATAGCTACTGGTCATGGACTCATGGTCCAAGGGAGACTACTCACGAGTCATCCGGGAGGCGTCCATGGTGGAGGAGAAGCTCCCGGTGGTGATCCTCCCCTCCGGCAGGGTGCCGGGAAGAGTTCTCCTGGTGCTCCCGATCTTGGAAGCGGCGGCGGCGGCGGAACAGAGATGGGATCGCGAAAAGAAGTCATGTTTCAAGGGTTACGGGGGACCCTTTAAATATCTGCCAAAGTAGGGCACCGGGGGGCTCTCGGGGGGCCGAGGCGCCCCCCCGGCGCGGCCCAGGGCGGGGGCGCGCCCACGGGGCGCCTGGAGCCCCTGTGCCCCCCCCAGGCTGCCCTTCGAAAGCAGTGTCGTTCCCGGAACGCTGATTTTTTATATTTTTTTTCTGTATTTTTCTGGGCAGTTCTCGAAACGTGAAAACCTGAAATACAAAAACAGCCGAAAACAGAAACTGGCACTGGGGTGCACTGGATTAGTAAGTTAGTCCAAATATGATCAAAAGTGTATGGAAGTGTATGAATATCATAGCAATATCACACAAAAGTGGCATGGAGCAAGCAGAAATTAGAGATACGTTTTGGACGTATCAGTGCCCTCCCGATGCTTTGTTCGCCCGTCATCAGCAATATCCAAGTTACCAAGACCCTCATCAATGGTGGCGCAGGGCTCAACATCCTGTCCATCAAGATATTCGATAGCCTCCAAGTACCCTATGATCAGCTGCTGCCTACCAAGCCCTTCTCCAGAGTGACTGGCGGCTCCACCACCCCCGTAGGGCAGGTCCGCCTGCCTATCCCCTTTGGCAAGCGCGACAACTACCACACTGAGCTCATCGACTTCGATGTCGCCCACATCCATCTCCCTTACAACGCCATCCTCGGGTACCCAGCCATGGCCAAGTTCATGGTAGCGACTCACCACGGCTACAACATCCTAAAGATGCTGGGAAGCGGCGGCGTCATCACCGTTGCCTACGAGGAGAAGGATGTAGTGTGCTCGCTCGAGCGTGCTTATCATGCGGTAGCAGTCGAGGATCCAGGCAATGAGAGCATCATCTACCCACCTGAGGTCATCCCCAAGAAGAAGAAGCAGTTGCTCGCCCTGGAGCCTCATGGGGATGCAGCACCTGGCTGCAGCACTTCGGGACCTACACCTAGGGAGGGGCCGCCTCCCTCCCTTGCATAGGAAAGCGCGCCCGGCGCCCCCCTCAGGCTAGGCTCAGGGGATCTCCTCTGGAGGGCCTCTGACTTAGCCCGTGTCACGAGGGAGGTGCTCGCACACCATGTGGAGGAGTGCTTCACCGCACACTTCCCTCCGGAGGCCTCAAGGCATGAGGCACCAAGCGCTCAGGAGTTCATCAGCCAGACCACCGAGGAATTACAAGGTGCCAAGGGCATTGCGGGGCGAGCGCCGCCCGAGGCCTCTGAGTGCAGCTGTCGGCCCAGGCTCAGGTGACGGGCTGCGTGTCTGCATCAACGTCCCCGCACTCAACAGGACCGCATCTCAAGAGATATACTGGCCTTCGTAGGTGGGCCGGTGCGAAGGTCCCCCTCACAGCTACGTTCGCATTCCCTTCGGCCTGCCGAACCAAGCGACCCTGCACCAGCGGCATATGCGGGAGGTCCTGGCGACTCGTGAGGCCAAGAATAAGGAGATCCAGGCGGAGTTGGACTCGGGCCTCCGTGAGATCTGGGGAACCCCAGAGCCTCACGAGGTACCAGAGCCACGTGTCACGTGAGGAGAAGCATCTGCGTCGAGCATCTTCAGCTACACCAACACTACTTCAACAACTGTGCCAAGTGACATTTTCCGGTTCTTGTTCAACTGGTAGCGCCCCTCGGGCTGCATCAGTTCCAGGTCGCACAGGCCTGTCCCTGCGGCGTGTATCCTTTTGCATCTCTACTCACCTTGTTGGGGCGCCACTCGGGCTGCATCATCTCCAGGCCGCACAGGTCCATCCTTGTGGCATGTATCTCCCTTGCATCTTACCTGAGCTAGTGTTACATTTTGTCAGCTACATTAGAATCACTTATCTATCTGACCATCACTCTGATGCCATGAATATCGTGCGCCCTCACAAGCATGCTTGCACCCGTCTTATGATCAAGGGCGGGCACGCGTATGTGCTCGGGTCCGTCCCTGCAGCGTCGCCAAATCCAAGCGGCTGAGCTCTGGCTCGGGGGCCAGCCCCGTGCTCGTCACCTCCCGTGGCCCTTGGTGCCTCGTCCATGCTCGAGCCGAATGCTAGCAGGTGAGTTGGGGCACACGATACTACACCCTGCCGCTACGGGAGCCGCGCGCCGGTTGTCTTTTCTTAGGGCATCCACATGAGAAGACAAGGCACGGCGTCTATGCTCGGGTTCGTCCCTACAGCGTCGATAAATCCAACGGATGAGATCTGACTGGCGGGCCGGCCCCGTTCACGTCACCTCCTGGGGTCGTTGGTGCCCGGCCTTCTCATATGGCGATTCACCCGGAGCAGGTTGCCTAACCATCTTATAGGATCACCTCAAGCGCTCTCATTTAAGACCAGGCTCAACCCGCCTTGAGGTAGGGCCTCGTGAGTCCCGCGCTGGCTCACGGGTGCCCAGATACACCTCGTCTAGACCTACTGTGCCAGTCATGCGTCAGGGCGGGGCTGTACACACCCCGGGGGCTCTCCGCAGTAGCTAGTCCCCTCCCACGGTCTAGTGGAAGCACCATGCTCTGCGCTGGCAGTCAACACAGTCAAGGAGAGGCTATGCCCGTGCAAGAACGTTCCGCCATGCTCCGCACTGGTGATAAACAACTGGGGGTGGTCTCACTGCCGCATTAACCTCCGTGAGCCCCTCGGCCCAGTGACCAGCCCCACCGCGATGTGCTCCCCTCGGGAGGGTAGCGCGAGGGGGCTGGGCACGAAGGCTGCGCTCAGGTCACGCCAGGCGTACGCCCCACCAGGACCCCCAGGCTTGGTCGACACACAACCCTCCCGAGCGCAAGCCCGGCGAGGACAGGTATGACGTCTGTTCGTACGTCAAGGGGGACCCTTGGGCATCGCGACCCAAGGGCCTAACTGGTCCTGTAGCCCCTCACTCCCTGGTCTTGTCCTGGTGTCCGGTCAAGCCAGCGGCAGCTGACATACGTGCGGGGTCGGGCCCTGCCTACGCAGAACGCTAAGGCCGGCTCACGCACTACTTCGCTCAGGGCTGTTCGTATGTCAAGGGGGACCCTTGGGCATCGCGACCCAAGGGCCTAATTGGTCATGTAGCCCCTCACTCCCTGGTCTTGTCCTGGTGTTCCGGTCAAGCCAGCGGCAGCTGAGGTACGCGCGGGGCCGGGCCCTGTCGACGCAGAACAAAAAATCCATGTCCAGCGCTTCCTACCTAGGGACCATTTGCACGTCAAGGGGGACTCCAGAGCATCGCGACTCAGGAGCCTGACTGGCCACGTAGCCCCTCACTCCCTGGTCTTGTCCCGGTGATCCGGAAAATCCAGCAGCGACAGAGGTATGCGCGGGGCCGGGCTCTGCCGACATAGAACGACAAATATGAAGGGAACCGCGAATATCTAGAAATTATTACAAGCCAAATTGTCCTTCAAGCATCAAACGGAAGTTTTAACGCCTCCATGAGGCCCGTACATGTCGCAGGAAAACGAAGATAGGGAGAAGCATTGTCACTCACCAGCAGGCCCTTCCTTCAGCCTTGGGCGCTGCCGCTAGGAAGCACATCCTCGCCAACGGCATCGCCATGCCCTGAGGAGTCGGTCTTGGCTGCAGGATCAGTGGCGCCATCGGCTGGGGGAGGAGGGTTGATGACAAGGAACTTCTTCAGCAACTCCTCCTCATGGTCCTTCACGGCTTCAGCAGCGGCCTCGCAACGGTGCACCTCCACGGGCTCGAGTAGTGCCCCAAGATCGGCATCGGGATCACAAAGGTGCAGGAGGCTAAGGACGCGCGTCAAGGCAGAAGAAGAAAGCACGCGAGCTTCCTCCTCCGCCAGGGGGCCGATCTCGCGGACGCCACCCTCGAGCGCCAAGACAAGATAAGGAAGTAGCTGGGTCGGGACTTCATCGTCCGTCACCAGCGGCTTCTCCAAGCCCTTCTCATAGAGCGCCCTCAGCGCCTGGCAGGACCTCTCCTCGAGGGACTTGAAGGCCGCGCGGTCCTCGGCCAGAACCTTCGCCTTGGTTGCCAGCTAGACCTCCTTTGCTTCCGTCGCCTGCTTTAGCTCCTCCAAGCGAATGCGCTCCGTAGACAGCTCCTTCGCCAACTGCTCCAAGTCGGCGTCGTGACTGGCTACGACATCTTCTCGGGCCTTCATCCTCTCCTCGTCCTCCTTGCACTTGCTACGCATGTCCTGCAGCTCGGTCTCCACCGACTGGAAGCGCTCCTGGACGGTCCGCGCATCCTTCAGCGCCGCCTCACGAGCGACTGCAGCCTAGTGGGCGGCCTGCTTGTCCACTTCGGAGGCCGCCACGACTCGTCTCAACACATCCCGGACAGACACGTTGGAGCTCAGCCAGCCGAAAACGAGCTCCAGACGCCCAACCACCAGACGATGATCAGCGCCTCGAAGGTCATCCTAGAGTTGTGTCAGTGCTGAGAAGGCCTACTTCAGGGCACTAGGAGAGGCCAGAGGGCCGCGAGCTGGCGGCATGATCGCAGTAGGGGACTGTGGTGTAGCCAAGACCTCCTGAGCCCTGACAACACCAACAGAGGAGCCGAAGACGGGAGCTTCCGAAGCCTGCTTGACCAAGCACGTGACCCCCACCTGAGGTTGGTCCACTGGGCCTTGTGGTGGCGACCGTGCAGCGGAAGTTGAAGCTCCTCCACCACCCGTCTGCATCAGGGGGGACGAAGCCGAGCTAGGCCGCTAGACCTCCGCTGCGACTGCCACCACCCTTCTTCTTCATCGACGGCACTGGCCTAGCAATGCATGGCAAGATGTTATAAATCAACAACGGAATCAAGAATGAAGACAAATCCAAGCCAAGGTACTTACTGGTCCACTGCGACGAAACCCCCAGGCCTCTTCAGAACCATGGAGCCCAAGGACCCCGCAGCTTGCGTCGTGGGGACGCGAGCCCCCAAGGCAGACAAGGCCGTAACAGCCGGCACAACAATAGCGTCTGGCGGTGCCGAGGCTGAGGCGCCACCTCGGGAGATTAGCGCCGACCTTCTCTTCGTCGGGACCCCAGCTGGCGGCTTCTTCGAGGGGGTGAGCTTGGAACTCTTGACAACCCCGGCCGGGGGTGCCACCTCCTTCACCGGGTGGTCATCGGCATCATCGTCATCAGGCAAGGAACAAAGGAGGTCAGCCTTGGGTGGAGGGGAGAATACCCCGGTCCCCTCCGTGGTCGCCTCTGAATCATCTTACCCGCTGGAGTCGCCCGGAGACACATCCACCGATTCAGCTGCCACTTGAGCTTCAGGTGGTGCCGGAGGAACAAGCCCGTGCCCGTCGAAGCTGGGCATGGAAGCCGCCACCGTCACCACATCCTGGCGGCAGTACAAGGGGACATGGGTAGCAGGCGGATATCCCAGATCACCCGCAACCAGGAGACGGAGAGCTGCCCCAAGCTGCTTGGCAGATAGGGCATCACAGCGCAGCCGGAGGTTGTCCGCCTCGTCCCCAAGTGTCCACAAGGGACGCGAGCGAGCCTGAAGTGGAGCCACATGGCATGCCAAGAATTCCTTGACGATCATGGCCCCCATCAGCTTCGTCGCCTCGGGGTCATCGGGCTTTAGGTCCGCAGTCATCTTCTCCAACACCTTCTCTGCGCGAGGGTCAGTGAGCTTCACGTTGAGCCACCTATCGCTCGACTGGGGCACCGCCGTTAGCAGCACCAGCCGAGGATGGGAGCACTTGGCGTCCATAAGGACCCACTTGTTCCTGAAGTTCTCAGCCTTCTTCCCGGCTCTCGAGATTGCATTGGCTCCATTGGCCGCAACAAGGTTGCCGCACCCCGAGCACTGGCCCTCCTTGATCTGGAGGTAGAAGAAGTGGTGTAGCAACACCACGGACGGCATCACTGCCACGAATGCCTCACAGTAGAAGGTGAAGATGGACAGAACAAGGACAGAGTTGGGATGAATATGAAGGGCATGAAGCTTATAATTGGTAAGGGCGGAGAAAAAGAAATCAGAGAAAGGAGGGACAAGCCCCACAACAATACCGCTCATAAAGAAGGGATAGAAGGTACTCTTGGAGTCCTTCGGCATGGCGGAGGCGGCTCGGACTGCAGTTTTTCCCTTCTTGTTGGTTTCCTCCACCATCATCAGTAGCACGGTGGCATGGTTCGTCTCCAAGACGGTGGGCGCCCACAAGGCCGGCTCGTACCAGGAGGGCGTAGCAGCGGCCTTCGACTTGCCAGACACCATTAGTTGGAGCCTAAAAGGGAGACGGCAGAGATCTGGAGCCTTGTAGAGGAGAGAGGCAAGAAAGGGGATCTGGAGCAAGGCAAGAGCTAGCAGTGAAGGCACAGCAGCACGCACTTGCCTCTTGTCAGTCATGCGGTTGCCGAGGCGACGTGGGGAGCGTAGACGCCCACATCCAATCAATCGCCACACGTTAGTCAAGGCCGCATGCTTTTCGGGCTCGCGGCGCTCCGCACTTGACCCTTGGCTTCGTCGCGAAGCCAAGCCCAATTGCACCTTGGGCCCGGGGGCTACTGTCGGTGTTCTGTGAACGGGGGTACCCAGACTTGCCTGCCTGCGGCCCAGGGTGTGGCTCATCAGGCGGCCTCGTACGGCCCAACCTCTTTAGCGACCACTCAAGAGCCTCGCAAGGGGCCGAGCCTCACGAGGTGGACGACACAAGACATCTCCTGGGGCAGCCTCACTTGGCCGGCTCATGAGGATCAGAGATATCAAGGCAAGAGGTACCTCGCGAGGTCCTCGTGAAGTGAGCAGTGACGACCAAGGCCAAGCGGGCGCCAGCCGGCGCATAGTGCCAGTTTCCTCTTTGGTGCTAAAGGAGCAGGTGCAGGCGAGGAGTCCCGAGGCGTCACCACCAGACCCTTTGGTGCCAGTTTCCATATCGTTGCAATAGGACCAAGACCAGCAGGACGGCAGAGCGGAGGTCACCGTGGAGCCCACGGCGGGTGTCACCACCAGAGCCTTTGGTAGGCAAAGACCACCTTTTGTCAGGATAGCTTGTACTAGTTGTCCCCCTTCAAATTTGGCCATTGTGGGATCCCTTCCCGCTCAATATTGGGAAGAGGACCCTGGCCACAATAAATAGGACTAGCCACCACCATTGGGATCATCTGATCAACTCATCTCATCTTGAGTTGATCAGATAGAAGAACACACACCACAAGCTCACTCAAGCACAAGAACCCATCTCCTCAGGAGGCAGTTCATCCATGTACTAGTTCCTCCTCAGCCTACAGGGTAATCCACCACACCATACTAGATTAGGGTATTACACCACAACGGTGGCCCGAACCAGTATAAACCTTGTGTCCCTTGTTCTTCGGATCTGATGAGCTAGGCCTAGGGATCGGCGAGTAGACGAGCAAGGGTGGAAGGAGAGATCTTCGTGCACACCCCGGAGTTCGAACCTCAAGGGTTTTGCCAGAACCCAAGATCCGACAGACATGAAGCCGGATACAACCTCGTCATTGACTGCAAGCTCGGGGGCTACTGAGGGAGTCCTAGATTTGGGGTCCACGAGTGTCCGGTCTACAGAAGTTGGGCCAGATAAATGGGCCATGTAGATAAAGATAAACGGACATCTCCCGTGTCCGGTTAGGAATCCTGTGTATGTAGAAGGGCAGGATAGATGTTCGGATGTAATGATTCCTTTCTTTCCAAGTAATCTTTGTAACCCTAGGTCTCCTCCGGTGGATATATATAAACCAGAGGGTCTAGTCTATAGAGGGTAGACGAATCATAATTGCATAGGCTAGACTCCTAGGGTTTTAGCGATTACGATCTCAAGGTAGATCAACTCTTGTAACCCTATATTCATCAAGATCAATCAAGCAGGAATAGGTTATTACCTCGACCGTGAGGTCTTGAACCTGTGTAAATATCGCTTCCCAGTCTCCTGTGACCATCGATCCTTAGATGCACAGCTTGGGCACCCCTACCCGAGATCTGCCGGTTTTGACACCGACACAGGGATCAGTCTATCCTGACAAAAGCGGTCTTCGTCTGGAAAGCCGCCGAACATGACGTGATGGTGGGCTCAGTGCTGACCTCCATCATGGCGTGCCCATCGTCCTGGTCTTCTTGCATCGAAACAACAACCTGAGGATATTGCGTTGGTAACTTGCAGACTGTCTTTCCTCCTTAGCACCAAAGAGGAAACTCTACTCATCCCCGCCTGCTGGCCTTCCTGTGGGCCCCATCTACCTGTGGCCTAGGCGTGGCGCGTGCCGCATGACAGAGCGGGTACCGTCCATACCAACACTTTCCAAGGAATTTATAATTTGACAACATAAAGTAAATTTCTTTTTCATTTTGGGACTGCGAATCCCTATTACCGCCGTACTCTTTTGCAATGACAAGTGAACAAACACTCATCTTGAGAATAACACAGCTAGCATGAAAAAAATTCGGCCACCCCTCGCCGTTTCATGAGCGGTACGGGTACACAAAAGACAAGTTTATTTTGAAAATAGAGTTGGCACATACAAATTTGCTTAGGTCGGCATAGAAATACCGCAAACAGGTAGGTATGATGGACTCATTTGGCACAACTTGGCTTCTAGGATTTGGGTGCACAAGTAGTATTTCTACTAAGTACAAGGTGAAGGCTAGCAAATAGATTAAGAAGCGACCAACTAAGGAACGAAAACCATCATAAACAAACATTAAACATAACTAACAACGAATAATGCAACACAAGTAGGATATAATTTCATTGCATAACTATTGACTTCATGTGCATGCATAGGGAATCACACACCTTAACACCAATATTTTTAATAAAGCATAATTACTCACAAACATGACTCACATATTACTATCTCAAGATCGCAAAACTATTGCAAGGAATCAAACTTATCATATCCAATGATCTACATAAAAGTTTTTATTATATCCTTCTTGGATATTCATCATATTAGAACCAATTTCATAGCTTGTGCAAATTTTCATCACTATTATCATCTCTAAAAATAATATAAGTGAAGCATGAGAGTAAATGATAAACTAATTCAAAAAGATATAAGTGAAGTTCACATGAGTTGTTAAGTAAAATGGTAGCTATTTGAAGACTCTCTCTCTCATTTAAAAACTTTTAGATCTATGTATTTTATTCAATAGCAAGAAAATCAAAATAAAATAACATTCCAACAATATCACAACTCATGTGAAGAAGCAAAAACTTAGGCTCAACCGATACTAACTGATAATTGTTGTTGAAAAAAGGTGGGATGCCTACCGGGGCATCCTCAAGCTTAGATGCTTGAGACTTCTTGAAATATTAACTTGGGATGCCTTGGTCATCCCCAATCTTGAGCTTTTGTGTCTCCTTAATTCCTCTCGTATCACGGTTTCCTAAATCTCAAAAACTTCATCCACACAAAACTCAACAAGAACTCGTGAGATAAGTTTGTATAAATCAACGCAAAACTTTATCATTCACTACTTTAGAATATAACTAAAATTATTACTTAAGATTTCATAATAAATGCCTCTACACATTTAATACTCCAGCCTCAAATAGAATCATTAAACACGCAAACATATGCATACAATGTGAACATAATAGCAATATGTCTAAACCTGACAGTTTGTAAAGAGTGCAATTTTCATCATAGTTCCCTAGCTCAAAAAATTCTAAAAAATTACCATGTTATATAGAACTTATTAATGCTCACTGTGTAGAAATATCAAGATTTTATCACATTCTGACTATCAAGAAGAATTCAGAGAATGATAGAAAACTTTCTGTTTCCAAACAGCAACATATAATATTGCAAAATAAGCATGGTAAAGGCTATCGTTGACACTTTTATTAATATAAAATATGCAAAACATTATTATAAATACTATAAAGTAAATAAAAATGAAATAAAATGACGCTGCAAGGAAAACTCAGATCATGCGACGAATAAAAATATAGCTTCAAGTGAGGTTACCGATAATGTTGGAGACGAAAGAGGGGATGCCTTCCGGGGCATCCCCAAGCTTAGTTGCTTGGTTGTTCCTTGAATATTACCTTGGGGTCTCTTGGAATCCAAAAGCTTAGGGTCTTGCCACTCCTTATTCTCCTCATATCGACATCTCACCAAAACTTGAAAATCTTCAAACACGCAAAATTTAATAGAACCTCGTGAGATGCGTTAGTATGATAAAACAAATCGTTCACTTTGGGTACTGTCAAAGACATGATTCATATTTGTTTCCACACAATGCCTACAGTACCATATCATTTCTACAATTTATTTCGATCAATATAAGCCATAGAAACTAGAAAACAAGCAAACTGTGCATTGAAAATAGAATCTGTCAAAAACATAACACCATGTAAAGATCTGAATTGATCACATATGTACGCAACTCCCAAAATTATAAATAAATAGGAAAGCTTAGAAAATTTTATATCAATCATCTATAAATAATTCAAAATTTTATCACGTTCTAGTGAAGCACATAAATTCTAGCACTCGACGCAGAAGTTTCTATTTTTTGCCAAGAATCAAGTCAACTATCATCCACACAATCCCAAAGGGTTTACTTCCACTTTATGGAAACAAAAGCTATAAAACATGATTACTACAGTAGCTTAACCATGTGAACACACAAAAACAGTATAGCTAAATGATGGTTTGTCTCCCAACAAGCGCTTTTCTTTAATGCCTTTTAGGTAGGCATGATGATTTCAACGATGCTCACATAGAAGTAAGGAATTTGAACACAACGAGAGCATCCTGAATCACATGGCAAGGACATTTAAGTCTAACCCACTTCTATGCATAGGGATTTTGTGAGCAAATAATTTATGGGAACAAGAGTCAACTAGCACGGGAAGGCCAAACAAGCAATACTTCAAAACTTTCAACATAAAGAGAGGAAACTTGGTATTATTGAGATATGTAAAAGCAGAAGTTCCTCTCTCATAGTAATTTTCAATAGCATCATGAATGAATTCAACAATATAGCTATCACATATAGCATTCTTTTCATGATGCAAAACCATAGAAATTTTGCTATTCTCCACATAAGCAAATATATTCTCATGAATACTAGTGGGAGCAAACTCAACTAAATAACTATCGTGGAATTGAAAATTAAAATCATGATGAAAATTGCATGCTTATAGTTATTCTCTATAACATATATGCCATCACCATAATTGTGGGGACCCCGACTTGGAAGTCGAGATCACCGAATGCACGTGTACAGTGATCCCAGAGATCAATGCTCACTGAACACACAGAAGCTGAAATAACAAGAGTCTTACATCCATACAAATAGTCTTACACGAATTAAGGCCATTATGGCCAAGTCTTACATAGATAGAGCCTCACGGGCTGAATAGCAAATACTCAAATAGCGGAAGTCTTCGGTAAAGCGGGTAGAACCCATGCCATCTGCCTTAACCCTACAGGCATTCTGACTGGGATAGCGTCCTAGTTCGCATGGTCGTCTCCAAAGAACTCTTCCTCATAATCCTGCTCTTCCATGCCTGGCCAATTAAATAACCAGTGGCAAGCCAATGAGTACTTTGAATGTACTCGCAAGCAACCCATGATGTGGTTCAAGTAACAATGCGATAGAATAAAAATGAACAATCTAGCAGGAGGCTAGAACGATATGCTATCATCAAGCTTATGCATCAATAACCTCGTGTAACCTCGAGAACAGGTTACCGACATCAACATGAATATGATTCATCTCACTGAGTCAAGTCACCATCTTGACTCATCACACACACACGCATGTTTTCACAAACATTGGACGTAGCCCAAGAGCGGTTACCCAACTGTCCATGACCGTGGACACGGCTATTCGAATAGTTTGACACTCTGCAGAGGTTGTACACTTTACCCACAAGATCCGGGGAACTTCCGTGTCATCCACGACCCGCGGTACCTCAAGTACCCGGGGTAAGCACCCGGTCATCACCTTCCCTTAGACGACACTAACATAGAGTCCACTCGTTGGCACACGGCCTTTGGGGTACAAACAATAGATCACGGGACTTGCCCTAATTCAATGTTTACGCGTACCCGAAGGGACCAACGGTGTGTCCGGTGCCCTGTAAAAACAGTCATGGTCGCCTATCCAAGCACGACCCCGTCCCGGGAAAGACCTCGAGTCTTCCCGTCACTAGTAATGCGGGCACCATGCTAGTATCGACCTAAGTAATCAATAAAGCCCCGTCCCATAAGGGGTAGTGTGGTTGCACATGTATGGTTGGAATAACGGTCGCAACTTCAACCAATCCGTTTGGAAAACACACACACTTGCCTTGGCACACCACTTCGTCATCAAGTGGTCACCCAATCTCATTATCAGCATCTCCCTCGGGCATAAATGGCACCCGACGGGGTTTTATGCAAAGACTTCAACCATGAAGGTTTAAGTTGCCCATGCATCAATTTCCATAACTACTATCATATGCGAGTCGTCTAGTATGTAGCAAGATCAAATCATGTCATGCATCATGTAAGTATCATGGCCACCCATTGCATGTTATCTAGCATATAGCAAGATCAAGGGTAAAGCATGCATCATGTGGTGGATCATCTAGGTTACCATCGTAACCCTAATCATCGTGCATCGGAAACAAATGGGTTCCGAGAACAAGTGTATCATGGTCAAAGGGCTGCTTGCCTGGATTGGCTTGGTCTTCAAAGTCTTCTAGTCCTTCTCCTTCTTCTTCCACAGCAACTTCGTCAAATACGGGATCTATACGTCGCATAATAATAACGGAAAAATAAGAATACAAATAGAACAGAAAAACCAAAGTGCTCAGAAAAATGTCAACTCATTTTTGTAAAATACTAGAGGGTTTTCTAAGATGGGAAAAAATCTTAGTTGGAGTTTTGGAGTTGCAGAATAGGATATATTGATTTTTGAACAGGAGTTATACTGCTCAAATTTGAATTTAAATTTGAACAGTACAGAAAAGTTTCATGGATTTGGATGAAAGTAGTACCATTAAATAGGTTGGAATATTACAAGATTTTAGGAGTTGGAAATAATTAATTTGGATCAGTATTCTTTTCTGCATAAATGTTTGAAACATTAACAGAAAAGAAAAAGAGAAAAAGGGTCCTGTGCACTGGGCCAGAAGTGGCCACAGTGCACGGCCCAGACGGCTCGGCCTGGCCGCACGGAGCCAGCGCGCGCGCACGTCAGGTTTCAAACCTGACGGGCGGGGCCCGTGGGTCAGTGGCTCAGAGGAGGGGAGAGAGGTGGGAGGATGACAGGCGGGGCCCGCCTGTCATCTCTAACCCCGTGGTCACGGCGGCGGCGAGCTCACCGGCGTCGACTCCGGCCACGGCGATGGCAACAGAGGCCAGGGACGGGTTCAGCGTCGTGTTGCGGTTGCAACGGTGGTGGTGCGGCACGGCGGGGAGCCCTGGTTCGCCGGCGACGAGGTGCGATGGCGGAGGCTCGTCGGAGGTCAGCTGCAGCGGCCGTTTCCGACTGCGGACAGAGGGGAAAAGAGAGGGGAAAGAGTCAGTGGCGTGCTGCGGTTCCAAAACAGGCGGAGGGAGGAGCAGGGGAGGCCTGTACCTCGAGATCGCCGGCGGCCCGACGCGGCGGAGCTCCGGTCGATCCCGAGCACTGGGGCGCTCCGGGGCTGATCTGAGGGTGCAGGAGGGACTAGAGGAGAGCTGTGAGGCTGGTGGTGGTGTTGGAAGGGCTCGGGGAGGCCTATTTATAGGGCCCCGACGAGGACCCGTGGTCCAGTGCGCCGGCGAGCTCCGGCTCGTCGCTACAGCGCACGGGAGACTGCGGGAGTGAGTCAGGGGAGTTGCTGGACGAGTCCCACGCCCAGCTGAGGCAAGAGGAGGAGCGGGGGAGCAACAGGGAGGCGCGCGCGTGTGGAGCAGCAGAGTGGCCGAAGCGGGCGGCCGGTGCGCGTGCGGCGACGGCCATTGGAGGGCGCAGGAGGAGGGGGACAGCACCGGTGGGGGCTGCGGACGTCGAGGCACGTTGGGAGGCGCGAGGGGGAGGCTCGAGGTTGTCGGGGATCATCGATTGGCTCGAGCCAGCGTGTGAGCTGCACTGTTCACGCGCTCTGGAGCGCGCGTATGGCTGGCATCAGCATGCCCTCGCCTGCTTGGTCCGTTCTAGCGTGCCCAACAGTGTCTGGGGTGTTGAGGGAGTAGTAAAGAATTGCCCCAAGGCCTTGGATGCTCTGGGGTGCAGAGAGAGAGAGAGGAGGGCTGGTAACAAGATGAAAGTGGGCTGTCCAGCAAGGTAAAGCTGAGGTTTCACCCCTCAATCATGGAGATGAGGTGCTGGGGAAGTTACTGGGGTTTGCTAGTAACCCTATGAGTCTGTGGTAAAGAGCTGAGGCAATGGAGAAAAGTGAAAGTGGTCAAAGTAGAGGTTTTAAGATTTCCGCAGAAGGTGTTTGATCATGGTTTGATCAAGTAAATGAGGTCCACTTGACATGGCACTTGACAGGGTTGAAAGACATGAGAAAATAGGGTGCTTCACCAAATTTGGGCTCATTTGAAGAAACTAGCCAATGTAACTTTGGTGAACCCTAGAAATCAACAGAAACAGTTTCATCTTGATTGAGTCAAGCTAATCATCTCCCCTTGATGCACCACTTGGTGTAGCATCATCATTTGGGGTATTGATCATGCTCACAAAGTTTGAGGCTCCAGATAAAAAGTTGGTAATGTAAAGTTGTTCAAATTTGCATTTGAACAGAAAGGGTTTTGAGGTGATCTGATCAAGTTGCTCTATTCCAAATCTTGTGCCATTTGGTCTAGGTGCCTTATTAGGCCATTCTAGCATGTGCACCAAGTTTGAGAGCATTTGGACAAGTTTGGCAATGTAAAGTTGCTCAAACTTCAAATATGGACAGAATGGTTATAAAGGGGTTTGAGGGGGTTTCCTTGATCTCCAATGCATGAGGCTTTGCAAGATCATCAAATATGTCATATATGACATGATAGAATTTCCCTGGAATTTTTGGAGAAAAATTCCTTTGTAAATATTTCAAAAGCTTGAAATATCCAGAAAGGGTTTTAGAGGGCTTAGCCCATTATTTTGAACATGACCAAGTGTTGAAACTCTTATATATGGACAATATATGTCCTCTGAGTCTCTCTGAATTTTGGCAAATATTTTTGAAACAGTTAAATAATTTTCCCCTATTAAAGACCTTTTTTGGCAAGCTTTTAAATAAAATAGGAAAATAACTTTTAAAATTATACCTTTGTGGTTTATGGGAGTCCTATGACTACTAGGTCTCAAATAAACCTTTTGAAAGAGTTTTCACACCCTTAATCAAGTACTTGCAGTGCAAATCTCAATTCAGGGGTTTTTGGAAAACTAAATTTAAAAAATGCTTTTTGGCCAAATTAATTTTGTAAGAAAATACTATACTACTATATAACACTTGGCATGATCATTGGGCAGAAGTTTTGGATAAGGAGATGAAATCTATAAGAGGTCATAGTTGACTTTAATGAGCACATGAAAAAGCAAATAAAGAAAACTCAATTCCAAATAAAAGCCAAATGATGCTAAAAAAAATTTTGCTGGTCCAAATTTTCATGCTTCAAAGTTACAAATAACATGTTACAAAATGCAGGGTGTGACAGACCTACCCCCTTACAAGAATCTCGTCCCCGAGATTCCTAAACTAGGGCTTAAAAGAGGTCGGGAAACTCGGATCTAAGATAGTCTTCTCGTTCCCAGGTTGCTTCTGCTTCGGTGTGGTTGCTCCACTGGACCTTGAAATACTTGATGGTACGACTCCGCGTACGTCGTTCTGCTTCGTCCAGAATACGAATGGGCTTCTCGCGGTAGGTCAAATCAGGCTGCAGATCAATGGCTTGGTG
Source organism: Secale cereale (assembly GCA_902687465.1). NCBI lineage: Eukaryota > Viridiplantae > Streptophyta > Magnoliopsida > Poales > Poaceae > Secale > Secale cereale. Next base: position 301,405,154 of record LR738712.1, on the reverse strand, counting down.
ATCCACATCCTTGTAGAGACTGGGCTTGTCTGGAACCTGGAGACATTTCCGGAGTTGTGACACATGGAACACATTGTGCACATCGGATAGCTCAGGTGGTAGTTCCAATTGATAAGCCACTTCTCCTCGTCGGTCGGTGATCTTGAAAGGGCCAATGAACCTCGGTGCGAGCTTCCCCTTGACGTGGAAACGCTTGGTTCCCTTCAGAGGAGTTACCCGCAGGTACACATTATCTCCGACACGGAAACTCATGTCTCGGCGTCGAGTGTCAGCATAACTCTTCTGCCTTGACTTGGCTGCCTTTAATCGCTCTCTGACTAGTTGGACTTGCTCTTCTGCTGCGCGGAGAACATCTGGTCCAAAGACTAGTCCTTCTCAAGTCTCTGACCAGTTGAGGGGTGTGCGACATCTGCGTCCGTACAACGCCTCAAATGGTGCCATCTGTAGGCTTGACTGGTAACTGTTGTTATAGGAGAACTCGGCAAAAGGGAGACAGTCTTCCCACTTGGCTCCATATGCCAGGACACAGGCTCGGAGCATGTCTTCGAGAATCTGATTGACTCGCTCAGTCTGACCTCCGGTCTGTGGGTGGAAAGCTGTGCTGAAAGACAACTTGGTTCCCAAGGCTTCTTGGAATCTCTTCCAGAACCTGGAGGTGAACTGGGTTCCTCGATCTGACACAATCTCCTTGGGAACACCGTGAAGACTTACGATTCGGTTGATATAAAGAGTTGCCAGCTGGTTGCCTGAGTAGGTAGTCTTGACAGGGATGAAATGAGCCACCTTGGTCAAATGATCGACTATGACCCAGATAGAGTCATGTCCTCTATTCGACCTCGGTAATCCATTGATGAAGTCCATTCCGACTTTGTCCCACTTCCACTCAGGAACCTTGAGTGGTTGAAGCAATCCAGCGGGTCGCTGATATTCAGCCTTGACCTTCTGGCACACATCACACTTTGCAACATAGGTTGCAATCTCTCTCTTCATATCGTGCCACCAGAATCGTGCCTTCAAGTCTTGGTACATCTTGGTTCCTCCGGGGTGGATGGAATACGGGGTGTCGTGGGCTTCTTGCAGAATCAGCGTCTTCAACTCGGGGCTGTTTGGTACGCAGAGACGACCTTTGTACCAAACAATCCCGTGCTCGTCTTCAGAGAATCCTGGGGCCTTGCCCATCTTCATCTTCCTCTTGATACCTTCAATGCTTGCGTGTCCATCTTGAGCCTTCTTGACGTCGTCCATCAGGGTTGGTCTGACTTCCAAATGATCCAGAAATCTAGGGGTGACCAACTCCAAACTGAATTGTTCGATCTCCTTAAACAAGGCTGGCTGTCTTTCTCGAATAATGACATTCAAAGTGCAAGCCTTCCTGCTTAAGGCATCGGCCACCACGTTGGCCTTCCCAGGGTGATACTGAACACTGAGGTCATAATCCTTGATAAGTTCCAACCATCTCCGCTGCCTCATGTTCAACTCTTTTTGGGTGAAAATATACTTCAGACTTTTGTGGTCTGTGTAAATCTCACACCGTTTCCCTAGGAGGTAATGCCGCCATGTCTTCAAGGCATGAACTACTGCCGCTAGCTCAAGATCGTGAGTAGCGTAGTTCTCCTCATGAGGTCGTAGCTGCCTGGAGAGGTATGCTATGACGCGACCTTCTTGCATCAGAACGCTTCCCAATCCGGTTCGAGAGGCATCACAATATATCACGAACTCCTTGTGAATATCAGGTGTTGCCAGAACTGGGGCGGTGGTCAATCTCTTCTTGAGCTCTTGGAAGCTCTCTTCGCATTTTGGCGTCCACTCAAACTTCTTGTCCTTCTTGAGGAGCTGAGTCATTGGTCGTGCAATGCTAGAGAATCCTTCCACGAACTTGCGGTAATAGCCCGCCAATCCGAGGAAGCTTCTGACTTCCTTGACGGTCGTTGGAGATTGCCAGTGGGTCACAGCTTCAACTTTCGCAGGATCAACTGATAATCCTTCTTCGGTCAAGACATGACCTAAGAATCCAACTTTGTGCAGCCAAAACTCACACTTGCTGAACTTGGCATACAGTTGGTGCTCACGAAGCTTATCTAGGACCATCCTCAGATGCTGCTCATGTTCTTCCTCCGACTTCGAGAACACAAGGATGTCATCAATGAAGACAACAACGAACTTGTCCAAATATTCCATGAAGACTTTATTCATGAGGTACATGAAATAAGCTGGGGCATTGGTTAACCCAAAAGACATGACCGTGCACTCGTACAGGCCATATCTGGTTACGAATGCCGTCTTCGGAATATCTTGGGGTCTGATCTTCAGCTGGTAATACCCAGATCTGAGGTCAATCTTGGAGAATACCTTGGCTCCGCTGAGCTGATCAAACAGATCTTCGATCTTGGGAAGTGGGTACTTGTTCTTGATTGTAACTTCATTGAGGGAACGATAGTCAATGCATAAGCGGATGGTACCGTCCCTCTTTGCCACAAACAGAACAGGAGATCCCCAAGGGGAGGCACTCGGGCGGATAAATCCCTTCCTTAGCTGCTCTTCTAACTGCTTCTTCAACTCGGCTAGTTCTTCCGTCCCCATTCTATAAGGCTTCTTATAGATGGGTCCTGCTCCGGGCACGAGCTCGATGATGAACTCAATGTCACGGTCAGGGGGCATTCCCGGTAGTTCATCCGGAAAGACATCAGGATACTCACATACCACCGGTACTTGGTCTAGCCCAACTTTAGACAGACAGTTGATTTTAGCGGCTTGAGCGGAAGAGGAGTTGGGGGCAAACTTGACTTCTACACCTTGGTCATTGGTCACAGTGACTGTCCGATTGGCACAGTCTAACAAGCCTTGGTGCTTGCTAAGCCAATTCATGCCTAAGATCACATCCAAGCCTTGCGATCTCAGGACGATAAGATCTGCTAGGAAGTCTACACCATTAATGGTAATACTGACTCCTTTACAGCCTATCTTGGCTCTCATCTCGGCTCCGGGGGTTTGTACCACCATAGGGTTATTCAGGGGTGCAGGGGTCATGCCACTTTTTAATGCAAATCTTTGAGTGACAAATGAATGCGTTGCTCCAGAATCAAACAAGACAGTTGCAGGTGCTGAGTTGACAAGGAACGTACCCAGCACGACGTCCGGGTCTTCCTGGGCTTCTTCAGCAGTGACGTGATTCACACGCCCCTTCCCATAGTTCGGTGGATTGCGAGGAGCTGGGTTCCTTGGTGGCATTCCACGGCCTTGTCCCTGGTTCTGCGCATTGGGGCGCGGGGCATCAGGCTTCTTGTTGGGGCACACCCTCGAGATGTGTCCGGGCTGACCACACCCAAAACAAGTGACTTGATTTGGAGTGTTGATCTTGTTGCCACCATTGGTATTGGGGTTGAAAGCTGGCCTGGGGTTGGCATACTGCTGAGGCTGAGGATTGGCACGAGGTGCAGGAGCTCTTGGCTGCTGATAGGTAGGCTTGGCCGGGGCTGACTGCCACGGACGAGGCTTCTGGTTGCTGGAACTTCCCTTACTAATCAACTTGCGCTTGCGAGTGTCTTCCAAAGCACGCCGCTTGTCTTCAAGCATAAGTGCCTTGTTCACCAAGTCAGGGAAAGACGGGCAGTCGCACACGACAAGCGAATATTGCAGAGTCTGATTAAGGCCTTCCATGAAGCGCTCCCTTTTGGCAGCATCAGTGCTGACATCCTCAGGGGCATACCTTGACAGAATACTGAACTTCTGCATGTACTCCTGGACAGTGCCACTTCCTTGCTTCAGGGCTCGGAACTCGCGCTTTTTGATAGCCATGACTCTAGAAGGAATGTGGGCCTTGCGGAATTCTGCCTTGAAGTTAACCCAAGTGATGTCTTGTTCAGCATGCATGACCTTGAATCCATCCCACCAAGCTCTTGCGGTTCCCCCGAGGCAGTGGGCTGCATAAGCCACCTTCTCGCGACCTTCGGTGCATCCGACTAGTTCCAGAATCTCCTCAATGGAACGGACCCAGTCATCAGCATCCAGGGGTTCAGCAGTCTCGATGAAGGTTGGCGGTGCATGCTTCTTGAACTCTGCCAACGTGGAACGTCCATTGCCATTCCCCGCCGGTTGGCGGTTGTTGGCAACACCTTGAGCAATCAGCTGAAGAGCTGCAGTGTTGGCTTGGCGTTCCTCTCGGAAAGCTTGGAGAAGCTGAGCCATGTCCATGCTTGGAGGAGGTGGTGGTGGAGCTTGGTCGTGGTCTGCCTCTGGCTGAGAGGATGCTCCGGCTTCGGGCTGCTGGGTAGAGGTACCAGTACGAGTTACAACAGGCATCCCGTTGGAGTGGTAAAAGGTCTCATGACTCGGAAGAGGAAAAGCAAGATAGATAGGTGCCTAGTAAGGGGGTGGGTGTGACACTAAATCAAATCATGCAAGGGCCAAGAGGCCAAAACACATTCATTAAAATCCAAATGGGTGATGTAGTCGTTTACACATTCCCGAAGGAAGATTACGACTTACATCCAGACACGGCAAAAGCTAGCACTAGATGGTTTCATATGAACCATACAAGGACTCGACTGCGCATAGGGGTTACACGACCTATCCTACCATAGGGTCTACGACGGGCATATCCGAGTAGCGAATAATGCCTAAGCGGCGGAATGCTCGGTCGCGTATTCCGGCTCTTCTGGGTCTTCCTCCTTGTCTTCTGACTGGGCTCCCTTGTCACTTGACGGAGTGGGGGAGTGGAGGAGTTGGATACGACGGTGCTTCGATGGTGGTGCAGGGAAAAGCTTGCGGTATTCCCTTGCTGTCATCCGGCGTCGCCGAGGTGGTTCTTCACCCTTGGAAGACACATCCTCGGAGGGCCTTCCGCCTCGATATGCGATAGCGGAGTGTCCAGAAGGTGCTCCTTCCTTCTTAATCCTGTTTGCCTTCTCTTGAGCTCGACAAAGAAGTGACTTGGTCTTGTAAAGTTCTTCTCGAAGCTTCATTGATTCCGAGGCCAAGTCTTGTGCCAAGCTGTCGGCACATAGACTGAAGTAGGTCTGGAACCGAAGCGAGAGTCCATCCTTCAGTGGAGGGGCTAGTGCGCTGCTTTCTTCGCCACCTTCCTTTCGGTAAGGTAAGAAGCGGGTTGCCATCTTGGCTGCCATCTCCGGAAGAAGCTCGCGGAGACGGGTTAGTGCCTTGAGTGCAGCAGCCTCGGCAGCGAGTGGTAATGTCGTCATCTGGGGTCCCTCGAAGAACCAACTTGTGGGAGGATCGTTTGCCTTCACGATCACTTCCACATGGTACTCCACCTCAGTATCGCTCACCCAATGCTCGTGGTAGGTGAGGATGGGTGCTCGGTGGAACTGACACTCCTGGAGGCTATCCTCGAGAAGTAGGGGAAACCCAGTGGTCAGGTGCTCTTCGGGAACAGCGGCCATCTACAAAGGTGGAATAGGAGGGGTTAATAAGCTGAGGAAATCTCAGGTTTAGAAAAGAAGAGAGGTTCAGAAGGTTTTGAAAAAAAGGGGTCTCATCTATCTAACGCCCATGCTAACTAAGGCTTCCTACAGTCAGGATGGCTCTGATACCAGCTCTGTGGGGACCCCGACTTGGAAGTCGAGATCACCGAATGCACGTGTATAGTGATCCCAGAGATCAATGCTCACTGAACACACAGAAGCTGAAATAACAAGAGTCTTACATCCATACAAATAGTCTTACACGAATTAAGGCCATTATGGCCAAGTCTTACATAGATAGAGCCTCACGGGCTGAATAGCAAATACTCAAATAGCGGAAGTCTTCGGTAAAGCGGGTAGAACCCATGCCATCTGCCTTAACCCTACAGGCATTCTGACTGGGATAGCGTCCTAGTTCGCATGGTCGTCTCCAAAGAACTCTTCCTCATAATCCTGCTCTTCCATGCCTGGCCAATTAAATAACCAGTGGCAAGCCAATGAGTACTTTGAATGTACTCGCAAGCAACCCATGATGTGGTTCAAGTAACAATGCGATAGAATAAAAATGAACAATCTAGCAGGAGGCTAGAACGATATGCTATCATCAAGCTTATGCATCAATAACCTCGTGTAACCTCGAGAACAGGTTACCGACATCAACATGAATATGATTCATCTCACTGAGTCAAGTCACCATCTTGACTCATCACACACACACGCATGTTTTCACAAACATTGGACGTAGCCCAAGAGCGGTTACCCAACTGTCCATGACCGTGGACACGGCTATTCGAATAGTTTGACACTCTGCAGAGGTTGTACACTTTACCCACAAGATCCGGGGAACTTCCGTGTCATCCACGACCCGCGGTACCTCAAGTACCCGGGGTAAGCACCCGGTCATCACCTTCCCTTAGACGACACTAACATAGAGTCCACTCGTTGGCACACGGCCTTTGGGGTACAAACAATAGATCACGGGACTTGCCCTAATTCAATGTTTACGCGTACCCGAAGGGACCAACGGTGTGTCCGGTGCCCTGTAAAAACAGTCATGGTCGCCTATCCAAGCACGACCCCGTCCCGGGAAAGACCTCGAGTCTTCCCGTCACTAGTAATGCGGGCACCATGCTAGTATCGACCTAAGTAATCAATAAAGCCCCGTCCCATAAGGGGTAGTGTGGTTGCACATTTATGGTTGGAATAACGGTCGCAACTTCAACCAATCCGTTTGGAAAACACACACACTTGCCTTGGCACACCACTTCGTCATCAAGTGGTCACCCAATCTCATTATCAGCATCTCCCTCGGGCATAAATGGCACCCGACGGGGTTTTATGCAAAGACTTCAACCATGAAGGTTTAAGTTGCCCATGCATCACTTTCCATAACTACTATCATATGCGAGTCGTCTAGTATGTAGCAAGATCAAATCATGTCATGCATCATGTAAGTATCATGGCCACCCATTGCATGTTATCTAGCATATAGCAAGATCAAGGGTAAAGCATGCATCATGTGGTGGATCATCTAGGTTACCATCGTAACCCTAATCATCGTGCATCGGAAACAAATGGGTTCCGAGAACAAGTGTATCATGGTCAAAGGGCTGCTTGCCTGGATTGGCTTGGTCTTCAAAGTCTTCTAGTCCTTCTCCTTCTTCTTCCACAGCAACTTCGTCAAATACGGGATCTATACGTCGCATAATAATAACGGAAAAATAAGAATACAAATAGAACAGAAAAACCAAAGTGCTCAGAAAAATGTCAACTCATTTTTGTAAAATACTAGAGGGTTTTCTAAGATGGGGAAAAATCTTAGTTGGAGTTTTGGAGTTGCAGAATAGGATATATTGATTTTTGAACAGGAGTTATACTGCTCAAATTTGAATTTAAATTTGAACAGTACAGAAAAGTTTCATGGATTTGGATGAAAGTAGTACCATTAAATAGGTTGGAATATTACAAGATTTTAGGAGTTGGAAATAATTAATTTGGATCAGTATTCTTTTCTGCATAAATGTTTGAAACATTAACAGAAAAGAAAAAGAGAAAAAGGGTCCTGTGCACTGGGCCAGAAGTGGCCACAGTGCACGGCCCAAACGGCTCGGCCTGGCCGCACGGAGCCAGCGCGCGCGCACGTCAGGTTTCAAACCTGACGGGCGGGGCCCGTGGGTCAGTGGCTCAGAGGAGGGGAGAGAGGTGGGAGGATGACAGGCGGGGCCTGCCTGTCATCTCTAACCCCGCGGTCACGGCGGCGGCGAGCTCACCGGCGTCGACTCCGGCCACGGCGATGGCAACAGAGGCCAGGGACGGGTTCAGCGTCATGTTGCGGTTGCAACGGTGGTGGTGCGGCACGGCGGGGAGCCCTGGTTCGCCGGCGACGAGGTGCGACGGCGGAGGCTCGTCGGAGGTCAGCTGCAGCGGCCGTTTTCGACTGCGGACAGAGGGGAAAAGAGAGGGGAAAGAGTCAGTGGCGTGCTGCGGTTCCAAAACAGGCGGAGGGAGGAGCAGGGGAGGCCTGTACCTCGAGATCGCCGGCGGCCCGACGCGGCGGAGCTCCGGTCGATCCCGAGCACTGGGGCGCTCCGGGGCTGATCTGAGGGTGCAGGAGGGACTAGAGGAGAGCTGTGAGGCTGGTGGTGGTGTTGGAAGGGCTCGGGGAGGCCTATTTATAGGGCCCCGAGGAGGACCCGTGGTCCAGTGCGCCGGCGAGCTCCGGCTCGTCGCTACAGCGCACGGGAGACTGCGGGAGTGAGTCAGGGGAGTTGCTGGACGAGTCCCACGCCCAGCTGAGGCAAGAGGAGGAGCGGGGGAGCAACAGGGAGGCGCGCGCGTGTGGAGCAGCAGAGTGGCCGAAGCGGGCGGCCGGTGCGCGTGCGGCGACGGCCATTGGAGGGCGCGGGAGGAGGGGGACAGCACCGGTGGGGGCTGCGGACGTCGAGGCACGTTGGGAGGCGCGAGGGGGAGGCTCGAGGTTGTCGAGGATCATCGATTGGCTCGAGCCAGCGTGTGAGCTGCACTGTTCACGCGCTCTGGAGCGCGCGTATGGCTGGCATCAGCATGCCCTCGCCTGCTTGGTCCGTTCCAGCGTGCCCAACAGTGTCTGGGGTGTTGAGGGAGTAGTAAAGAATTGCCCCAAGGCCTTGGATGCTCTGGGGTGCAGAGAGAGAGAGAGGAGGGCTGGTAACAAGATGAAAGTGGGCTGTCCAGCAAGGTAAAGCTGAGGTTTCACCCCTCAATCATGGAGATGAGGTGCTGGGGAAGTTACTGGGGTTTGCTAGTAACCCTATGAGTCTGTGGTAAAGAGCTGAGGCAATGGAGAAAAGTGAAAGTGGTCAAACTAGAGGTTTTAAGATTTCTGCAGAAGGTGTTTGATCATGGTTTGATCAAGTAAATGAGGTCCACTTGACATGGCACTTGTCAGGGTTGAAAGACATGAGAAAATAGGGTGCTTCACCAAATTTGGGCTCATTTGAAGAAACTAGCCAATGTAACTTTGGTGAACCCTAGAAATCAACAGAAACAGTTTCATCTTGATTGAGTCAAGCTAATCATCTCCCCTTGATGCACCACTTGGTGTAGCATCATCATTTGGGGTATTGATCATGCTCACAAAGTTTGAGGCTCCAGATAAAAAGTTGGTAATGTAAAGTTGTTCAAATTTGCATTTGAACAGAAATGGTTTTGAGGTGATCTGATCAAGTTGCTCTATTCCAAATCTTGTGCCATTTGGTCTAGGTGCCTTATTAGGCCATACTAGCATGTGCACCAAGTTTGAGAGCATTTGGACAAGTTTGGCAATGTAAAGTTGCTCAAACTTCAAATATGGACAGAATGGTTATAAAGGGGTTTGAGGGGGTTTCCTTGATCTCCAATGCATGAGGCTTTGCAAGATCATCAAATATGTCATATATGACATGATAGAATTTCCCTGGAATTTTTGGAGAAAAATTCCTTTGTAAATATTTCAAAAGCTTGAAATATCCAAAAAGGGTTTTAGAGGGCTTAGCCCATTATTTTGAACATGACCAAGTGTTGAAACTCTTATATATGGACAATATATGTCCTCTGAGTCTCTCTGAATTTTGGCAAATATTTTTGAAACAGTTAAATAATTTTCCCCTATTAAAGACCATTTCTGGCCTTAAGCTTTTAAATAAAATAGGAAAATAACTTTTAAAATTATACCTTTGTGGTTTATGGGAGTCCTATGACTACTAGGTCTCAAATAAACCTTTTGAAAGAGTTTTCACACCCTTAATCAAGTACTTGCAGTGCAAATCTCAATTCAGGGGTTTTTGGAAAACTAAATTTAAAAAATGCTTTTTGGCCAAATTAATTTTGTAAGAAAATACTATACTACTATATAACACTTGGCATGATCATTGGGCAGAAGTTTTGGATAAGGAGATGAAATCTATAAGAGGTCATAGTTGACTTTAATGAGCACATGAAAAAGCAAATAAAGAAAACTCAATTCCAAATAAAAGCCAAATGATGCTAAAAAAAAATTTGCTGGTCCAAATTTTCATGCTTCAAAGTTACAAATAACATGTTACAAAATGCAGGGTGTGACAATAATCGACATAGATAGGAACTTTGTTGTCATACTCAATTTTAACCTGTTCCAAAATATTGGAATCATCATTAAATAAAGTCATGACCTCTCCAAATCCACGTACATCAATATAATCATCATACATAGGAGGCATGCTTTCATCATAATAAAGTTTCTCGACAAAACTTGGGGGACTAAAAATATCATCTTCATAAAATATAGCATCCCCATGGCTTTGCATATCGTTGGCATCATGGATATTCAAAGAGTTCATACCAATAACATTGCAATCATGCCCATCATTCAAAGATTTTTTGTCAAACATTCTATTGAATTCTTCTTCTATCAATTGAGCACAATTTTCCTTTGCATCATTTTCACTTTCACGAAAGACATTATAATGGTGAATAATTTCATGCAACTTCAATTCCATTTTTAATAAACCAAACTAGTGATGTAACAAGAAACTAAAAGATTCGATTACAAGATCTAAATATATACCGTCAAGCACTCACCTCCCCGGCAACCGCGCTAGAAAAGAGCTTCATGTCTACTACACAACTTGTTCTTGTAGACTCGTGTTGGGCCTCCAAGAGCAGAGTTTTGTAGGACAGTAGCTATTTTCCCTCAAGTGGATGACCAAAGGTTTATCAATCTGTGGGAGGTGTAGGATCAAGATGGTCTCTCTCAAACAACCCTGGAACCAAATAACAAATAGTCTCTTGTGTCCCCAACACACCAAATACAATGGTAAATTGTATAGGTGCATTAGTTGAGCGAAGAGATGGTGATACATGTGGAATATGGATAGTAGATATTGATTTTTGTAATGGTAATAATAATAAAAAAGCAAGGTAGCAAGTAACAAAAGTGAGCACAAATGGTGTTGCAATTATTGAAAATGAGGCCTAGGGTCCGCACTTTTGCTACTGCAATCTCTCAACAATACTAATATAATTGGATCACATAACCATCCCTCAACGTGCGATGAAGAATCACTCCAAAGTTCCTATCTAGCGGAGAACATAAGAAGAAAGTGTTTGTAGGGTATGAAACCACCTCAAAGTTATTATTTTTGATCGATCTATCAGGAGTTCATACTAAAATAGCATGAAGCTATCCTTTCTGATCGATCTATCAAGACTTCGTACTAAAATAACACCATATTTTACACATCAACCAGCTCTAATGTCACCTAGATACTCCAATGTCACCGCGAGTATCCGCGAGTTGATTATACGATATGCATCAAACAATTTCAGATTCATAATACTCAATCCAACGCAAAGAGCCTGAAATAGCGCCCCAAGATTTCTACCAGAGAAACAAAGACAAGAACATGCATCAACCCCGATGCATAGATTACCCCAACATCACTTCGGGAATCCGCAAGTTGAGTGCCAAAACACCTATCAAGTGAATCAATATGATACCCCATTTTCACCATGGTAATTCATAAGAAGACATGCATCAAGTGTTCTCAAATCCATAAAAGTATTCAATCCAAAGAAATCTCAAAGGTAAAACTCAATTCATCACAACAAGATAGAGAGGGGAACAACACCCCTTAAGAGTCTTATTCTAATAACACCAGCCTTATTCGGTCAAGTAGGGAATGGCTCCCAAGGCTCCCGCCCACCCTCCCACCCACGTACTAAGTTCTCCGGCGATATCCCTCTCCATCCAGTGAATCTTGGTTTCTCTCCATTCATTCTCTCCGGCGTCCTCGACTCTACCCTCCCATACCCATCTCACATGGGTTCTCGTGGTGGTTCAACTTTGGATCTGGATTTCTCCAAAGGACTGGCTTTTGCGGATGAGGTTTACAGATCTTCTGGGAAATATATCCACCCATCGGATGATGTGGGACGTTTCATTATGGTTGTATCTTTCAGCAGGCATAACTTCCATCTTAATGAAGATTGGGTGGTGGCGGCTTTGGAGTCAGCTATTGGTGGATCTGCTATTGATTTGTCTGTTCAGCTCATTAAAGGCAAGTTATTTTCATTCAATGTTTCTTGCAAGAAGGTTGGGCTTTTTATTCTCCAATTGCGTTCGTTTGTTTTCCCACAATTCAAATGTCATTTCCATCTGTGGGGAAATGGTGGTCCTAATTGGAAACGTGAATTTCTCGTTTGGAAGAATGAATGTGATGCGGAGTGGATTTTGATAAGTCCTTCTAAGAGGCGTGCCGCCCTGGGCATGATTGGCATGCATAAGCCTCCTATGAAGTCCTTGCGTTCTGGATCGTCTTCAAGGAAGAAACTTTCTTTTGCCACTTTTCAACAATACGATGTTTGCAAGGGCTATAGGTATCCAGCTAAGGAGCAGTGTGTTCAGACGGTGATCGAAGCTGGTTATTCCTTTAGTGATCCTGAGAAGATCATTTTACCCTCGCCGCCGGCGACCAAACTTCAGTGGACGGTGCCGTCGCCACCCATCGTTTTTGGAACGGTAAACCTCCATGCTATTTCTACGGCTAGATTTTCTGATGTTTCTCCATCTAGTTCGGACGTCAATCTGCATGTGCTTGGGGACGATGTTAATTTGGGCTCTGGTGGGCCTGCAACTACAGCCCATGCAGCTACCACAAGCCAATCAACATCGTGTCAGGCCCAGTCTTCTTTGGTGCATGAGGATCTTATTTCGTCTCCCATCATTGCACGAGACAATCTTTGCCAAGACAATATTGTTTCGGACTCCCCTACTAATTTGGGTCGGTTTAATGATTTGGTTGATGATATAGTGTTTAAAGTCTGGAAGTGTTAGAATTGTTTATCTATGACTCATTTAACCAACTCGTGTACTAATCGAGTTAGGTGCCGCAAGTGTTTTAGGTTGGGTCACCGGGCAATGGGCTATTCAGGTTCTACCCTCTCTCCAACTTACAAGTGGGCCTCGCAGGTCAGCGCAGGCTATCTGGGTCGGTCAGCAGGAAAATCGGCACCCGATGCCTCGGTTTCTACAATCACTTATAATACTGGGTCATTGCCCAGTCCCGTCAAGTCTGCCACCCCGTCCCCTCCTCCATTACCTTCTGAGCCGCGGCCCAAAACTCCATCTCCACCTCCCACCTTACCTCCGCCGGCAGCTTCTCCTTGCGACCACGCCGCAGATTTTAGCTTCGCCACAGCTTCTGCCCCGCAACTTTCAATGGCAAACTTCCCGCTTGATCCTATGGATTTTGTCCCTACAGGATTTGAAGTGATCGGGGGTGGCCCGAATCGTGTCCCCCGCACCTTCTTCTCACCGGCGGGAGCTCCAGATCGTCAGCACGAGGCGTTTGCAATTGCGATCACCGAGCCTGCACCGCTACCTGAGCAGGAGCTCATCCTCAGAAACATGGTCAGTGACTTTGTCGTTAACAATCTTGGGCGGCCAGTCTTAGAAGCACAGCCATCGATTCAGGGTGTTGGTATTTTCCGTTTTCATAATGCGGTGGCTAGGCAAGCTTTTGTTGATCACCCCCCCTTTGATCTGGGCAATGATAGATTTGTTAGATTCGTGCCGCATGATGAGGGTCTAAACTTCAGAGCAACGCAGGGTTTTTGTCGGGGCTGGATCATGATGTTAGGGATACCTTTGGATTACAGACGCACACAGTTCATTGCTGATGCAGTTAGTTCATTTGGCCGTTTCCATCATTGGCACCTAGATGATCCGATGAGAGTCCGCACTTTGGTGTATGTGTCTTTTCCGGCTCCATCGCTTGTGCCCAGGGATGTGGTCTATCGTGAATTTTCGGACTTTGGTGGGGCTGGAATATCTTGGACTGTTCCCGCATACATACTGTCTGCTGATTTTGCTGATATCCTGCCTGCCGATGAGGATCCGTGCATCTTGGCGGCAACCCCCACCCCCTGTCTGGAGATTTGCAGTTTGATAATCATAATTGGGTCTTACTGCAGTACCCTGGGCTAGGGTGGAACGACATCCCGCCACCTGCCAATGAACAACCCCAGGAGGATTTTCAGCCTGTGAATGCTGCAGTCCAACAAGATCAGGTTGATGAGGTTTAGTCCCATGAGTCTATCGTCCTGCAGGTTTCGAATGATTCTGTCAGCAATGAACCTAAAGCTACGGATGATGTAATCTTCCAACCTCCTTTGGGGCATCAGATACCCCCTCTGCATATTGGGCATGTTCTTACTGTCTTTGGCCCCATGCTACCGCCTGACATGCAGTGGCAGCGATCTTTTTAGAAGATGATGCCATCCTTATGTTTTGTTGATATCCCAAAGTTCAGTTTCAAGTCTTCATTTGGGCCTCTCTTGCTCTCTAGCAGCACTTGGAACATTTGCTTCAAGGGCTCTAATCACAGCAGTGCTGCCCTGATTGTGTCTGATACTTCCAGCAATAGCAATCATCTTATCTCCCCAGTTAGAAGGCCGGTTGCACGGGCTCTCTGTTTTGATGATCTCTCTGATCCTATATCTGAATATTTTGAGTTCACTGCTGCCCCAAAGGTGACTATGAAACATGACAGAAAGCAGAAATCTTCAGTTCTGGTGGACTCTCAGGTTCGTCGCAGTGCACGACTAAGTGCGTTACGTGAGGGATACCGTAACGTTCCAGGCAGTGCATCTTGCAGGGATAAAGGACCAAGCAACTCTCCAAACATTATGAAGAAGCGCAAGACCAAGTCAACCCAGCCTGAAGGATCTTCGACATCGCCACCTCCGACTACCATTGCTGAATTACAGCGTATTGGGGCTTGTTTGCGCATCGATCTAGGAAAGATCACTGCGGATAAGCTTGTGGCTAATCCGGGTACATATACCAGTTCCAAGAGTTCTGATGAATGATTGCACATGGCAGCTATCTGGCCCATGGGGTGCCATTTTAAACTTCATTTATATTTCTTTTTTTTCAGTTGGGAACTCTGTATTTCTGCTATGCTTAGCTAGGCTCTGTAGGTCATTGCATGATCTACTTTTGGTAAATCTTATTATGGTTTGTAATGAATCGGACTGCATTTAAGGATTGGAAGGTTCTGTGTTGGAAAATACGTGGACTTAATTCCGAAGCACGGCAACTTTCTGTTAAGCAAAAGGTTGATGAGAGTGGATGTTCTGTCATCTGTCTCCAAGAAACGAAATGTATGCATATTGATCATAGATTCATTAGGAAATTCTACCCATGACATTTTGATAATTTTTCTTATGTGCCTTCGGTGGGTGCATCAACTGGTATGGTTGTCGTTTGGAATTCAGCTTTTTTGAGGGCAAGTTAATTGAGGCTAAACCTTATGGTATCATCATCGAATTCAACTCCAAGCATACTTCTGAAGTTTGGACGCTTGTTTCAGTATACGGTCCATGTCGTGGTCCAGCTCGTGATGAGTTCGTACAGTTGTTTACAACCTCGACATTAATCCTGATGATAACTAGCTACTTTTGGGTGATTTCAACTTTATGAGATCGATTGAAAACAGTAATCTGCCGGGTGGTAATATCAATGATATCTTTCTGTTTAATGAAATCATAGGTCATCTGGGCCTTATTGAGCTGCCAATTAAAGGTACGCAATTCACTTGGTCTAATATGCAATCTCAGCCGCTTCTGGAGCAAATTGATTGGTTTTTTACTTCGGTTGCATTGACCTCTGACCATCCCAATACCCTTGTTTTGCCTGTGGCTCGTTCGGCCTCGGATCATGTCCCTTTTGTGGTTACGATTGCCACGTCCATCCCTAAAGCTAAAGTTTTCCGCTTTGAGAATTATTGGGCTGACTTATGTGGCTTTCATGAGTGTGTAGCACAGGTTTGGGGCAAGCCGGTGTGCAAACCCACTGCTGCTTTAACTATATCTTTCAAGTTCAAAGCTCTCAGGTATGCCCCGAAGAAATGGCATCTAAAGCTCTCCACAGTTAAGGCGCTCATTTTGGATTGCAACAAAGTCATACTTTTCTTTGATGAGCTGGAGGAGATCCGACCGTTGAGTTGGCCGGAATTCAATTTTAGGCGCATTGTTAAGTTGCATTTGGAGGACATCTTACACCGGCAGTATGTTTATTGGAGGCAACGATGTAAAATTCGAACCATTAAGGTGGGAGAGGAAAACTCAAAGTTTTTCCATGCCATGGCTACTGAAAGGTACCGAAGGAATACTATTTCCTCAATAAAGAACTCAGATGGAGAGGTGATCTCAGATCATCATTTGTTGGCGGGCATGTTCTGGTCTGATTTCAACCAGCGAATGGGCCATGCAAAAGGTATCCAAATGGGTTTCGATCTGAAATCTCTAGTCCAGAGAGTTAAGGGCCTGGAGGATTTATCTTTGCCATTTGGGGAGTCTGAGATTGAGGATGTAATTAAAAACATGCCGTCTGATCTTGCGCCGGGGCCTGATTGCTTTACAGGTCTTTTCCTAAAAAGTGCTTGTCTATTCTCAAGGAGGATTTCATGCAACTTGTCAAGGAGTTTTATGAGGGGACGTGAAACTTGGAATGTCTTAACACTTCCTTAATCACTCTTGTCCCCAAGAAGCTAAGCCCGGAAGTGGTTGGAGATTTTCGGCCTATTTCCTTGACGAACACATGTTTAAAGTTTTTGACTAAACTGCTGGCTAATCGGCTCCAAAAAGTGATACTCAAGTGTATACACCGGAATCAATACAATTTTCTTTGTTGTCGATCTATACAGGACTATCTTGCCTGGTGCTTTGAATACATTCATCAATGTAAAGCATCCAAGAGGCCCATTATCCTCCTTAAGCTAGATTTTACAAAGGCTTTCGATACTCTTGAGCATGATGTCATCCTCAGAATTTTACAATGCAAGGGTTTTGACAGCATCTTGTCGACGGGTTCTTCTTCGGTCCTTTTAAATGGGGTTCCTGGTAATCACTTTGTCTGCAGAACAGGGGTTCGCCAAGGTGATCCACTATCTCCGCTCTTATTTGTGATTGTTGTGGACCTTCTTCAGTCTGTGGTCAATGAGATGTGTTCAAGGAACATTCTGTCTCTTCCAATTCCTACTAGCTCCAATGACTACCCAATTGTCCAATATGCGGATGACACACTCGTTGTTCTGCCTGCGATTGATGATCAACTCATTGCTTTCAAGGAAGTGCTTAATACGTTTGTGGCTTCAACTGGTTTACGTGTTAACTTCAGTAAATCATCTCTTATTCCAATTAATTTGTCTGAGGAAGAAGGTGCTCGGGTTGCCAATCTGCTAGGTTGTGATGTTGGCTCTATGCCTTTCACATACTTAGGGTTACCCATGGGTACTTCGAGACCCACGATATATGATTTGCTACCTCTCGTGGACCGTATTGAACGCCATCTATCTGCCTCCTCGTGTCTGCTAAATCAAGGGAGTCATCTGTAACTTCTTCAGTCGGTGTTATGTTCCATGCCAATCTATTTTCTGTGTTATGTACCTTCCCAAGGGCATTCTGCAGCAAATTGAGAGAATCATGCGTCAGTGCGTATGGAGAGGCAACACAAATAATCCTCGACAATCTTTGGCTGCTTGGGATCTTGTCTGCCGACCCAAGAAGTATGGTGGTCTGGGTGTGCTTAATCCGGGACTCCAAAATGAGGCCTTGCTGCTAAAGCATCTTTTCAAATTCTTTAACAAGATGGACGTGCCTTGGGTCACATTGATTTGGGACACTTACTACGCTACTTCACCACCGCAGGTGACACAAACTTGTGGTTCCTTTTGGTGGCGTGATATCTTCAGCCTGTACAGCAAACTGCAAATTAGCCACTCCACAAGTGCATGCTGGTAACACAGTTATATTCTGGCTCAATCGATGGCAGTTGGGCAATGATATGACCCGTTTGTGCGAGCAATTCCCAAGGCTTTATTATTTTGTCATTAACGACACGATCACAGTTAGAGAATTCTTCGAGCAGCCGGAGACCTCAGATCATTTTCATATGCCTCTATCGCAGGAAGCTTATATTGAGCTCACTCAACTACATGAATTAATGTCTTCGATCATCTTGAATGAGGAGAGTAGAGACATTTGGAAGTGGCCATCTAAATCTGGGGAGTTTAGATCAAAAACATACTATGAGTGTTGCTTCTCCCATCTAGTGGTTGATCTCATTTTGCGATGGATTTGGAAGTGTGCTTGTACACTTAAGTTCAAAGTGTTTGGTTAGCCTCTTTTGATGGATCGCTTGAACACCAGGGATATGATGCAGCGCAGACATTGGATCATACAGGATGACACGTGTTTTTTTTTGCCTCTGTGCTTCCCATGAGGATCGTGCTCACCTTTTCTTTATATGCATTTTTATCCAAAGGATCTGGAACTACCTTGGAATTTCTTGGATTGCTCAGCCAAACCAAAATACATATGAGATGGCTCTTTCTGCTAAGAAGGATTTTCGTTATCCTTTCTTCACAAAGGTGGTCTTCACTGCTACATGGAATATCTAGACACAAAGGAATGGGAAGATTTTTATAAATGAGAGACCTTCTTTCAATTCATGGAGGAGGAACTTCATTCATGATATTTCCCTTTTAGCTCATCGAATCAAATGTAAATATAGGGATAGCTTAGTTTCCTGGATAGCCACACTACATTAGATCCTTTGTAAGTATAGTTTTTTCTTTGTTTCCTTTTTTTTGTAACCTTGTAAATACTTTTTTAGTTCAATAAAGCACTGTGAGGCTGTTGCCTTGTAGTATATAGTCAAAAAAAACAAGATAGAGAGGGGAAAACATCATATGATCCGACCATAGTAAGAAAGCCTGTGATACATCAAGATTGTGCATCTCAAGAACACGAGAGAGAGAGAGAGAGAGAGAGAGAGAGAGAGAGAGAGAGAGAGAGATTAAACACATAGCTACGGGTACAAACCCTCAGTGCAGAGTTTAGGACAGTAGCAATTTTCCCTCAAGTGGATGACCTAAGGTTTATCAATCTATGGGAGGCGTACGATGAATATGATCTTTCTCAAACAACCCTGTAACCAAATAACAAAGAGTCTCTTGTGTCCCCAACACACCAAATACAATGGTGAATTGTATAGGTGCACTAGTTCGGCAAAGAGATGGTGATACAAGTGTAATATGGATAGTAGATATTGATTTTTGTAATAGTAATAATAAAAAACAGCAAGGTAGCAAATAACAAAAGTAAGCACACCCGATGTTGAAATGATTGAAAATGAGTCCTAGGGTTCGTACTTTCACTAGTCCAATCTCTCAACAATGCTAATATAACTGGATCACATAACCATCCATCAACGTGGGATGACGAATCACTCCAAAGTTCCTATCTAGCGGAGAACATAAGAAGAAATTGTTTGTAGGGTGCGAAACCACCACAAATTTATTCTTTCCAATCGATCTATCAAGAGTTCATACTAAAATAGCATCAAGCTATCCTTTCTGCTCGATCTATCAAGAGCTCGTAATAAAATAATACGATATGATACACATCAACCAACTCTAATGTCACCTAGATGCTCCGATGTCACCGCGAGTATCCATGAGTTGATTATACGATATACATCAAACAATTTCAGATTCATAATACTCAATCCATCACAAAGAACCTTAAAGAGTGCCCCAAGATTTCTACCGTAGAAACAAAGACAAGAACGTGCATCAATCCCTATGCATAGATTACCACAAAACACATATCAAGTGAATCAATATGATACCCCATTGTCACCATGTGAATTCATATCAAGACATGCATTAAGTGTTCTCAAATCCATAAAAGTATTCAATCCAAAGAAATCTCAACGAGAAAACTCAATTCATCACAAAAATATAGACATAAAAACACCATATGGTCCGACTATATTAACAAAGCCTACGATACATCAAGATTGTGCATCTCAAGAACACGAGAGAGAGATTAAACACATAGCTACTAGTACAAACCCTTAGCCCCGAGGGTGGACTACTCCCTCCTCATCATGGTGGCCGCTGCGATGATGAAGTGGGCCATCGGTGATGATTTCCCCTCCGGCAGGGTGTTGGAACTGGTCTAGATTGGTTTTTCGTGGACTACAAAGGCTTGCGGCGGTGGAACTTCTAATCTAGGTGTCGGGACCCCGATCCTAAGTCACACCGATCTAGCATGTAACACACCATATCACCTTGCGGCCTCACGCATGGTATCCCCACGGGTGCCACCTTACCTGGCCCGGGACCGTTTGCGCATTTTGGCTCACGTATATGATAGTGTCGCTAGCATCCATATGACAGAGAACCCGGGCCGACATGACCAGTTGTAAACCAAAAGTGGCACTAAATTACAGAGACAGGCATCCATGACCCAGCAACGAACGTGTCGGTCATCAACGTATGAACCCAAGTCGTAGGAAGCTACAGGGACTTAAAGGAACAACGCGTGACATTTCCCCTAAGGGACAGACACGGGAACGAAGAAGGACACATGCCGGTCAGCCTAAGTGTTCCGGAGCAGTAGCAAGCTACCAAGGCTCAGTGGAAACACTAGGAGACATTTCCCTGTAAGATAGGCTACCAAGGGTAAACAACTAGGTGTCAGATCCCACACATACCAAGCATTTCAATAACATACACACAATATGCTCAATATGTGCAAATACAACATGGCATCACAACAAGACTCTAATAAACAAAGTATTTATTCATTAGGCTCCGAGGAGCCAGATATTACAAACATGGGTCTCATGACCCAACATTTAGAGCATACAAGCAGCAAGCGGAAGCACAACATGTCTGAGCACAGACATCTACAAATGAAAAAAGGCTGAAGAGCCTGACTATCTACAACACTCGTCCAAGATCGTA
The DNA here is from genome assembly GCA_902687465.1 of Secale cereale. Taxonomy (NCBI): domain Eukaryota; kingdom Viridiplantae; phylum Streptophyta; class Magnoliopsida; order Poales; family Poaceae; genus Secale; species Secale cereale. The sequence continues at coordinate 301,384,420 of LR738712.1, read as the reverse complement.
GCTGAGGTACAAGCTACTTGTCGAAGTCCATGCGGAACTACTTGTGAGACATCAATCCTATCTGCAAAACATAAATTAAGCAAACATGAGTACAAAGGTACTCAGCAAGACTTACATCAGATCCTATCATACATGCACTTGTATCAAGATGGCAAAGTGGGTTTAGTTGCAGCAAGCCAGCTTTGACTCAGTGGCTATCCTATTCTACGATTGCTGGTAACTCTCTTGAGGTGGCGCGAACGAGTCCACTAAGCACCACACAATACACCACTATGGATTCATTCCCGTCTCCCTACGAGAAGGCCATCCATAGCACTCACACTTATCTTGAGTATTTTAGAGAATCCACTTCAAGTTGTCTATGTACCACGTAAGCATCCAAGAAGTCCATAACCATGGACCCGGCTATTCGAATAGATCATGTTAACCCTGCAGGGGTGTACTTCTTCACACACGCTCTCGCCACTTACCGCCATGTACATCTCGTGTATCTCGGCAACCTTCAAGCGGAAGCCTGGCGAGGGTGTCGGCCACGACCTGACTAACCACACAAGACTCTAGTCCAGGTTTATCGCCTATTCGGGTTCCATCCGTGGGGAGATCCGGCCGGGGTGTCGCTCGCGGCCCCAAATGATGTGCGCAGGGTTCCCAAGCCCACCTCACCGAGTGGATCTACGCTTGGTACACCGTGCCACGGTGCCTAGTATGTCCCAAGCCCACTGGCCGAGTGCCACTTGGTAGACTACTAACACTACCTACAAACACCAGAAACTAGTTGCAACTCCTGGACAGAGACCAAGTCGGTTAATAAGTCGAGAGGGGCACTTAAGCATTCCAATGCGTGGTAGTAGCTGGTCATTGGACAACATACACAGAACTCAGTTCTTAGGGACGGTTCCAGTGAGACAACCCACCATGTACTCCTACATGGCCTCTCACCACTACCTTTACCAAAACGTGTTCACACACTTAACCCCCAGCATCAGAACATATCATTTCACTCCAATTCATTCCCGATGAATCAGACCTGACACACTCTAAGCAATAGCAAGCAAGGCATGGTAAGATCATATCATAGCTTCAATCAACTACTACACATGCTAGTGGGTTTCAACTATTTACTGTGGAATGACAGGTCATGCAGAGGAATGGGTTCAACTACCGCAGCATAAAGTAGCAGTTGAAGTCGTTGTTGTCCTAATGCAATAACAGGGAGCAGGAGCGAGAGAGGGGTTGTATCGGAATGAACAAGGGGGTTTGCTTGCCTGGTAAAACAACGTGCAGAGCACTGCTCCTCTGACAGGTACTCTGGATCGGTCTCCGGAGCTGGACCTATCGAGAAGAACGGTGCCGACAGTCAAACACAAGCATATGCAACAATATGATGCATGATCATGTCATGAGGATATGATGTTGTTGAGCTAATGCAACTAGCATTCAATTGAAAAGAAGTCCATTTGAACCAAGGGTTCAAATGCAACTCTAGAATAAGCATTTTAAATGCCAATTATGTGTTTTCATATAAATAGTAGGTTTAACTTCATTTGTCATGCATGAAAATGGTACAGATGGATAGATTGAATTTTTCTGATAATTTTTCATATATAAATTATTTTATTCTGAGCTACGGTTGAATTTCTGTGATTTTTTGAAGTTTAAGCCAATTTCTGAAAAATAAATAAATCACTTAAGATTTATTTAAATACCAGAACTGGATTACTGCGTCAGCATGACACAAGCATGACGTCAGCAGGTCAAAAGGGCTGGTCCAGAGTCAAACCTGACAGTGGGGTCCACTGGTTAGTGACTCAGTTAATTAACTGAGTTAATTAATACTAAACTAATCCTAACAGAAATGTCAGCAGAGCAGGGCCCACATGTCTGTGGCTAATCTAGTTAGTTAATTAGTACTAACTGGAATAATTAGCCGGGCGGGGCCCGCGGGTCAGTGAGAGAGGGGGGGGAGGTCAACTGGTCAGTGGTGTTAAAGCACGCCGGTCAGTGGTCGAAACCCACCGACGGCTCGACGCCGGCGACCACAAACGCGGCGGAGGGGCACGGAAATGCCGCTCCGGCGGTCATTTGGGCAGCGGAGACCACGGGCGAGATGCTGGAGCTCTTCCGCGTCCATTCCAGCCAGCGGCAGCAGCTAGGACGGCCGAAGCTCACCGGAAACGAGCTCGCGGCGGCGCCGGAGTTCGGGCCACGTCGGGGTTGGAGCTACGGGGCACGGGGAGGCTAACGGAGAGATGCTACGGGTTCCTGGTGAAGCGGCGGATGTAGTGACACGCTCAGCTTGGAGCTTGCGTGGCTGTGGCCACGGCGGCGGCATCGCCGGCGGCGGTGAGGTCGGGCATCTGCGGGGGTAGGAGCTAGAGGCCGCAGACGACTAGGGCAGGCGGGGGAAACGAACCGGGAGCTCATCGCGGTCGCAGCGGTGCAGGCGGAGGGCTCGGAGAAGGGCCGGAGCAAGAAGGGCGGCGGAGGGGATCTCCGACGGCCGGCTATGAAGAAGAGGTCGGGGTCGAGGCCTCAGGGCGTCTGGGGTTGATTTCTTCGGCTTGGAGATGCACGGCAGCAAGGCGGAGCTCGGGGACTCGTCGGAGGGGCGAGGGGAGGGCAGTGCCAACGGCAACGGCGATCGACGACGACGATGGCGCTCAGGACCGAGCGGGAGAGGGAGATAGAGGAGAGGGGAGGGATCCAGGATAGTGCGAGAGGGTCGGGGAGGTCGCGTGGCGCCTCCAGAAGCGACTAGGCGGCGAGGGGGAGTGAAGCAGGCAGCTCGCGTGGCGCTCCCGCCGTGCGCGCGCGCCGGCCACACGCCCCGCCTACTGGCGCGGGGAAGACGACAGGGGGAGGCTCGTTGGGCTGGGCCGGCCAGCCGCACTATGCTGTGCCAGCACAGGTAAGCTCTTTCCTTTTTATTTTTCTTTTCTATTTTTTTTTGACATTTGTTTTGATTTAGTTTCTAAATTAAATCATTTGTTTTCCTTCTGACATTTTATTTTGCAGGGACCTAGGAATTAATCCAAGCCCCTCAAAATAAGAATCGGAACTTTGGACATATATAAAATATATAATATATATATATCCAATGCAAATAACTATTGCATTAATTCCAAATGCCCAAAATAAATACTTATGAGCTCCTAATGATATTGGCTTGATTTTTATCTCTGACCAATATTTTTAGAGGGCCACATGAACATTTTCTTGGACCCTTTTGGAGCAATTTTTATTTGGGTCATTTTCAAAAGGGTTTCTGAGGGTTTCACAAGTCCTCATTTCCATTTCATTTGAAATTTAAACATGATGCAAACCACAAGACTAACCTAGTGCATACCAGAACTAGGGTTGTGACAACTCGCCTCCACTCGAAAGAATCTCGTCCCGAGATTCAGGAGTAGGCGGAAAGAAGGTGGGGTACTCCAGTCGGAGACGATCTTCTCGCTCCCAAGTAGCTTCTCTCTCGGAATGATGAGACCACTGAACTTTGAGAAACTTGATGTTATGACGTCGAGTGACACGCTCTGCTTGATCCAAAATGCGAACGAGATACTCTCGATATGTGAGGTTATCTTGGAGATCAAGCGTTTCGTGGTCCACTCCGCGGATGGGATCCGAGAAGCAACGCCTGAGTTGAGAGACATGGAAGACATCATGAACTCGAGAAAGATGTGGGGGTAGTTCCAATTGGTAGGCAACCTCTCCTCGTTTAGCACGAATGCGAAAAGGACCAATGTAACGAGGAGCCAACTTGCCCTTGATACCGAAACGATGGGTACCTTTCAAAGGTGTAACCCGAAGATAAGCTTTGTCACCAACTTCATAAGCCACTTCCTTATGATGACGATCATATTGGCTCTTTTGACGAGACTGGGCTGATTTCAAATTCTCACGAATGATACGAACTTGCTCTTCTGCTTCTTGGATCATATCCGGTCCAAAGAATTGTCTTTCACCGGTTTCTGACCAGTTCAAAGGTGTTCGACATCTTCGTCCATAAAGAATCTCAAAAGGAGCTTGCTTAAGACTGGATTGATAGCTATTGTTATAAGCAAACTCGGCGAAAGGAAGACATTTCTCCCAATCCATACCGAATGAGATAACGCAAGCTCTAAGCATGTCTTCGAGAATTTGGTTAACCCGTTCCACTTGACCACTTGACTGAGGGTGGAAAGCGGTGCTGAAAGAAAGATGGGTGCCCATGGCAGTCTGGAAACTCTCCCAGAAATGAGAAGTGAAAAGACTACCACGGTCTTAATTGATCTCTAGTGGGACACCATGAAGTGACACTATTCGAGATATATACAGGTCAGCAAGCTGACTAGCAGTGATACTCTCTCGAACGGGTAGGAAGTGAGCCACTATGGAGAGACGATCAATGACACATAAGATAGCATTATTCCCTCTCTTGGTCCTGGGAAAGCCGGTGATAAAGTCCATACCAACTTTATCCCATTTCCACTCAGGAATAGCTAGAGGCTGAAGGGTGCCAGCAGGTCTTTGATGTTCTGCCTTAACGCGACGACAAACGTCACATTTAGCAATGAACTCAGCAATTTCTCTCTTCATCCTAGTCCACCAGAACCTCTGGCATAGGTCCTGATACATCTTAGTACTACCGGGATGAATCGTGAGAGGAGATTCATGAGCCTCTTTAAGAATCAGTTGTCGCAGATGTTGACTCTTGGGAACCACCAGACGATTCTCAAAGAAAATGACACCTCGATCATCCATAGAGAAACATCCACCAACTCCTTTTTTAATGTTTCTCTTGATGCGGATAACACCCCTATCAAACTTTTGGTCAGAAATGATCTGATCCTTAAGGGTAGGTTTCGCCACCAAGGTAGAAAGGAATCCGCGAGGAGCGATGTGAAGGTTAAGCTTACTTAATTCCTCATGGAGAAGTGGTTGGCCCTGCTGCAACATGAGATTGTTGCAATAGGATTTACGACTTAGCGCATCAGCCATGTCATTTCCCTTGCCCGGGGTGTAGGTAATTCCTAAGTCGTAATCTGAGATCAACTCCAACCAACGTCTTTGCCTAAGATTCAAATCTGGTTTGGTGAAGATATACTTGAGACTCTGGTGATCGGTGTAGATCTCGCAACGATTACCAAGGAGGTAATGTCGCCAGGTCTTAAGTGCATAGACTACGGCTGCAAGTTCTAGATCATGTGTAGGATAGTTCTCCTCATGTGGATGCAACTGTCGAGATGCATAGGCAATCACACGACGATCCTGCATAAGAATGCAACCTAGTCCCTGTCGTGAGGCATCACAGTAGATAACAAAGTCCTTAGTGAAATCTGGTGGCACAAGTATGGGAGCAGAAGTCAGGCGTCTTTTCAGTTCCTGGAAACTGTGCTCACACTATGGGGACCACTCAAACTTTTTATCATTCTTAAGAAGTTCCGTGAGAGGTTTGGCCACTTTAGAGAAGTTCTCAACAAAGCGGCGACAATAACTGGCTAGACCAAGGAAACTCCTAACTTGTTTAACTGTTTCAGGCGGAGTCCAATCAAGAACAACCTGAACTCTCTCGGGGTTGACAGCAATGCCCTTACCAGAGATTACATGGCCGAGATAGGTCACTTCTGGCAACCAAAATTCGCACTTGGAGAACTTGGCATAAAGGCGGTGCTCTCTGAGTTTTTCTAGAACAAGTCTAAGATGTTCGGCATGCTCTTCCTCGTTCTTCGAGTAAATAAGAATATCATCGAGATAAACCACGACGAACTTATCTAAATACTCCATGAAGATCGAGTTCATCAAGCGGGAGAAGGTGGCTGGAGCATTTGTTAAACCGAAGGACATGACGGTGTACTCGTCGAAAGCCGTCTTGGGGATGTCCCCATTTCTAATCTTGATTTGATGGTATCCTAACCTCAAATCCATCTTGGAGAAGACTGAGGATCCAGCGAGCTGATCATACAGGTCGTTGATCCTGGGAAGCGGATACTTGTTCTTTACCGTGACCAAATTAACGGGACGATAATCTACAACCATCCGATCCGTACCATCCTTCTTCTTGACGAAGAGGACGGGGCAAGCCCAGGGAGAAGAACTAGGACGAATGAAACCCTTTTGCAAGGACTCATCAAGTTGTTTCTTAAGCTCAACTAGTTCTAAGGGTGCCATTTTGTAGGGTCTCCTAGAGATTGGAGCGGTTCCTGGGATAAGCTCTATAACAAACTCTACATCTCGGTCGGGTGGAACACCTGGTAGTTCCTCTGGAAAGACATCCGGAAAGTCACGGACTACCGGAACATCTTCAAGATCTGGAAGAGGGCTGGCATTAAGAGAATAGAGTTGCGCTTTGCAACTCTAGTGGTGACGGTGACTATCTTACCAGATGGGTGTGTAAGCTGAACAGACCTAGTGAAGCAATCAATCTTGGCATGATGAGCTGTCATCCAGTCCCTACCCAAGATGATATTAATATCTGAAGACTTGAGGGCTACAAGTGATGCAAGGAACACAAGTTTGTCGACAAGGATTTCATTACCATGGCTTACAGTAGAAGTTTGCCATTTGGATCCAGGAGTTTGAATGAGTAGTGGGGAGGGCATATCACAAAATGACATGTCGTGCAAGCAGGCATAACTTTCAGAAATGAAAGAATGGGATGCTCCGGTATCGAATAGAACCGATGCCGGATGACAATTGACAAGAAGTGTACCAAGAACGACATCTGGATCATCATGAGCGTCATTGGCTGAGACGTGATGCACACGTCCATGTTCGGTGGGAGCTGACTTAACATTGATCATCTTGCGTGATGATTTATCACGTCTAACAGACTTTACGGACTGGGATGGGGCAACACGGGTCTGAGTGCAAATACGGGCAATGTGTCCTGGTTCTCCGCACTTGTAGCAAATCCTGGAGGTAGGACGTGGACCCGCATTGGCAAACGGTCTATCAATAGACCTGGGTGGAGCATACTGCTGAACTGGAAGAGGTACCACACAAGATGGCCTCGGAGGATAAATGGGTGGAAGAACAGAGTTCGGAACCCAAATCCGGCGCTTCTGGGAACTAGTACCGGAGGAAGATCCCAAATCAAGGGTGTGCTTACGAGACTCATTGTAAGTGAGCTGAGCTGTCTCTGCATTGATGGCCTTGTTCACAAGAGCATGGAATGTGTTGCAATGATGCAAGTGGAGATCACGACGCAGTTTGGGGTTGAGAACCTTCCGGAACCTAGCCTACTTCTTGGCGTCCGTGGACACTTCCTATGTTGCATAGCGGGCGAGGTTCTCAAACTCTCGACTATAAGCATCAACAGCCATCTTAGCCTGTGTAAGACTACAGAACTCTTCTCTCTTGCGATCGATGAGGGCTTGAGGGATATGATGCTCACGAAAAGCCTCGGTGAAATCTCTCTAGGTAGGAATCTGGCCAGCTGGAATCATGGCCTCATAGTTCTGCCACCAAAGACTAGCAGGACCTTCTAAGTGATAAGTGGCATAGATGACCTTCTCATCTTCAGCTACATTCGCAGAACGCAGCTTGTGAGTGATACTACAGAGCCAGTCATCTGCATCGAGTGGCTCAATGGAATGATGGAAAGTGGGTGGTTTCAGACGAATGAAGTCATGGATGGTTGCTGATTCCTTGCACTAATGTGCGGTGTTCTCCTCAATACGTGCCAACAAACGGTTAGACTCACGCTTGTTTCTCTCCATCTCTAACATTAACTCTGCCAACGAAGGCTGGTCGGGAGGATCCTCCTCATCTCTACCACCTCCGTGGTTCTGTCTACGAGCAGCTGAGCTTCGCTTAACTGAAGACATCCTGAGAAGCGAAACCGAAGACGGAAACATCAACAACTATAGGATGCATAAGGTAGAACAAGAAATTAGTATCTCTCGAACTACTAGGATAATTCCGGCAGCATAACGGCAGTAAAATGCTCAGAATGATACATCCTGCTAACAAAGGGTAGTTCAACATCTCAACATCATCACTCAAGGTTCTGTGATAGTACTAGATAAACTATACTAGAAGAACTTGAAAACATGAGTAGGACTCTGATCAACCAATCCTAAGGTACTACGGAGTAGTAACTCGTGATCCTGATAGACGGAAGAGAAAGCCTAGTTCCTTAACCCCGTAGGAAAGGTAGGATGACTCAGATCAGAAGACATGAGGTATAATGAGTAAAAAGAGCCTTACGTTCCCTTCCACAATCAATTCCCTTATATAACTAAGGAATTTCTAGACTCAACTTCGACCAGTTTGGCTTGGTAATCCTACAGGCAGTCAGGCTCTGATACCAACGCTGTCGGGACCCCGATCCTAAGTCACACCGATCTAGCATGTAACACACCATATCACCTTGCGGCCTCACGCACGGTATCCCCACGGCTGCCACCTTACCTGGCCCGGGACCGTTTGTGCATTTTGGCTCACGTATATGATAGTGTCGCTAGCATCCATATGACAGAGAACCCGGGCCGACATGACCAGTTATAAACCAAAAGTGGCACTAAATTACAGAGACATGCATCCATGACCCAGCAATGAACGTGTCGGTCATCAACGTATGAACCCAAGTCGTAGCAAGCTACAGGGACTTAAAGGAACAACGCCTGACATTTCCCCTAAGGGACAGACACAGGAACGAAGAAGGACACATGCCGGTCAGCCTAAGTGTTCCGGAGCAGTAGCAAGCTACCAAGGCTCAGTGGAAACACTAGGAGACATTTCCCTGTAAGATAGGCTACCAAGGGTAAACAACTAGGTGTCGGATCCCACACATACCAAGCGTTTCAATAACATACACACAATATGCTCAATATGTGCAAATACAACATGGCATCACAACAAGACTCGAATAAACAAAGTATTTATTCATTAGGCTCCGAGGAGCCAGATATTACAAACATGGGTCTCATGACCCAACATTCAGAGCATACAAGCAGCAAGCGGAAGCACAACATGTCTGAGTACAGACATCTACAAATGAAAAAGGCTGAAGAGCCTGACTATCTACAACACTCGTCCAAGATCGTAGCTGAGGTACAAGCTACTTGTCGAAGTCCAAGCGGAACTACTAGTGAGACATCAATCCTATCTGGAAAACATAAATTAAGCAAACATGAGTACAAAGGTACTCATCAAGACTTACATCAGATCCTATCATACATGCACTTGTATCAAGATGGCAAAGTGGGTTTAGTTGCAGCAAGCCAGCTTTGACTCAGTGGCTATCCTATTCTACGATTGCTGGTAACTCTCTTGAGGTGGCGCACATGAGTCCACTAAGCACCACACAATACACCACTATGGATTCATTCCCGTCTCCCTACGAGAAGGCCATCCATAGCACTCACACTTGTCTTGAGTATTTTAGAGAATCCACTTCAAGTTGTCTATGTACCACGTAAGCATCCAAGAAGTCCATAACCGTGGACCCGGCTATTCGAATAGATCATGTTAAACCTGCAGGGGTGTACTTCTTCACACACGCTCTCTCCACTTACCGCCATGTACATCTCGTGTATCTCGGCAACCTTCAAGCGGAAGCCTGGCGAGGGTGTCGGCCACGACCTGACTAACCACACAAGACTCTAGTCCAGGTTTATCGCCTATTCGGGTTCCATCCGTGGGGAGATCCGGCCGGGGTGTCGCTCACGGCCCCAAATGATGTGCGCAGGATTCCCAAGCCCACCTCGCCGAGTGGATCTACGCTTGGTACACCGTGTCACGGTGCCTAGTATGTCCCAAGCCCACTGGCCGAGTGCCACTTCGTAGACTACTAACACTACCTACAAACACCAGAAACTAGTTGCAACTCCTGGACAGAGACCAAGTCGGTTAATAAGTCTAGAGGGGCACTTAAGCATTCCAATGCGTGGTAGTAGCTGGTCATTGGCAACATACACAGAACTCAGTTCTTAGGGACGGTTCCAGTGAGACAACCCACCATGTACTCCTACATGGCCTCTCCCGACTACCTTTACCAAAACGTGTTCACACACTTAACCCCCAGCATCAGAACATATCATTTCACTCCAATTCATTCCCGATGAATCAGACCTGACACACTCTAAGCAATAGCAAGCAAGTCATGGTAAGATCATATCATGGCTTCAATCAACTCCTACACATGCTAGTGGGTTTCAACTATTTACTGTGGAATGACAAGTCATGCAGAGGAATGGGTTCAACTACCGCAGCATAAAGTAGCAGTTGAAGTCGTTGTTGTCCTAATGCAATAACAGGGAGCAGGAGCGAGAGAGGGGTTGTATCGGAATGAACAAGGGGGTTTGCTTGCCTGGTAAAACAACGTGCAGAGCACTGCTCCTCTGACAGGTACTCTGGATCGGTCTCCGGAGCTGGACCTATCGAGAAGAACGGTGCCAACAGTCAAACACAAGCATATGCAACAATATGATGCATGATCATGTCATGAGGATATGATGTTGTTGAGCTAATGCAACTAGCATTCAATTGAAAAGAAGTCCATTTGAATCAAGGGTTCAAATGCAACTCTAGAATAAGCATTTTAAATGCCAATTATGTGTTTTCATATAAACAGTAGGTTTAACTTCATTTGTCATGCATGAAAATGGTACAGATGGATAGATTGAATTTTTCTGATAATTTTTCATATATAAATTATTCTATTCTGAGCTGCGGTTGAATTTCTGTGATTTTTTGAAGTTTAAGCCAATTTCTGAAATAAATAAATCACTTAAGATTTATTTAAATACCAGAACTGGATTACTGCGTCAGCATGACACAAGCATGATGTCAGCAGGTCAAAAGGGCTGGTCCAGAGTCAAACCTGACAGTGGGGTCCACTGGTCAGTGACTCAGTTAATTAACTGAGTTAATTAATACTAAACTAATCCTAACAGAAATGTCAGCAGAGCAGGGCCCACATGTTAGTGGCTAATCTAGTTAGTTAATTAGTACTAACTGGAATAATTAGCCGGGCGGGGCCCGCGGGTCAGTGATAGAGGGGGGGAGGTCAACTGGTCAGTGGGGTCAAAGCACGCCGGTCTGTGGTCAAAACCTACCGGCGGCTCGACGCCGGCGACCACAGACGCGGCGGAGGGGCACGGAAATGCCGCTCCGGCGGTCTTTTGGGCAGCGGAGACCACGGGCGAGATGCTGGAGCTCTTCCGCGTCCATTCCAGCCAGCGGCAGCAGCTAGGACGACCGGAGCTCACCGGAAACGAGCTCGCGGCGGCGCCGGAGTTCGGGCCTCGTCGGTGTTGGAGCTACGGGGCACGGGGAGGCTAACGGAGAGATGCTATGGGTTCCTGGTGAAGCGGCGGATGCAGTGACACGCTCAGCTTGGAGCTTGCGTGGCTGTGGCCACGGCGGCGGCATCGCCGGCGGCGGTGAGGTCGGGCATCTGCGGGGGTAGGAGCTAGAGGCCGCAGACGACTAGGGAAGGAAGGGGAAACGAACCGGGAGCTCACCGCGGTCGCAGCGGTGCAGGCGGAGGGCTCGGACAAGGGCCGGAGCAAGCAGGGCGGCGGAGGGGATATCCGACGGCCAGCAATGAAGAAGAGGTCGGGGTCGAGGCCTCAGGGCGTCTGGGGTTGATTTCTTCGGCTTGGAGATGCACGGCAGCAAGGCGGAGCTCGGGGACTCGTCGGAGGGGCGAGGGGAGGGCAGTGGCTATGGCAACGGCGATCGACGGCGACGATGGCGCTCGGGACCGAGCGGGAGAGGGAGATAGAGGAGAGGGGAGGGATCCAGGATAGTGCGAGAGGGTCGGGGAGGTCGCGTGGCGCCTCCAGAAGCGACTAGGCGGCGAGGGGGAGTGAAGCAGGCAGCTCGCGTGGCGCTCCCGCCGTGCGCGCGCGCCGGCCACACGCCCCGCCTACTGGCGCGGGGAAGATGACAGGGGGAGGCTCGGTGGGCTGGGCCGGCCAGCCGCACGGTGCTGTGCCTGCAAAGGTAAGCTCTTTCCTTTTTATTTTTCTTTTCTATTTTTTTGACATTTGTTTTGATTTAATTTCTAAATTAAATCATTTGTTTTCCTTCTGACATTTTATTTTGCAGGGACCTAGGAATTAATCCAAGCCCCTCAAAATAAGAATCAGAACTTTGGACATATATAAAATATATAATATATATATATCCAATGCAAATAACTATTGCATTAATTCCAAATGCCCAAAATAAATACTTATGAGCTCCTAATAATATTGGCTTGACAAGGGGATCAGACAAGGGGATCCCATGTCTCCTTTGCTTTTTGTTCTTGCTGCTGACCTCCTACAATCTGTGGCGAATGACATGTGCAGTAGAGGCATCTTAACTCTACCTATCCCTACAAACTGTCCAGAATACCCAATTGTTCAATATGCAGATGATACTTTAATTGTTCTTCCTGCTATAGATCATCAACTCATTGCCCTGAAGGACATGCTAGATGTTTTTGCAGCTTCAACTGGACTATCAGTAAACTTTGCTAAATCTATGATGATCCCCATCAATTTATCTGCTGAGGAGGCACACAGGTTATCCACATTATTAGGCTGTCAGCTTGGCACTATGCCATTTACTTATCTAGGTTTGCCTATGGGTACAACTAAGCCTACTGTCCAAGACTTGCTTCCTTTGGTGCATAGAATTGAGGGAAGGCTCTGTGCATCTTCTTGTTTCCTTAATCAAGGCTGCAGACTACAGCTTCTTCAGTCTGTCTTATCTTCTATGCCTATATATTTCTTTGGCTCTCTGGACATCCCAATTGGCATTCTTAAGGAAATTGAAAGGATACAGAGACAGTGTTTGTGGAGAGGCAATTCTGACACACCAAAACAGTCTCTTGCAGCATGGAAATTGGTTTGTTTACCAAAGGATAAAGGGGGCCTTGGAGTGCTTAACCTCAAAGTGCACAATGAAGCTCTGTTGATGAAATTTCTTCATAAGTTTTACAACCATCATGATACCCCTTGGGTAAGCTTGGTCTGGGATTCTTACTATCATGATTCTGTGCCTCATTCAACTATTCTTTGTGGATCTTTTTGGTGGAGAGATGTTTTCAAATTATCTGCCAAATATTTGTCCATTGCCAAACCTCACCTTGGTAATGGAACTTCCTTACTTTTCTGGCATGATCCTTGGCTGTCTGCCCTCAATGGAGAGCCATTGAGCAATTATTACCCCAGGCTATACTCTTTTGTGATTGATGGTCATCTTTCTGTTGCTCAAGTTTTGGCTCAGGATCTTTTGGGATCTTTTCATATGCCTCTTTCCACACATGCTTTTGATGAACTGCAGCATCTGCAAAATGCTTTGAGCTCTCAGGGTACTTCCCAGGACATTGATAGCTGGATTTGGCCTTTTAATAAAGGATCCTTTAGGCCCAAATCATACTATACTCAGGTTCATCAACAAATTGTTTCTGACCCTATCTTTTCTTGGATATGGAAGAGTGCCTGCACAATGAAGATCAAAATGTTTGGTTGGCTTCTCCTTAGAGACAGGCTCAACACCAGAGATATGCTTCAACGCAGACATTGGCATGTGGATGACTTAACATGTGTTCTCTGTCCTCATCTTATACATGAAGATGTCAGCCATCTTTTCTTCTCCTGCATATTCAGCCAAAGAGTTTGGAACTATTTGCAAATCTCATGGGATCCTACACCTGGTATGAGTACCTACCAAATGGCTTGCAAAGCAAGGACTGACTTTGGTCAACCTTTCTTTACTGAAGTGGTTTTTACTGCTGCCTGGAATATTTGGACTACCAGGAATGGAAAGGTCTTCAGGAATGTATCTCCTCTTTTCAGGCGATGGAGGCATAACTTTATTCATGACATGACTCTCTTAACTCATAGGATAAAATGTAAATATAAGGATAGCTTCATGTATTGGTTAGCTAATTTACCTTAGCCCCTTCTTTTTCTTCACCTTTTGTAAGTATCTCTAACTTTGTTGTATTTTCATTCTTTTATAAATAAATAAAGTGGGCTGTGGGGCTTTTGCCCTGCAGTATATAGTCAAAAAAATAATAATATTGGCTTGATTTTTATCTCTGACCAATATTTTTAGAGGGCCACATGAACATTTTCTTGGACCCTTTTGGAGCAATTTTTATTTGGGTCATTTTCAAAAGGGTTTCTGAGGGTTTCACAAGTCCTCATTTCAATTTCATTTGAAATTTAAACATGATGCAAACCACAAGACTAACCTAGTGCATACCAGAACTAGGGTTGTGACACTAGGGTTATTTCTGATGGTTTCTGTATTTATAGGATTTTTAGCGTCGGTTTCGCGCGAAGATGGGCCTTGAGGTGAGCATAGCCCACCATGCCATGGGTTGGGCTCCAGGTGCGCCCCGGTGGGTTGTGCCCCCTCGTGGCTCTTCTAGCCCTCTCACGAAGCTTTAGTGGTCTTTGTTGTTCCAAAAAAAAATCGTCAAAAAGTTTCAGCCCATTCCGAGAACTTTTATTTCTACACAAAAAACAACACGACGATAGTTCTGCTGAAAACAACGTCAGTTCAGGTTAGCTCCATGGAAATCATACCAAAACCATATAAAATTGTAATAAACATGGCATGAATACTTCATAAATTATAGATACGTTGGAGACGTATCAGAGAGCCCCCTGGCTCATCTAGCTCCTTCTCTTCTCAAGCACCACTGGCACAATCATGGTGCCTACGAGGAGGTTCTCCGCCATCGAAAAGGGGTAGGCAGTGATGGAGGAGGCCAAGCTGCCAAAGCCGGCAACGGGGCAAGGCCGCCCTTGCACACTTGTCATCATGTCCGGGAGTCCCTTTGGGGTGGGGGCACCCTCCGGCGGTGGCATACGCTTGCTCGGGCAGCCACGGAGGAGGCGCCACTCTCGGGCGATGGCACGGAGGGCAAGGGACCCATGGCTGGGGCGGTCAAGGAGGTGCGGCCGCCCTGCCACCCTAGTTACGGAGCCACTTCATGTACGCGGCACGCGAGTTCATCGTAGGGATGCACCTCCAGCCTTGCACCTGGCTCCGGCTCCCAGACTCCTTCGCGAAGGAGATGGCTGGTCGGGCGTCGCTGGGCTTGTTGTTGCAGCCGAATGGCTGCTGCAATGACCCCTCCTGGGTGGCGACAGAGTACACTCCTACCGGCTTCATGTTCTTAAAGTGGGGGTGGAAGTCGTTCGCCCTCGCACGTGGATTGAAGAGGGGCACATCCTCTACTTCAAGTACGATGGGGCCACCACACTCCACATGATGTTCTTGGGGATCATCGGTTGCTGCCTAAAGTGCTGCATGGAGAGCAATGACGTCGGCACCCCCAGTGATGATAATGGTGATGTGTCAACCTCCGACGGAAATGGAAGCAACGACAGCTCCCCCAGTATCAAGAGCGAGGACGAGGACTCTGACTAGTGCAGGATCGATGCCCTAGCTAGTGCCCTGAGGGTAGCGGTCTCCGTCCGAAGCTTTTAGGTCGAGCTGTGACCCGCGGGGTGGCCTCCAAGGAATCAGGTCCCTGAAGGTATGTATGTTGTGCGAGGTGCCATCTATGTGCTCCCTAGCGCTCGCCCCCTAAGGCAACTGCATGAGGATAATTTATGGGGTCTGGGGGCGATACGCGCTCGCCAATTTTCTCATGGGTGTTCCATGAGGGAACGAGCTACCAAGGACCTTGGTGAGGTGGCGTGTGTGGGATCAGGTCCGCAAGCCAGAGCTCAATCACTTGGATTTCTCGATGCTGCATGGATGGACCCGAGCACAGAAGCCGTGTTGTAGCCACCGCTTGTGGGACGGTCAGGAGAAAGGTCCTGAGGGTGTGGCACCCACAGTGCTATGACACCATACATAGGGTTAAGCAAGTAACATAATTCATTGAAGGATACCTAAGTTTGCAACATGACCAAAAGTAAGGCGGTTGCAGGGATGGACCCTGACCAGCTTGAGGATAATGCAGCCCGAAGGACACCCTCAATTTTGAACAAACCAAAAAGTCACCTGGCAATCATGCTACTGCGGGGGTATCGAGTTGCTAGATGAAGTGTGCCGTGGAGGTTCGCCCCTCAGGGGCCGACGGGCTCCCGAGGCCCTAGGATCTCGCGAGAGGCTGGGCGCTCACGAGACTCCATAGCAAGATGTGCCAGCCTCTAGAAGGTGGTGCCAACATTCTCCAAACCAAAGGCATGTAGGTGCGGTTGGTGGAGATGCCCCTGCTTAGACCAGCGCACAACGGCCAGAAGAGGTCCTGGGAGCAGACCTTGTTGAGGCCCACAAAGTCGACGCACATGCGCACCCTGCCACGCTCCTCGGGGACAGTGGCTGAGCTAGCTTGACACGTAGGGTGGCGCTCACCTCGGATGGCGCGTGCCTCTCGTAGATTGTGAATCTCCTGGGTGATGAAATCTTGTGCCTCCGGCGCCTCGCGCTGTTCTCCTTGCTTAAGAACGATGCCATCTGCTCCCTCGGCACACTGCTACTTCTTGAGATTGTGTTGGTTTTTCCCTTGAAGAGGAAAGGGTGATGCAACAAAGTAGAGATAAGTATTTCCCTCAGTTTGAGAACTAAGGTATCAATCCAGTAGGAGACAATGCACAAATCACCAATACCTGCACAAACAATCAAACAACTTGCACCCAACGCGATAAAGGGTTTGTCAATCCCTTCACGGTTACTTGCAAAAGTGTGATCTGATAGAGATAGATAAACAAAAGGTAAAATATATTTGTGTTTTCGATTTATTGAATGGAAAGTAAAAGATTGCAAAATAGTAGGTCAGAAACTAATATGATGGAAATAGACCCTATGGCCATAGGTTTCACTAGAGGCTTCTCTCTTGATAGCAAATAATACGGTGGGTGAAAAAATTACTATTGAGCAATTGATAGAAAAGTGCAAATTTATGAAGATATCTAAGGCAATGATTATGCAATATAGGCATCACGTTTGTATCAAGTAGACCGACTCCTTCCTAATTCTACTACTATTACTCCACACATCGACCGACTCCTGCCTGCATCTAGAGTATTAAGTTCATGAAGAATAGAGTAATGCTTTAAGTAAGATGACATGATGTAGCGGAATTAACTCAAGCAATATGATGAAAACCACATATTGTTATCCTCGATGCCAACTATACAATACGTGCCTCGCTACCCCTTTTGTCACTGGGTGAGATCACCGCAAGATTGAACCCAAAGCAAATCACTTCTCCCATTGCAAGAAAAACCAATCTAGTTGGCCAAACCAAACCAATAATTTGAAGTGAATAACTAAGATACCAAATCATGCATATAAGAATTCAGAGAAGATTCAAATAATATTCATAGATAAGCTGATCGTAAATCCACAATTCATCGGATCTCGACAAACACACCACAAAAGAAGATTACATCAGATAGATCTCCAAGAACATCCAGGAGAACATGGTATTGAGAATCAAATAGAGAGAAGAAGCCATCTAGCTACCAGCTATGGACCCTTAAGTCTTTGGTAAACTACTCACTCTCCATCGGAAGGGCAATGGTGTTGATGTAGATGCCCTCCATAGTGGAATCCTCCTCTGATAGAGTACCAGAAAAGGCCTCCAGATGTGATCTCGCGGATACATAAGGTTACGATGGTGGAAAAGAGGTTTTGGTGCCCCCTCTAGGGTTTCTGGAATATATGTGAATTTATAGGCGAAAGAGGTCGGTGGGAGGAGCCGCGAGGGGCCCCAAGGGTGGGGAGCGCGCCCACCCCCCTAGGGCGCGCCCTCCCCCCTTTTTTCCACCTTGTGGCTCGTCTAACTTGGTTCTCAAGTCTACGGGGTGTCTTTGGGTTTCATTCCATCTGGACTCCGTTTGATATTCCTTTTCTACGAAACACAAAAACAAGGAAAAAAGCATAAACTGGCACTGGGCTCTGGGTTAATAACTTAGTCCCCAAAAAAATATAAAATAGAATATTAATGCATATAAAACATCCAAAACAGATAATATAATAGCATGGAACAATCAAAAACTAAAGATACGTTGGAGACGTATCAAGCATCCCCAAGCTTAATTCCTTCTCGTCCTCGAGTAGGTAAATGATAAAAACGGAATTTTTGATGTGGAATGCTACCTAACATATTTATCAATGTAATTCTTCTTGATTGTGGCATGAATGTTCAGATCCATAAGACTCAAAATAAAAGTTTATCAATATCAAAATAGTAATACTTCAAGCATACCAAAAGCAATCTACGAAGCTTCAAAAATAACATGGCTAAAGAAAGTTATCCGTACAAAATCATAGAGTCTTTTATGCTCCCTCTTCTTAACACAAAGTACACATCATGCCCATCCTGGTGTTAGCCAAGCAACTGTTTTCATACTTTACTTTTTCAAACCTTTTCAACTCTTCATGCCATACATGAGCGTCAGCCATGGACATAGCACTATCGGTGGACTAGAAGGTGGTGGTAGACAAAAGGAGGGAGAAAGTCTCACATCAACTAGGCAAATTAATGGACAATGGAGATGTCCATCAATAGATATCAATGTGAGTAAGTAGGGATCGCCATGTAATGGATGCACTAGAGCCATAAGTGTACGAAATCTCAAAAGAAAACTAAGTGGGAGTGTATCCAACTTGCTTGCTCATGAAGACCTAGGGATTTGAGGAAGCCCATCGTTGGAATATACAAGCCAAGTTCTATAATGAAAAATTCCCAATAGTATATGAAAGTGATAACATTGGAGACTCTCTGTCATGAAGGTCATGGTGTTATTATCAAGCACAAGTGTGGAAAAAGATAGTAACATTGTCCCTTCTCTCTTTTTCTCTCATTTTTTATTTGGGCTCTTTGGCCTATTTTTTGTGGGCTTCTTTGGCCTATCTTATTTATTTGGGATTCTTTGGCCTCTTTTATTTATAATATCACATGGGACAATGCTCTAATAATGAGGATCATCCCAATTTTATTTACTTACAACTCGATATTATAACTGGATACTAGAACAAAATATGACTCTATATGAATGCCGATTGCGGTGTATCGGGATGTGCAATGATCTAGCATAGAAATGACATCAAAAGACGGAAAAAACATGAAAACATCATGCTAGCCGTCTTACTATCATGCAAAGCAATATGACATTGATGGTGCATGTCATAACAAACGGAACGGTGGAGTTAAATGGCGATATATCTCGGAATGGCTATGCAAATGCCATAATAGGTAGGTATGGTGGTTGTTTTGAGGAAGGTTATAAGGTGGTTTGATGCAGCAGTGAAAGTTGCGCGACACTAGAGTGGCTAGCAAGGTGGAAGGGTGAGAGTGCGTATAATCCATGGACTCAACATTAGTCATAAAGAACTCACATACTTATTGCGAAAAATCTATTATCCCTCAAAGCAAAATACTAGGACGCATGCTCCTAGGAGGGAGGTTGATAGGAGTTAACCATCGCGCGCCCCCGGTCTTCACGCGAAGATAAACAATCAAGATACAATGCGCGCCAATTTGGTTACATAGTTAGGAGACCATACTTGCATGCTACGGGAATCACAAACCTTAACACAATTATTTCTTTAACCTCACAAACTACCACTAGCATGATTCTAATATTAACATCTTAACATCTCAAAACAATTATAAGGAATGAAACTTTTCATAGTATTCAATGCTCTATATATGAAAGTTTTTATTATATCACTACAAGAAATATGTCAACTTGTGACCTTGACTATTGGTCACTGAAAGGTCATTATTTTTCATTTGTGACCTTTTTTTTGACCAAAAACAGATGGTCAAAAGCTGAGGGTCGTAAACTGAAATTAACGACCTTCTCTGTGAGAAGGTCATAGACGTTTATGACCAAAATATGCCTACTGTCGTGTTTTGGTCACTAGCAGTCTCCCCAGGCCACGTAGTCATCCAGCATGGCAAGCTAATGTGGCACAAGATTCAGCCCGGTCCAATTCGGTTTTCTACATGGACCTAGCCCATTAATTCAGCCCATTTATGTTTTTTCCTTGATGTTTTTGGGCCTTCTCTATCATGGGCCTTTACCTTTCCACATAGTTCATTTCCTTTTTGTATCTATTTTCTATTTGAGTCGAGGCATGCTTATAGTACTTCTAAATATATTTTCAGCACAAGTTATTTTGGGCCATGGCATCTTAATAGTACAAGTATAATTGGGTCGTGGCCACTATCAGGTCCAGTAAGAACATTTTTCTGGAGAATTTAATGTTCAAGTAAAATGTACACAACACATTACAGGAAAATAACACATACAACAGCAAACAAAAATTTCATTTCACTCCTACAGCTCACTACATCATAGAGAGTACATGACAATCATTGAATTTTTTACTAAGCAGTAGACGAGTACATCTCATTTCAAATAAACAGTACTGCTCTTGGAAGCAAAATAGGCCGCCAAAGGCCATGCTGCGCCATCTTACTCGATCTGGCCCCAAGTAACCAGCAGCGCTGCTTGCTCCCTTGGCCCAGCTCCTTGCTGCCAAGGATGGACGAGACTCGGATGCGGAGCTCCCTGCACATGACATATTGTGTCAATGCTTGCAGCAATAGAAGGAACTCACATACCATAGAACTTGCACAGTAGTGTATCAACACCCCAAAGATTGACTGAATTGAACTGTTGTATAACCAAGTTAGAGCTGGCAGAAGTTGCCGGTAAATAAACATCCATAGAGCTAACATGCTGTATTTCTGTAGAAAGAAGCATCAACTCACTATTCTACACCGAAAGCTAGCCCATACATGCACAGACACCAGAAAGGTACATAGAATAAAGCACAGGGCTAGTACTTGCTACCCTGGTATTTCAGGCATTCTAGTGTTTAGGAGATTTGACTTCCAGCAGAAAATTAAGTCTATCAACAACCCTAGCTAATAATAGCAAATTAAACTGTATACTACCAGGCAAGACACAAACTGCTAGTCCTGATATGAAGTGCAAGCATCTTCAGTAGTTGAATCTAACACATAGTCATATATTAACCAATAGTAAGGGGAAAAAAGAACAGGGAACGGCGAGGTTATACCTGATCTTCTTGAGCCTCTCAAGGTCATCCCCGAGCTTCATGTCGACGGCGTTGGAGATGACCTGGGAGAACCTCCCATCCTTGTAGTCCTTCTTCGTGTTTAGGAACCAGTCCGGCACCTTGAATTGGCGCGGGATGTGCACCACCGCCATCAGAAATCCTTGTCATTTTAACATTCAGTTTGTACATACACTAATTACATATTAATACAAAGGGCCAACAGTAGCCATGCTAAAATCCCTATGAATGTTTGTTCATAGGAAAGCTTTATAAGCATATGAAAGTTCGAATTTGATCAAAATTTCTACTAGACTACCAGTGTTACAATTTATTTAACACGATGACCACCACTATCACAACATGATGTTTATATAATATCTTAAGTGATCAGATTGCATGGCAGGACTACAATATATAGGAGATCCAGGCTTGGATAAAGAAGTACTACTTCAGAAGCAGAACAACACAACATCACTAAGAAGATAATTAGAACCAAGTTGCTGTTGGACGACTGACAAACAACATCTTACAAAGGCAATTCTGATTTCTAGTTGAGCATGCACATTAACCATTAGCATGTGCTGATATGCAACATAGTTTGAAAAGGGTACAGCATGGGAATTTTTAGCAATTTTGTACAGTTGGTGTTGCGTTGATGATGTCGGAATCGCCTGAAAATTCAACAAGGAACAGAGCATGATCAGAAACCCAATTATTGTATATCAAAGTATGAACAAGGCCGCGTGGTGAAATGAAAGCAGTTTATTAGCATTCAGATCAGATGATGATGACAATCATTCGATTCGGTGTACTTAATCATATGCCTATACTAGTTCCTTCAACAAGGTACCAGCATAATTAATTTTCGCAGAGCAACTTCATTAATTGATGATGCAGAATAGAGTAACTTCGTTAATTGATGGTTAAGACAGGTTGCTTTCAAGGGCTCGTAAAATAGACACAACTGCAGATAGGCCGAGTGTGAGAAACATTCACTTCCCATCACACGAAAGTATATGCAATCTCAATAATTAGAACACCCATTACTGTCACTCAAAGATCTTTATAGGGGAAAGAGAAAGAACAGAGAAAGGTAAAGTGTACCAACAAAGCATGCACAAGATGCCTTGTTGGTCTTCTCTGCTTGTGATCACTTTCCTATAATCTTCTTATCTCCTCCACCTTCACACACTTTCTATGTATATAATTTGGTGACATATCTCCGGCAAACCATAATTGGTATCTTTAGTTATGGTATCTTGTATCCTAGAATTGCCAGTTTTATTAGATAAGCTGAGATCACAAAACATAAACAAGACAAGAATTGCTAGTTCTGGTATCTTGTATCCTATGATGCCAGAGACGATTGATGGAGGCACACAAATATCATAAAGAAGTATGCACATATTATGATTGAAATCTTGCTAGCGAGCAGTCAAGTATTAGTCCTTTGCATGTTAGGATACAAATATTATAAACGTTGCTTCACGGCCACTGATTACTACCTCGTTGCCCGGAGATTTTAATCAGTGCCACAACTAGTCACTAGATACAAAACAATTCATATAAACAGGGCATGTGGACCTGTGTGGGTAGTTCTGGTGACTAGATGAGCATGACAAATTAGTTAATGAGGAAGCATGACCAACATCCCACTTGCAGTTGCAAGCAGGCACCCACTTGGGATGTCTGAACTCTCAGCACAATTTCGACCGAGCGGACTCAAAAACAGAGACATGGCAATAATAATGATTAAGGTGTGGGAGAAGGATTGGGGGCCTTGGTGACGGTGAGCATCCTGCTGAGGAGGAACCTAGAGAGGATGTAGTAGTGGTCGGCGTTCTCCCTGAGCCAGACCTTGACCTGACGGTGCAATCACGGCACAGAAGTAGAAGAAATGAGCCCGAATGGTGGCGAGAGTGAGGGGGGCTCATCCTGGGTGGGGAGGAGGGGAGGGACTGACCTTGACGAAGTCGTGCTTGGAGGAGGCGTTGCGGGAGGGGAGCGTCGCGGCCGCGACGGAGAAGGAGCCGTCCTCGCCGGCGGCGTGCTCCGGCGGCGCTGGCGGAGGGTCCGGATCTACACAAGGATCACCACAAGTGGTCCCGATTGGATCTACACGAGGCCGCCGCCCCTCCCCCGCCGCGGGGCCTGGTGCGGACACGGATGGGATTCGGACGCGCGGTAGAGCTGGTTGCCGAGGCGGGCGTGGAGATGGGGTGGGTCGCTGGGATTCATGGCGTGGTGGAGACGCACGTGAGGAGGGGAGGAGGAGAGGGCGAGGGAAGGAGGGCGCCGCCGCCGGCGATGGGAGAGTGAGGCGGTGTCGATCTGGATCATGGAGAGAGAGGGAGGCGGCGGTGATCTGGATCAGGGAGAGAGAGAGGGAGGCGGCAGGAGAAAGGGAGGAAGAGTGATCTGGGTAGGGTTTGGTGCGGATGGATGGATGGATGGTTCGATTGCTAACAATGGATGGATGGATGTCTGCCATGTCATCGAACCGTGTGACAAATGGTTCCACCAATCAGAATCTAGCATATGTGGTTGTGTTTTTTCTTGTTTGTTTCTTTTATATTTTTTACCCTCTTATTTCGGGTAAACACTCAACACATTAGCCACATGTTGTACGTTTAAATGACCCAATATTTTCCACATATGTGTATCTTAGGATTTCAAACAATGATGATTTATTTTGGGTAAACACTCAATTCATTTTCTAATTCTTCGACTGGTCGAAATGAGTTTTTTGTGAAGGACCTACCATATATTTGTTGCAATATTGGATCAAATAATTTTTATTAAATACTAGGCCATATATAATGCACAATTGACCAAATGGTTGGGTGTCAAAAGTTTGTATCCACCTCTGGTGAAAAAGACAAATTTTCGTCGATCCAGCTGGAAGCGAGTAAAATTTCAACTGCGGCTGCCTCATAATTTACTCTTTATTTTTTCCAAAAAATCATTTCTAGGTACATAAGTATCTATTTTATCAGAGAAACACAAAAGGTTTTCCAAGATTCAACCACTAGCTAGGAACGGTCATGCCCGCCGTTTTGACTGCATTTTGAAACGGGCATAAAAAATTCAAAACAAATCAAAAACTTGGAAAACCTTCGCATTGTGTCATTATATGTGACCAAGTTATCATAAAAAATAATAAACTTGTAATATGGCAATTCTAATTAAAAATTGTTCTCATAAATGAGCTATCATGTGTGAAGATTCATGGCTTTCAAGCCAAATGATCAATCTTATGGCCACATTCATGGCATAGTTTGTTCAAATGATCTCATTTCGTTCATAGGGGTCCATCTTGTAATAGCAAACAATGTTGCCTAAGGAAGTTCTCATTTTCTTTGGACGAAAAAATCATATTGCATTTTTCGAGTGCCCAAAATGAGGTTTTTTTGTGAAGGACATACCAAATAATTGTTGCAAAATTGGACCAAATCAATTTGCTAAAATACTAGGCCATATTTAATGCACAATTTAACAAATGGTTGGGTGTCCAAAGCTTTTATCCACCACTCGTGAAAAATAGAAATTTCAGCCGATTTAGCTGGAAACGGGTCAAATTTGAACTCCATCTGCTTCATAGTTTGCTCTTTATTTTTTCAAAAATCATTTATAGTTACATAAGTATCTATTTAATCAGAGAAACAACAAAAAATATTCCAAGATTCAACCAGTAGCTAGGAACGGTCATTCCCGCTGTTTTGACCACATTCTGAAACGGGCATAAAAAATTAAAAAAAAATCAAAAAATTGGTAAACCTTCGCATTGTGTCATTATATGTGGCCAAGTTACCAGCAAAAATTATAAACTTGTAATGCGGCAATTATTTTAAAAAGTGTTATCAGAAACGAGCTATCATGCGTGAAGATTCATGGCTTTCAAGCGAGATGATAAATCTTATGGCCACATTCATGACATTGTTTGTTAAAATAATCACATATTGTGCATGAGGGTGCATATTTGAATGGCAAACAATGTTGCCTAAGGAAGTTTTCATTTTGTTTGGACGAAAAATTCATTTTCCATTTTTCGAGTGCCCAAAAGGAGGTTTTTTTTGTGAAGGACCTCCCATATATTTGCTGCAAAATTGGACCAAATCATTTTTATAAAATACTAGGCCATATTTAATGCACAATTAACCAAATGGTTGGGTGTAAAAAGTTTTGATCCACCTCTCGTGAAAAAGACAAATTTCCGCCGATTCAGTTGGAAGCGGGTCAAATTTGAACTACAGCTGCCTCATAGTTTGCTATTAATTTTTTCAAAAAACCATTTTTAGGTTAAAAAAAGTATCTATTTAATTAGAGAAACACCAAAAGTTCTCCAAGATTCAATCACTAGCTAGGAACGGTCATTCCCGTCGTTTTAACCGCATTTTGAAACGGGCATAAAAAATTCAAAAAAAAATCAAAAAATTGGAAAACCTTCGCATTGTGTCATTATATGACCAAGTTGCCGGAAAAATAATAAACTTGTAATACGGCAATTCTTTTAAAAAAGTGTTCTCAGAAATGAGTTATCATGCGTGAAGATTCATGGCTTTCAAGCCAAATGGTCAAGCCTATGGCCACATTCATGGCATAGTTTGTTCAAATGATCTCATATTGTGCGCAAGGGTGCATCTTGGAATGGCAAACAATATTGCCTAAGGAAGTTTTCATTTTCTTTGGACGAAAAAATCATTTTCCATTTTTTGAATGCCCAAAAGGAGGTTTTTTTGTGAAGGACCTCCCAAATAATCGTTGCAAAATTGGACCAAATCAATTTTCTAAAATACTAGGACATATTTAATGCACAATTGACAAAATGGTTGGGTGTAAAAGTTTTGATCCACCTCTCGTGAAAAAGACAAATTTCCACCTATTCAGTTTGAAGCGGGTCAAATTTGAACTACAGCTGCCTCATAGTTTGCTATTTATTTTTTCCAATAATCATTTCTAGTTACATAAGTACCTATTTAATCATAAATACATGGTTTGGTGGCGATACGTTGAGGTTTGGGCAATGGTCGAGGGCCCCAACTCTAGAACGCGTAAACTCGCATGACCGTCGCGTGGTCACCGCGTGACTGTGGCGTTGCCATGTGTTCTGGGCGGCCTAGGCATGTCTAGTGGGTTGGGCACTCCCCAGGTAGGTGCTAGGAAGAAAATTACAACATAATATTCTCACGAGGAGACCGATCGATGCTCAAACATGAATTAGCAGCCAAGTGTTTGATTAGCGGTACGGGAAATGCACATGGCTAATGGGCGTGAGTTTTGGTTGAGGATGATCAGTTACTAAGAAGACCGTCTTCACAAATTTTCAGCTCAAAGGGAGGAGTCTAGGTGGTACTTGCTTTGCAAAGTACCACAATGGACATAAATACGAATGTTGAAGCTGGGCTCAAATAATGAATGGATTGAGCTGGCATTTGGTGGAGGATAGTTATTTGGGCATAGGAAAGCACTGTAGAAAATGGATACCATTTGGACATGCCGAAGTGGTACTTCCTTCACAAAGTGTTTTTTGAACAGAATATGAAAATGAATATTTTTGAATTATTTTTGAACTAGGCAAGGAAGGTTTTACATATTTGACGAAGATATGACCCAAAGAATTTATGATATTTTTTGGGGAATTTTGGGAATGACAGAAATATAGGTTGCTTCACAACCTAGGGCAAAAACTGCCACATGGACATGACACATAGGCCAAAGTGATGAGGTGGCGCCTTGTCGTAGCAACCCACCACAATTTACAAGGTTATGACCATCTATATTGGTCATGATCAGCTAGAAATAAGGCAGCGGACCGGTGCTATCTGCTTTATGACCATTTTGTGTAAGGAAATTATGACCTTTCTGACCAAAATGGTCGTTATAGTTTAGGGTTTGGAGCCCCCCGAACAGCTTTTGACCAATTGGTCTGAAATGTTCATAGATCTATGTCCAATTCTTCCAGGGTCACTAACAGAAGGTCATAAGTTGACATATTTCTTGTAGTGTATCTTCCTTGGATGCCTATCATATTAGGACTAGATTCGTAACCGAAGCAAATTACCATGCTGTTTTTAAAGACTCTCAAAATAAAATAAGTGAAGCAAGAGGGTTCAACAATTTCTATAAAATAAAACCACCGTCGTGCTCTAAAAAAGATATAAGCGAAGTACTATAGCGAAATTTCCTAGCTCAAAAGATATAAGTGAAGCACATAGAGTATTCTAATAAATCACGATTCAAGCGTGTCCCTCTCAAAAGGTGTGTACAGCAAGGATGATTGTGGAAAACTAAAAATCAAAGAATCATATCACAAGACGCTCCAAGCAAAACACATATCATGTGGTGAATAAAAATATATCCTCAACTTAAGTTACCGATAGACGAAGATGAAAGAGGGGATACCTTCCCGGGGCATCCCCAAGCTTAGGATCTTGGTTGTCCTTGAATATTACCTTGGGGTGCCTTGGGAATCCCCAAGCTTAGGTTCTTGCCACTCCTTATTCCATAGTCCATCAAATCCTTACCCAAAACTTGAAAACTTCACAACACGAAACTCAACAGAAAACTTGTGAGATCCGTTAGAGAAACGAAGCAAATAACATACTATTGTGATCTCATTCTTATTTTATATCGGTGTAATATCTACTGTATTCCAACTTTTCCATGGTTCGGGCCCCCCGATACTAGCCATAGATTCATCAAAATAAGCAAACAACACATAGAAAACAAAATCTGTCAAAAGCAGAACAATTTGTGGCAATCTGAAAACTTTGCAAACTTCTGGTACTCTAAAAATTCCGAAACATTAGTACAACATGGGGAATTTGTACATCAGTTTTGTGTAAACATTTCAGAAGGTTTTCAGATTCCAGCGAATTATCGAATTTTCTGCACTGGGCGCAAAAGTTTATGATTTTCAAGAAAATCAAGTCAACGATCACCGTAAGCCATCCCAAAGGTCTTACTTGGCTAAAGAACTAATTAAAACACCAAAACACAATAACTACAGAAGTAATAATGTGTATTTATTGAAAAATAGAACCACAAAGCAAAGAAGAAAAATAAAATTAGGTTGCCTCCCAACAAGCGCTATTGTTTAAGGCCCCTAGCTATGCATAAAACATAGATCTAAGTATTGTCATAGTAATGATAAGGCAAATCTCGAAAGCTCATCTCATACTCTCTTCGTTCATCGGCAAGTTTTCTTTGTGGTAAACATAAGTAATCAAAAGGGCTAAATTCAATGGGATAAGGATACCTAAGATCAAGCTCGGGAGGAATAGGTTCCTCTTGCGAGCCCTCATATTGTATGACTAATTCATCATTATAAGCTTTCTTTTGGCAAAAAGTCATGAGCCTACTTCCAAAAAAGAAACCCGATCCGTTGTTTTGAATAGAAAAATCTTCATTAAGCTCAGAAATTTTATCAACTAAAGCATCCGTAGGAACCTTTTTCTCAATTTTTCATTATAACCAACAGGATCGAGAGATCGCGAACGCATTATTTCTTCTTAGTTAAAGAGAATCCCCTCTATGGGAGGGCGACCGCCGTCAACTTTGTAATGCACACAAATTTCACTGGCTTCTTTCATAACAAATCTAAACTCATGAGCTAGAAATATAGTGACAGCGCGCTTAACAGAAGAATGCTCGATATTAGAAAATTCCAGAAAAATCGTTTGTATGCCTAGGTGCATATGAACAAATTGTCTTTCAAGTTCAACTATAAGCAAAGATATAGCATCCACAAGGCTATTAGTTTTATGAATAATAGATATGCCTAACGTGGGAAGCGCACCAGCACAAGTAAAGAAATATTGAATAACCCCTTTTCCAATAATGTTGTCGCTACCAATGCCGAATTTTTTAGTGTGCAAGATAGTAGATTTTTCATGGGGATCATTATTAGCAAAATTATCAAAGTTTCCCTCTTTGTTACTATCATCCTTTTCAGGAAGAGCTTCCCCAGTTTCAGACATAGTGACGAAAACCAATCTAACGAACAAGCAGACAAGCAAAAAGGCAAACGGAAAAAGGGCGAGCACAAAGGATGAAGGAAAAAGGCAAAGGAAAAGGCAAATCTTTTTGTGTTTTCCAGAAAACGTTTTAGAAGTGGGGGTGAGGAAAACAAGAGGCGAATGACAAATAATGTAAATGCAAGAGATGAGAGTTTTATGATGGGTACTTGGTGTGTCTTTATTTGGCGTAGATCTCCCCGACAACGGCTCCAGTAATTCTTCATGCTACTTCTTGAGCTTGCGTTGGTTTTTTCTCTTGAAGAGGAAAGGGAGATGCAGCAAAGTAGAGATAAGTATTTCCCTCGGTCTGTGAACCAAGGTATCAATACAGTAGGAGACAACGCACAAATCACCAATACGTGCACAAACAATCAAACAACTTGCACCCAACGCGATAAATGGGTTGTCAATCCCTTCACGGTTACTTGCAAAAGTGAGATCTGATAAAGATAGATAAACAAAAAGTAAAATGTTTTTGGGTTTTTGGTTTATAGATTGGAAAGTAAAAGATTGCGAAATAGTAGATTGGAAACTAATATGATGGAAAATAGACCTGGGGCCATAGGTTTCACTAGAGGCTTCTCTCCTGATAGCAAATAATACGGTGGGTGAACAAATTGCTGTCGAGCAATTGATAGAAAGCGCAAAGTTATGAACATATCTAAGGCAATGATTATGCAATATAGGAATCACGTTTGTACCAAGTAGACTGACTCCTGCCTGCATCTACTACTATTACTCCACACATCGATTAAATCCTGCCTGCATCTAGAGTATTAAGTTCATGAAGAACAGAGTAACGCTTTAAGATGACATGATAAAAACCCCACCTTGTAATCCTCGATAGCAATAATATAATACATGCCTCGCTACCCCTTTTGTCAATTGGTGAGATCATCGCAAGATTGAAACCAAAGCAAAGCACTTCTCCCATTGCAAGAAAAACCAATCTAGTTGGCCAAACCAAAACCGATAATTTGAAGAGAATTACTAAGATATCAAATCATGCATATAAGAATTCTGAGAAGATACAAATAATATTTATAGATAAGCTGATCATAAATCCGCAATTCATGGGATCTCGATAAACACACCGCAAAAGAAGATTACATCGGATTGATCTCCAAGAATATCGAGGAGAACGTGGTATTGAGAATCAAAGAGAGAGAAGAAGCCATCTAGCTACTAGCTATCGACCCGTAGGTCTGTGGTAAACTACTCATGCTTCATCGGAAGGGCAATGGTGTTGATGTAGATGCCATCCGTGGTGGAATCCCCCTCTAGCTGAGTACTGGAAAAGGCCTCCAGATTGGATCTCGCGGATACAGAAGGTTACGGAGGTGGAAAAGTGGTTTCGGTGCCCAACTATGGTTTCTGGAATATATGTGAATTTATAGGCGAAAGAGGTCGGTGGGAGGAGCTGTGAGGGGCCCACAAGCGTGGGCGCTCGCCCACCCCCATTGTTGCCTCCTCGTGGCTCCTCTCACTTGGTTCTCAAGTCTACGATGTGTCTTCGGGTCCAAGAAAAATCATCACGAAGGTGTCATTTCGTTTGGACTCTGTTTGATATTCCTTTTCTGTGAAACTCAAAAACAAGAAACAAACAGAAACTGACACTGGTCTCTAGGTTAATAAGTTAGTCACAAAAATAATATAAAATAGCATATTAATGAATATTACACATCCAAAGTAGATAATATAATACCATGGAACAATAAAAAATTATAGATACGTTGGAGACGTATCACACACTGGTCAGGTCAGACACTCTCCAAATGGAAGCCCCCGAGCCTGCTAAACGGGAGGCGTGGGTACACCTTCCTATATGGGAGGAGGGAATGACCTAGTGGCGTGGATGGGGGCCACAGGGTCGGCTTCAGCTGTCGCCTTCTTCATCTTGGCGGGGCCTGTGGAGGCATCAGCTCCTTCCTCGCGGGCGCGACCTCAGAGGACTAGCACCACCTCCATCCCCCGAGTGTTCGGCCACAACAGCCTTGTAAGCATGCTCGAGTGAGCAAACGAGGTCCTTTTCTTCGCATGTGATAGCGATGACGCCGCTACAGCTTGGCATCTTGAGAAAATTATAGCCGTGGTGGGTCGCTGCCATGAACTTGGCGAGCGGAGGGTACCCTAGGACGGCGTTGTAGGGTAGGCCAATGTGCGCCATGTCGAAATCGTTGTGCTCTATACGGTTGTTGTCATTAGTGCCAAAGGTGTCAGAGGCGCACTTGCCCCAAGGGGCTGGTAGATCCATTTATCACCCCGGAGAGGGGCTTGGTCAGCACCATCTGGTCATAGGGCACCTAGAGCGTCTCGATGGTCTTGATGGAGATGACACTAAGGCCCGTGCCCCTGTCGATGAGGTGTTTGGTGACTGCCACATTGATGATGGCGAGGATGCAGAGCAGGAGGAGTGCGGCAGCAGCGGCCATGGTCTTGAGGTGGTCCTTGGAGTCGAATGTAATGGCCTACTAGGACCACTTGAGGGGCTGCATAGCCTCAAGCCTTGGGAGGGCAGCTTTCACCTCACGAGAGGATTGCTTGAAGAGGTGATTGGACGCAGTGGCTTGGGCCCCACTGAGGATGCAGGCTACCGCGCGAGGCTCCTTGTAGCCCCTATACCCCTCGTCTTGCATATTGTTGTGGATCCTTCTAGGTGGTGGTAGTGGTGGAAGGGCAGTGTTACCCTGAGGACACGCCTCGCGAGGCTGGTTGTTGGTGCAATGAACCCTTGGTCCGTTGCTGCAGACTGCGCACATGCCCAAGGGCAAGTTTGCAGCACCAAGATCATATCAAGGCACGGAGGGATCAACTCTTTTAGGAATCGGAGAGCTGGTCGAGGAGATGAAGTCGCCCAAGACTAGTCGAAGAGACAAGATACCACCAGAAGAAGATCCTTCCTTGCCGAGAACGCAAGCCTGGCGAGGTTGGAACGCCCCGGAAGCAAGCCTCCAAGATCGCCCCGGCAGGCCTGCCGGGGCTCGCGGAGGCAAATCATCCCATTACGCTACCTCATAGCGATGCCCATCGTCGATCAGTGCGGTGTCAAGCTCCTAACTGGCTTAGTCGCAACTCCCTGCCACATGGCGGCCACTTCCTACAGCAAAACCCTCCAAGTGACACCCGTCCAAAGACATGTCAAGCAAGTCGGCGTGAAGCTAGCAAAACAGCCTGGCAGGGCCTGCCGGGCGAGCCATGATGTGACACTAAGCGACGCAGTTAATGCGCTCTGTCAGCCTGCAGAGTTAGGTATGATAGTTCTGTTCGCTATCTAATCAGTATGGAAAGACTGATTTGCCACTGTGGTGACCCCTTCATCTATAAAAGGAGGCAAGGATTCGGTAGATCTGAACCCTCACACACTCATCCGCGCATAGATACTCGCCCCGAGGCAACCCTGTCGGGCAAGAGTGCCGCGCTTTTTCCACCTTCCACCATCAATCCACCAAAGTAGCAGTAGGGTTTTACGCCTCACGCTGGCCCGAACCTGGGTAAAAATTGCCCGTGTGATCTCTGTCGTGCTGCACTACGCTCCTTGTTTTATAAGAGAGTCCACCCCGGATAGCTAGGTTGCCTGGTACCACACTGCTTGTTATATATGAGAAACTAATCATATTTCATGTTACTACGTGTGCTCGGTGGACAATATATATAACATGTAGAGTAAAAAAGCGATGCAGCAAGTGTACAACCTCTTTGGCGAAGGCATGTCGATCTCAGCATCATCGGGTTGGTCGCTGAGGATGCTGTGGCTGATGTGGCAGTTGGAGGAGGGGAAGAAGATCTTAGGCGCCTGGAGATGGAGCCAAATGTACTGCTCGGCTATGATGGAGGGTTTCATTGTTGGAGCAGCTCTGGTGAGTTGTACGATGGCGAGGCTGAAGCAGGACAAGAGAGACAATGTTAACCTGAGTGGAATTCTAATAGCATCTCCAATAGATGATGTAAAATACATAAACACAAAGTGCTAGATGTTAAATACATCATCCGCTCATCTCTGAAGTTAACTGTTGAAACTGATTTTAACAGTCAAAACTGAATTTGATGGACGAAACTGAATTTTGCTATCGAAACGGAATTTTACTGTCGAAACTGAATGCACATGTAGCAGAAAAGCAGTAGCAGTAGCAGCGCCCGGAGCAGCAGTGCGTGTGAGAGCTGGGGCAGCTGGTTGTGTAGCAGCATCTCGGGTAACGGCTGTAGGGGCTGGAGCGAGAGCAGGATCTGCTGCTCGTGCAGCAGCAACGCAAGGAAGACTAGAGCAGCTGCGCAAGCAACAGCAACAGCGCAAGCCAGAGCAAGAGCAGACCAGGCAAGGGACCGGAGAGCAAGAGCAGAGCAGGAGCGCAAGCGAGAGCCAAAGCAGTAGCAGCTCCGACTGATGTGGACGCCGCTGCCGAGGGAGCGACGCCATAAAGGAAGTGGCCGGCGACGCCGCTGTAGATGGAGTTGCGCCATGGCGGCTCGGGACCGAGCGCCGGTAGCACCATGAGATCGAAGCAAGAAGAAAATACAGCAATTACTGTAGAATCTCTTTGGTGGCGCCGATTAGGCCTCAGCTTCATCCGAGAAATCGGTGATGATGCTGCTCTTCCGGCAGTGTGGGAATGGAGGTGGCGCGAAAGGTGAGGGGAATGTCGGGCAGCTCCTTGGAGGTGGAGGATGGTTTGGCTGAACCGGCGAGATGACGAGATCGACGATGGATCCTCATCTGGTGCGGTGGATGAGGGAGGTCGAGGTGTTGCGATGGACGACGTCATCGGGGAAGAGGCTCCGGCTGGGTGGTGGACAGAGGAGCGTGTGGGGCTTCATGGGTTTTCGCGGCCTTGGTGTTCGAATGCGGGCAGCGGAGGCGATGGTAGGGGGAACCACGGCTTAGGGACACACTTTTCTGAAATGTGAGGTAAGTTACGAAAATTAACCCACCGATTTGAACTAGGTGGTTCTTTCAGTTTAGGGGGTATCACGGGAATTTTGCTTGTCGGTATTTCGCAGGAGGTGGGAGTTTTCGTGCGTGTTATAATTATGGGATGGCAACGCGCGGGTTGAGATGGAGGGAGTTTTTTGAGCACAACGAGGCAAAGAGACAGCTTCAAATTTTGGCATAACAAGGTGTGTGTTAATTTTCAGGAGAATGATACGCTACCAAATCAATTCGCACAACACAAGAGAGTGTCTTGTCCCGTTTTGCTGTATGAATGACTTCAAATGCCATTCAATGCTTTGAATCCATGTTATGTTTTTATAATGCATGTAACCTACTCGGATGAACATTTTAGGGCATTCCAAATGTATACTACTAGATGCAATATGAACTAAATTTGAATTCGTTTCTCTATTTGAATAAGATCTACAATCATGATTGTTGTAAAATTAAACCATCATTTGTATATTATTTTGGCAACACACAACATGGTTATTGTCAGGTTAGATATCAACTACTTGTAGCATTAAACTTGAATTTAATATTTTGAATCCACTGTATAATGATTTCAAATAATAGTACATTTCAGGCTCTAGCTAGATCTCCATAATCTAAAACATGTTTCATATGGATAGTGTGTTTATGACACAATTTATGCATGGTGCCCCGCCCCCACAACTACAAGTATTTAGATGTGAGCTGCAAAAGCCACGCATTATCACAAATTCAGAACGTGGTGTGCATAGATGCAATGTGGTCACGCGATGCCTGCCATCGGTATCTGAATTTCAAATGAAATGTGAGATTGTTTATATATATATATATATATATATATATATATATATATATATATATATATATATATATATATATATATATATATAGTATAGCATGTTCAAAACCACACCACGCATATCACTAATACATTCACGTGTGCATGGGTTTAAAACACCATGGTCTATTATTCAAATATTTGAATCCACTTTTACAAGGTATGATCTCTTTTAGTCAAGTACACCCATACACTCCTCTTCTCTATATAGCTACCACTTAGTTTCTGGTGCATGCACACACCCCTCCTCCCTCCCTCAACATTCTCTAGATTGCACTCATTCGTTAATTATTCCTTAGGTCATTCTCCCACTGTCTTTATAGGTGTCCTCAGGTCCTTATTTTCGACACACATCGATCGGTATACCTCTCTGGTCAGGCCTGCCTACGACATACACACTTTCCCTCTTCTCCTCTCACCCTCCTTTCCCCCTCTCTATCTCTCACACGCTCACATGCAAATGGACACTCTCGTCCCTCTTTTCATCGGTCTCACACTCACACACTCGTCCCTTCTCTCTGTCTGGTACGCCTCTTGCACCACATCATCCTAGCTGCATCCCTTTATCTGTATATGTCTATCCGACCTTATTTGCCTAAAAAACAAGCAAGCGTATACCAATCGATCTCCATCTATACATATAGCTAGGTCAATTATCCCTCATTTTCCCCACACATCGATCGATCTAGCTCAATAGTTATATCTCGATCTCCCTTTCCTCGACACAAAAATTTATCTACCTGTCTAGATAGGCCTGCCAGTGACACACATATATCTCCCCCCTCATCATCCATGCATGCCTCCTGCCCCGTCTCTCACCCGCACGCATTCACGCACAAGAAAGCACACGCACACACACACACGCCTCTCTTATTGATTGCAGTTGTACCCTCTATTTATCTACTAGCTAGGCCTCTCGCACCATCGTCTCCAAGAAGCAACTCCACCAACCCCCCTACACCACCCTAGCTCGATCTATCTCCCAACCATATTCCTCTCCAACACATGTATGAATGCCCATCGATCTCCCTCGATACGTCGCTAGGTCTCTTCTTATCCACACATGTACCAGTCGATCTACCTCTCTAGTTAGCCCCCCCCTCCACGGCGACATGCACTAATAGATCGAAAAGTATAGTCAGCTCCCCCTGGCACACACAAAATTCCCTTTTCCCTCTCACGTTCCAGTAGGTTGGCCGTCCTATATCTTTGACGTGCGCACACATAATTTCGCAGCCTCTCTTTATCGATCTCGCACCCATACACTCCATCCCTATCTTCAGTTATATCGACAACACATGCCGATGATCCCTCCCCTCTCTTCTAATGGATCACATTATGTGTACGAAATACTCCTGTCTAGCTAGGCCTCAATTTCACACACATTGCGTATGTTCCATTTTTTGGTTTGAGACATATTCGACACATATTCCCTATCAGTGTCTCCCGCACAAAAATACACTCACAAAATCAACCGCATAAAACACACTCACGAACACACACACCATCTTTCTCATAAATCCCCACATAGGTGGGGTACGTGCAGGAAGAGAAGAGGTGCACGCAACAACGATTGTACTACCACACACCCCCGCGGGTACACCATGGACCTCATTTCTGTAGGAAAAAGGCAGCCCATGTTCTAAAAATTTGACGCATGTAGTGATTGTCCACTTGATGGAGGGTCGTGTACCATGCCTGGAGGAAAGAAAGTGCGACACGTTTTATTAAGCAAATGGATGCACTATATATATAATATAGGCAGGATCCGATGCTCTGCCTGCTGGGGTTGGTCTCTTCACAGTTCACACTCTCTCACAAAAATGGCAGTGGACACTCTCTCTCTCACCACTAGTCACTGATCCGGTCGGATCCCATCGGCTGGCAGAAAGGGATGTTATGAAGCGTTGCTCTGTTCGCTGGCGCCGAGGCAGGAAACCCACTGTCGGCGCGTCCCGATCTACAGTACACGTTGTTCTCTAGGACAACCGGAGCGGTAGGGCCTTCGCCCCTTGCTCGCTGCCGCATCATATCCCGTTCGGCGATGCCCTCCGCGTTACACCCCGATGACCCTCAGGTATAGCTTCCTCTAAAACCGGCCATGCTCCACTGCCCAACTTCCCACGTCGCTGCCTGTAGATCTTCCACAGTCTGTTCCTAAAACTTAGCTCGGCCGGCGTACTTTCCATGTTGCAATCTCCTCCTCACACCATTTTAGATAAAGAACTGTGATGATATCTTCCCTTAGGCCAAGGAATGTGCTTCTTTTTTGTCGTCGTATGTGTCATCATGTGTCATTGGCCAGTAATTGTTTCCTTTCAACCTCTTTTTTGCAAACAGGGTTATCCATTCTACCTCGTTGCTATGGCGACCTTTTGGTGAACTGTAGAAATCACTTTTTCTTTAAGAGTGTCTTGTGCAGTTCCACTAAAATGTCACACGGGCAACGTCTCCACATTTCAGTGCGACTACACAAAGGGAGATCAGTTTTGCTATCCTCATCCAACTCCGAGCCTAATCTTCTCCAATAAGTGGTTAGTTTTATGTATAATTGCAAAGGTGACCGGCTTCTACTTGTGTGTGTATGTTTCATCAACAACTACTGGTGCCACTATTAATGCTATAACACCTATTCAATATCTTCGCAAACAGGCATGCTCAACTAGCTCTGTTTTAGTGGAACCGCACAACATGATCGGATGGCCCATGTCCTCCATAAAACCCTTTCTTGGCTAACATTTCTTGTTCAGTTCAACAGAGTTGCGTGAAACTAGCTGCCAACAAGTGACGCCAGGAAATGGAACCACGCCTATGGATATCATCCTTCAGTTTTTTAATTTTCTTTATTTGTACACATTCTCACAACTTTGTATTCGGCTGTGATGTATATATGATCTGTGAATCATTGAGATGCATTAGCATGCATGTTAGTTTCCTTTGTATTTGGTGGAACATTGTAACGAGACAACTTTGGAGGCGCATGACACATGTAACCAAGTTGAAAGCTTCATAGCATTACAACAAACTTTCATTATGCTAGAAAATTAAATAAAAAAGACGAACCAAAGGGCTTATGTCACGCCCAAGATGCGATTATATCCCGATCACGTGACACACTCATGATTGGGGCACAACCGCATTTCGGGCGCTTAGCAAGATGGAAATCATTACATCGTACCATTACATAATTACATGGCGGATACATACAAATCATACAACTCACATGAATACAACATCAACACATACAAGGCATCCGTCTACGGATGGAAAACATGAAAAGCTCAACGACATCCATCTGATATCCCAGGCTGCCGACCAGGAACCTAACCCAAGACTGATGAAGAAGAAGAAGAAGGAACTCCAACACAAGTAAACTTCGCTCTCACATCAAGTCATCGGAAACCTGCACCTGCAACTGTTGTTGTAGTATCTGTGAGCCACGAGGACTCAACAATCCCATAACCATGGGTATCAAGACTAGCAAATCTTAATGGGTACGAAGAGGTTAAGTGGTAAGGTTGCAGCAGCGGCTAAGCAAAAGTATGGTGGCTAACTTACGAGTACAAGAATAAGATGAGCATCTACGCAAATGGTCGCAAACTAGTAATGATCGCTAAGAGATCCTCAACTACCTATGAGTCAAACATAACCCCACCGTGTTCTCTACTCCAAGTGAAAAGAGACGGTCACGGTTACTCACACAGTTCGTGTATTTTATTTCGGATCCTCTGTCAAGTTTTCTACAACCGGACATTAACAAATTCCAATCTACCACATAACCGCGGGCACGGCTTTAAAAAATCATAACCCTGCAGGGGTGTCCTAACTTGGCCCATCACAAGCTCTCATGATCGGCAGAGGTAAAAATACCCCTTATCTTCGGGACAACCCGATCAGATTCGGAATCCCTGTGCATAAGACATTTCAACAATGGTAAAACAAGTCCAGCAAGACCTCAAGACGTGTCGACACCCTGATAGTAGCCGCGCGTATCTCGTCTCCGTCCATGTCCGGATTGTCCAAACTTCTGGTAGGCCAAATACCAGAGTTGCCCCTGGCGGTCACCGGCGGTTGACAGGTTTGGAACAATACTCATGAGGAGGACTGGCCCGGGTTGTAAATTAAGTCCTCGGGGTCCGGAAAGTCCCTATGCAAGTTATTTAGTTATGGAAAATGCTAAAACCAAAGTTGGGCCTTGCTGGAGGAGTTTTATCCAAAGCGAACTTTCAAGGGGTCCCCATATACCCAACCGCGTTAGGAATGCGAAATCAAGGAACATAACACTGATTTATCGGTTCTTAAGGCGGCATGAGTGGAACAAAACACCGAGAAAAGGCCAATCCTTCCACCCATTGCCAAGTATATATGGGTGTTAATTAATATATGATATATTGTGATATTCCAACAACCAAGATCAAACATGGAGCAATCTTCAGCTTCACCTGCAACTAATAACGCTATAAGAGGGGCTGAGCGAGCGGGTAACATAGTGTGGGAACCCCGACTCATAAGTCGAGATCACCGAATGCACGTGTATAGTGATCTCAGAGATCAATGCTCACTGAACACACAGAAGCTGAATAACAAGAGTCTTACATCCATACATACCGTATTACACAAATAGGACCATAACGATCAAGCCTTGAGTATAACGTTGCAGCGGAAATCTTCAATAACAACATGGACCCATGCCATCTGCCTTAACCCTACAGGCATTCTGACTGGGAAGCGTCCTAGCTCGCATGCTCGTCACCAAGAAATCTTCATCATAACCTGTTCTCTCATGCCTGGCCAATAAAATAACCAGTGGCAAGCCAATGAGTACTTTGAATGTACTTGCAAGCAACCCAAGTGTGATGACAGAATAATTATGCAAGGCTCTACTGCTAGATTGGCAGTTTTGCGGAAAGCTAGTTTTTCACATGCAAGTATGATCAACATATAACATGGACATGCATGTGTCTGTAACAAGTATCAGGAGGTTACAGACATCATTATCGAGAAGGAGTTGTAATCAACTCATGCTCAAGCTCATTGAGATTTCCTCAAGAATCACATCATCAATATCACAGAACCGCGTTGTTTCCTCACACACACACACCAGGTTTCGCAAACATTGGACGTAGACCAAGAGCGGTTACCCAACTGTCCTTGACCGTGGACACGGCTATTCGAATAGTTTTACACTCTGCAGAGCTTGCACACTTTACCCACTAGATCCGGGGAACTTCCGTGACATCCACGACCTGCGGTACCTCAAGTACCCGGGGTAAGCACCCAATCACTATCTTTACCTAGGCGACACTAATATGGAGTCCACTCGATTGGTAGCAACCCCCGTGCCCCACATTTCACATCTTAAAATTTTGGAGCCTCGCTCCCATATTCATCACATACCACAAGCACACGGTACCAACGGTGTGTCCGGTGCCATGTAAAGACAGTCATGGCCGCCTATCCAAGCGCGACCCCGTCCCAAGAGTGACCTCATGTCACCCCCGTCACTAGTTATGCGGGCACCATGCTAGTATCGGCCTAGGTAATCAATAATGCCCTTTCCCATATAAGGGTAGAGTGGTTGCGCATGTAAGGTTGGAATAACGGTCGTAACTTAAACCAATCCGTTTTCAAAACAACACACACACTTTCCTCGGTACACCACTTTGTCATCAAGTGGTTACCCATCTCACCATCTCCCTCGGGCATAAATGGCACCCGACGGGGTTTTCGAAAAGTCTTTTGAAAGTATTCTGCCTCCGTCACCGTGCATATACCCGTCCCATTTGTGTAGCCACTATTAAAGCAACCTAACTACTCCCACCCACATAACCCTCATAGGAAGGTAGGGTCATGTTTGATGCAAGTTTCAATAGTAAGTAACAAAGGTACCAACCAAAGTGGTCACCTCTTTTATATGATTCCGATGCATTGATAATAGGGTGCTATGAGACATGCATAAAAAGGTTTCTCGAACATGGTCAAAGGGCTGCTTGCCTTATTCTTCCGAGTCTTCAAACCTTCTGGTCCACCTCCAAGTACTTCGTTTATTTCGTCAACTAACGATGGAAACCAACATAATAAGCAACACAATCAAAGCAAAAATAAAAGTGCTCTAAAAATAGGAGTTGGACTTTTCTAGGATACCTCTGGTCATATTAGAAATGACCAAGGTGTTTTCATGGGCATTGGATCAATGGATAGTTTGGAACATTTCAATATGATGGAATCAAGGGTTTAATTGATTGGAAAGAAGTGTACAGAAATATATTCTTGAATGATGAGCAAAGGCACCCATCAACAAGTCATGATTTTAGAAGCATCTAGGAGTTGGTTTCAATGGATTTGGAATTCAAATGAATTTCCAAGGATTTTGCAAAGTTGATAAATATGAAGAAATGGCTCAATATTTGGTGGGGTATAGAAAGTATTAATAAAAATGTTCCAAAACTAAGTTTGGATATGACAAGCATCTAGGAATTTGAACCACTGCATTTGGATCAAATTTGAGCCCTCTGTGATTTTCTAAAGTTCATCACAGAAAATGAAATAATGGTATTTGATAATTATTTGTGAAGGAAATGATTCTGGAAAAATGTGCATGTTGCACCATGTGATAGAGCATGATTTATGGAGCCATAATAAATTTGAATCATTCAATTTGGAGTCCAAATTACTTGT
Organism: Secale cereale; assembly: GCA_902687465.1. NCBI lineage: Eukaryota > Viridiplantae > Streptophyta > Magnoliopsida > Poales > Poaceae > Secale > Secale cereale. Next base: position 301,342,980 of record LR738712.1, on the reverse strand, counting down.
TTATCGATTTATGAAGTTTACAGAAAAAAGAAAAAGGAAAAAGGGGAGGGGTTTTATACCTATACTGCGTTTTGGGCGCAGTATAGCGCCGCAACGCTCTGGGCCGGCCCAACTGCACAGCAGTGCGCAGGGAACCTGGCCACGTTGAAGGCGGCTTCCCGGAAATGCGTTTTCACATGGGGGAGGCGGGCTATGCCGTAGCCGTCTCCACTTAAACCGGTGGGGCCTACCTCCGGGGTCGTTGACCTGCGGGGCCCTCCTGCAGGACCGTCTCCTTCCTCCCGCCCGCGGTAGGAGCGGGACGGAGGAGCTCGGCCGCCGATCGCGCCGGAGACCCAGGGGGTCTCCGCCGGCGTTCTGCGCACCGGAGTGCTCAGGGCGGCGAGGCGCACCCGCCCATGTGCCTCACGCCTGTGGGGGAGCTCGGGAAGGGGAGAAGCACCTGGCGCGGCGACGATGGGCGACGGCGAAGAGGGTTATGGCGCTACGGCCTCAGGGGGAATGGGGCGGAGCACGGGGAGGCTCAAGGGGGTGCGTGAGATTCTTTGGTGGTGGCTAGGTGGAGAGGGAGAGGCCGGGGTGCCCAAATTCGAGCAGGGCCCCGAGGCGGCAATAGCGACAGAGGAGGAGGAGGAAGGCTTGGGAGGGAGCGTGGTTTGTTCAGGGAGGCTCACTGGAGGGTGAGGGAGTGGATGGAGTACGGAGAGAGCTCGGGGAGGCCTTATATAGGCCAGCCTGAGGTTCACCGCGGGGCTGTGCGCCGGTGGGGCCGTGGCCGTTGCTGGAGTCCAATCTGGCTCTCCGGGGCATGTCTGAGGCGCTCGTGGACGAGGTCCAGGCCAAGGGGAAAGCGGAGGAGGAGCGTGGAGGCGCCAGAGTCTTCGCGCGTGTGAGCTTGCTCACTGGAGCTCAGGGTCGGCCGGTGCGCGTGCGAGCAGGGCTGAGAGAGGAGGAGAGAGGAGGGGGCCAACCGCCCAGCGTGTCCCGGACGCCGAGGCAGCCTCGAGGGACACAAGGGGGAGGCCCTAGGTGGTCGGGGCCGGTGATTGGGGGCGGCTACAGTGCGCCAGGGCACTGTAGCGCGCTCCAGAGCACCCGTTTGGCCGGCATGGCCGTGCCCTCGCCGCTCTGGACGCGTCCATCATGCCCAAAGCTGTCTGGGGGTCGAGGGGGTAGTAAACAATTGAGTGAAGGCCCTGGATGCTCTGGGGAGCCACTGGAATGAGGAGGGAGGTGAGGAGGAAGAGTTTACTGCTGTCCAGAAGTGTGAATTGGGGTTTTACCCCCTCCAATGATTGAGCTGAGGCAGGGGAGAGTTACTGGAGGTAGAAGAGGACTAGGAGAAGCTGTGGTAAGAATTTGAGGTAAAGGGAAATAGTAAAAGGGGTCAATCCAATGGTTTTGGTAAATTGGCAGAAGGTGTTTGATCATGTTTTGGGCAAGCAAAATAGCTCCACTTGACATGAGACTTAACAGGATGGAATGTCACACACAATTAGGCCCCTCCACCAAATTTGAGCTCATTTGGGCAAAGTTGCCAATATAACTCTTGTAAACCCTAGAAATCAACAGAAATGGATTCGCCATGTTTGAGTTAAGCAAATCATCTCCCCTTGATGCACCACTTGGTGTAGTGTCATCATTTGGGGTTGTGATCATGCCCACAAAGTTTGAAGCCCCAGGTAAAAAGTTGGTAATGTAAAGTTGTTCAAATTTGAATTTGAACAGAAATGGTTTTGGGGCACTTAGATCAAGTTATGCTTCTCCAAAACTTGTGCCATTTGGCATAGGTGCATAATTACATAATTTTAGCATGTGCACCAAGTTTGAGAGCATTTGGACAAGTTTGGCAATGTAAAGTTGTTTAAACTTCATAATGGACAGAAATGGTTTTGAGGGGATTATATGATGTTTCCTTGATCTTCATGGCATGAGGCTTTGCAAGATCATCAAATATGTCACATATGACATGATAGAATTTCCCTCGAAGTTTTTGGAGAATATTTCCTTTGTAAATATTTCAAAAGCTTGAAATATCCAGAAAGGGTTTTGGAAGGATTTGTCCAATATTTTGAACATGACCATGTGTTGAAACTCTTATATATGGACAATATATGTCCTATGAGTCTCCCTGAATTTTGGCAAATATTTTTGAAATAATTAAATAATTTTTCCCTATTAAAGACCATTTCTGGCCTTAAGAAAAAGCTTTTAAATAAAATATAAAAATAACTTTTGAAATTATAATTTTGTGGTTTCTGGGAGTCCTATACCTAATAGGATTGAAATATACTTTTTGAAAGATTTTTCACACCCTAAATAAGGTACTTGCAGTGCAAACCTCAATTCAGGGGTTTTTGGAAAAACTAATTTTAGAAAATACTATTTGGCCAAAATATTTTTATAAGGAAATTCTATACTGGTCTATACACATGGCATGATCATTGGGAAAAGGTTTTGGATCAAGGAGATGAAGTATAAGAGTTGGAGGATTTATTTGATTTTTAGAGCACTAGCAAACAGCAGACAGAAAATCAATCAAGCAAAGTCAAAAATCACTCAAAAGTTTTTGTAAATCCACATTTTCAACATGATAATTAGCTTAAACAATGTGGCATGAAAATCAGGGTGTGACAGACCTACCCCCTTACAAGAATCTCGTCCCCGAGATTCCTAGACTAGGCGTGAAAAGGAATACGGAGTCTTGGATACGGGGTAGTCTTCACTTCTTCTTGTTGGTTCTGCTTCCGAGTGGTGTTCCATGGAATCTTGAAGTACTTGGTGGTGTGGCTTCTTGCTTGTTACCCTCTTTGATGGAGGTTGCTGAGGGGTCTCTTACATAGGTTAGGTTGGGTTAGCTGTCAAAGGATCGGTGATCGATGTCCTTGCGGGCATCGGGCTAGTTAGGAAGTAAGAAGTACTTCCAGAGTGATGACTCGTGGAATATTCGGTGTACGGTGGGTATCTCAGGTGGTAAATCTAGCTGGGAGCCGTCTACTATTTGTCTTGCAGTGGTCTTGAAGAAGGTCGATAAATCTTGGTATGAGCGTCCCTTCGACACGGAGATGCTCGGTCCCTTCGAGAGGAGTGGTTTGCAGATACGCCCGGTCTTCGACGCGGAAGTTTACTTCTTGATGACGGTGGTCGTTGTAGTTGTTCCTTCTTAACAGGGCGGTCTTCAAATGTCTTCTGTCCAGTTGTCCGCCTCTTCTTTTGTCTTCGGGCAGACAAGTAGGGCATCAAATAATGATGTTACCCAACTTGTCCAATTACTCCATGAGGTCTATGGGGGTACGCAAGGTAGGCTGGGGTATTGGTGGTGGTCTCCGTTGAGTATTGGCAGGGAGCTTCCTGACTCAGAGTCAAGGCTGTGGTCAGGATCTGACCATGTTGTGGCTTGGTGGGGCTTAAGGGTTTTAAGGATTCTAGTGAGTGAGTGAACGTTTATCATCTTATCCTTAAGAACGGTTTCTGAGATGCCAATAGCTCTATCTAGTACTCCGAACGAAAAAGCATCCTCTCGCATAGACCAACTTCAATCACCACTCATGCCATACATATCCTCATGACTCTCAAGAGACGGTCTAACAAAATTGTACTTGTCTACGATCCCCAAATCCATATGTATGTCTGCCCCTAAAATCCATGGGTAAATCATACATGCTGCTAAGCTTAAATTAAACTCCTCAATCCAAGCGCTCAACCTATTCTTGCAAGGCTCACGATAAGGCATCTCTATTCTAAGGAAACACGTCATATGCCACTCCAAGATTTTGTTTCCTTCCTATAGGTCAACTCCAATAGCCCGGTAATTCCATCAATCACCACATAATCCAACAATTCTACGAATCCGATGTCTACGGTGTTCCGCAAGATCTCAAGTCCCTATAATACCCAAATACTTGGAAGGACTATACATTATGATAGTAAGTCCACCAAATTCCCATCATCAGGGTCAAGTCATCTCCACGGTCATGATCATACAGATCCCTAAGTCAACTCCGACAAATACTCCAATCTCCTAGGTTATTGTCCACCGAGAAGCATGGTATCATGGTCAAGATCATCGGTCTAAATCCAATTTACTCCGAACCATGCAGGCATATCTAGCATTTATACCAACCAGAATCACCTACATAAATCCAAATCTCATGTCCAACGGGTACTCCTACATGCTTCCCCAAAGTCATGATCCCACCAATATGAAAACCTCACAATCCATCAAGGTCTCAGACAATTCCTCGAAGTCACTGATATAAAGCCACCAAGTCATCTGTCTAATATCCTCGAACGGGTCTATCTTTGGCATCATCAGTTCTTGTGCTCTATTAGGACGAAAATGTGCTCGTTCACTGTGTCCACTAGCTCGTTTACGAACCCAGTGTTGTGCAAGGTTATAAAGGCTTAACAGGTTCTCTCGCGATTCTATGGGTTAAGCACATGGTTAAGGGTTCGTGCTGGAGTGTCTTGTGAAGTCTCAAAGGGTCTAGGAATGGGTTAGTAGTCTGGAGGATTTAAACATAATTCTACGGGGTTGTACTTGGTCACGGAGGTTGTAGCAGAAGTCTTCAGTGCCAGTTGGTTGCCGAGGTAGAATCCCTGGTGCATCTTGCCGTGCGGGTCTTCAGTTGAGGAGAGGGAAGAGGGGGAAAAAGTAGCATAGAGGAGGAAAATGCCTAAAGGGGGTTTTATAGTGAAAGAACAAACAACCAAGTGTCGTAAAGGCCACACACATTTGTTAAGATAAGATAGGTGATATAGTCGCGTACATGCTGCCCAAGGCAAAAGTGCGACTTATATCGAAAACACAAACAGATAAGGACAAGCAACACATGACATGGTTTCATATGAACCGCTACATAGACTCGACTTCACATAAGGGGTACATGACTCATCCTACCCTAGGGGTTCTCAGATTGGAAGTCGTGAGGAGGAAGGCCTTCAGTCTTCAGCTCGTGGGTCTTCCGGTGGTTTGACAGATGGCTGCTTGCTGGGGCACATCCTTCTGATATGCCTGAGTTCACCACACTCGTAACATGTGATGGAAGCAAAGAGGTTGTTATCCCATCTTGGGTCATGTTTTTGGTGGCCTGACGTTGGTCCCCCATGATGTGGATATGGTAGTCTAGCCCTATGTCTTCTTCGCGGGGTCCGATGGCAAGCTCCTTGAAGCTCTTCGATCTGTTGCTTCTGATTAGCGATGTAGACTTGTAGGGCAGTAATTTGTTGTTCCCGTTCGATCACCTTCTTCTTCTCGAGGCAGTGGAGATGTAGAAGTGAAGGGAAATCCTCGCAGGACTTGAGGAATTCTTCCGTGAGGTTGCGCAGAAGATAATTGACTGTGTGGGCGAAGCGGATCTGGAGCTTGAGAGTCGGGTCTTCATCTCCTGTGGGAATCATGGCTTGCGAGGTGGTTCCTGTTCCACTTTTGCTGGGCAGGTAACATGTAGCTCGACCTTCCTTCATTTCTGGGAGGAGATCTTGAAGGCGGATAAGGGCTTCGTAGGGCACTTGCTGTATGGCTAGGTCCTGAGTGGGCATAGGTGGTCCGATAAAGAACCAGCCTTGAGGTGAGGTCTTGGCAGGTACAATCACTTTGGCATAGAATTCCGTCTTGAATTCACCATTGTCTAGTTCGTGCAGGGTGTACATCGGCTCTAAAGGATAGTGGCATTGTTGGAGGCAGTCCCTTAGGAGTGGTGGAAATCCGATCATGAGGAGTCTCGTGGGGGCGACGGCCATCTACAAGGAGGTTAGAGAAGAGTCAATATGACAAGAGATGCTATGACAAGCGCAAAAGGTTATCACTGCTGATTAGTTCAGAAGAGGAGAGGAGTGGAATAAGTCTTGCAAGTGATTTGGAGGTCGCGGGGTCTAGTCCTTGTCCTAACTAACGTCCATGCTAACTAAGGCTTCCTACAGTCAGGATGGCTCTGATACCAGCTCTGTGGGAACCCCGACTCATAAGTCGAGATCACCGAATGCACGTGTACAGTGATCCCAGAGATCAATGCTCACTGAACACACAGAAGCTGAATAACAAGAGTCTTACATCCATACATACCATATTACACAAATAGGACCATAATGGTGAAGCCTTGAGTATAACGTTGCAGCGGAAATCTTCAATAACAACATGGACCCATGCCATCTGCCTTAACCCTAGAGGCATTCTGACTGGGAAGTGTCCTAGCTCGCATGCTCGTCACCAAGAAATCTTCATCATAACCTGTTCTCTCATGCCTGGCCAATAAAATAACCAGTGGCAAGCCAATGAGTACTTTGAATGTACTCGCAAGCAACCCAAGTGTGATGACGGAATAATTATGCAAGGCTCTACTGCTAGATTGGCAGTTTTGCGGAAAGCTAGTTTTTCACATGCAAGTATGATCAACATATAACATGGACATGCATGTGTCTGTAACAAGTATCAGGAGGTTACAGACATCATTATCGAGAAGGAGTTGTAATCAACTCATGCTCAAGCTCATTGAGATTTCCTCAAGAATCACATCATCAATATCACAGAACCGCGTTGTTTCCTCACACACACACACCAGGTTTCGCAAACATTGGACGTAGACCAAGAGCGATTACCCAACTGTCCTTGACCGTGGACACGGCTATTCGAATAGTTTTACACTCTGCAGAGCTTGCACACTTTACCCACTAGATCCGGGGAACTTTCATGACATCCACGACCTGCGGTACCTAAAGTACCCGGGGTAAGCACCCGATCACTATCTTTACCTAGGCGACACTAATATGGAGTCCACTCGATTGGTAGCAACCCCCGTGCCCCACATTTCACATCTTAAAATTTTGGAGCCTCGCTCCCATATTCATCACATACCACAAGCACAGGGTACCAACGGTGTGTCCGGTGCCATGTAAAGACAGTCATGGCCGCCTATCCAAGCGCGACCCCGTCCCAAGAGTGACCTCATGTCACCCCCGTCACTAGTAATGCGGGCACCATGCTAGTATCGGCCTAGGTAATCAATAATGCCCTTTCCCATATAAGGGTAGAGTGGTTGCGCATGTAAGGTTGGAATAACGGTCGCAACTTAAACCAATCCGTTTTCAAAACAACACACACACTTTCCTCGGTACACCACTTCGTCATCAAGTGGTTACCCATCTCACCATCTCCCTCAGGCATAAATGGCACCCGACGGGGTTTTCGAAAAGTCTTTTGAAAGTATTCTGCCTCCGTCACCATGCATATACCCATCCCTTTTGCGTAGCCACTATTAAAGCAACCTAACTACTCCCACCCACATAACCCTCATAGGAAGGTAGGGTCATGTTTGATGCAAGTTTCAATAGTAAGTAACAAAGGTACCAACCAAAGTGGTCACCTCTTCCATATGATTCCGATGCATTGATAATAGGGTGCTATGAGACATGCATAAAAAGGTTTCTCGAACATGGTCAAAGGGCTGCTTGCCTTATTCTTCCGAGTCTTCAAACCTTCTGGTCCACCTCCGAGTACTTCGTTTATTTCGTCAACTAACGATGGAAACCAACATAATAAGCAACACAATCAAAGCAAAAATAAAAGTGCTCTAAAAATAGGAGTTGGACTTTTCTCGGATACCTCTGGTCATATTAGAAATGACCAAGGTGTTTTCATGGGCATTGGATCAATGGATACTTTGGAACATTTCAATATGATGGAATCAAGGGTTTAATGGATTGGAAAGAAGTGTACAGAAATATATTCTTGAATGATGAGCAAAGGCACCCATCAATAAGTCATGATTTTAGAAGCATCTAGGAGTTGGTTTAAATGGATTTGGAATTCAAATGAATTTCCTAGGATTTTGGAAAGTTGATAAATATGAAGAAATGGCTCAATATTTGGTGGGGTACTGAAAGTATTAATAAAAATGTTCCAAAACTAAGTTTGGATATGACAAGCATCTAGGAATTTGAACCACTGCATTTGGATCAAATTTGAGCCCTCTGTGATTTTCTAAAGTTCATCACAGAAAATGAAATAATGGTATTTGATAATTATTTGTGAAGGAAATGATTCTGGAAAAATGTGCATGTTGCACCATGTGATAGAACATGATTTATGGAGCCATAATAAATTTGAATCATTCAATTTGGAGTCCAAATTAATTGTTTATGGATTTATGAAGTTTACAGAAAAAAGAAAAAGGAAAAAGGGGAGGGGTTTTATACCTATACTGCGTTTTGGGCGCAGTATAGCGCCGCATCGCTCTGGGCCGGAAATGCGTTTTCACGTGGGGGAGGCGGGCTATGCCGTAGCCGTCTCCACTTAAACCGGTGGGGTCTGCCTCCGGGGTCGCTGACCTGCGGGGCCCTCCTGCAGGACCGTCTCCTTCCTCCCGCCCGCGACAGGAGCGGGGCAGAGGAGCTCGGCCGCCGATCGCGCCGGCGACCCAGGGGGTCTCCGCCGGCGTTCTGCGCACCGGAGTGCTCAGGGCGGCGAGGCGCACCCGCCCATGTGCTTCATGCCTGTGGGGGAGCTCGGGAAGGGGAGAAGCACCTGGCGCGGCGACGATGGTCGACGGCGAAGAGAGTTATGGCGCTACGGCCTCAGGGGGAATGGGGCGGAGCACGGGGAGGCTCAAGGGGGTGCGTGAGAGGCTCTGGTGGTGGCTAGGTGGAGAGGGAGAGGCCGGGGTGCCCGAATTCGAGCAGGGCCCCGAGGCGGCAATGGCGACAGAGGAGGAGGAGGAAGGCTCAGGAGGGAGCGTGGTCTGTTCAGGGAGGCTCACTGGAGGGTGAGGGAGTGGATGGAGTACGGAGAGGGCTCGGGGAGGCCTTATATAGGCCAGCCCGAGGTTCACCGCGGGACTGTGCGCCGGCAGGGCCGTGGCCGTTGCTGGAGGCCAATCTGGCTCGCCGGGGCATGTCTGAGGCGCTCGTGGACGAGGTCCAGGCCAAGGGGAAAGCAGAGGAGGAGCGGGGAGGCGCCAGAGTCTTCGCGCGTGTGAGCTTGCTCACTGGAGCTCAGGGTCGGCCCGTGCGCGTGCGAGCAGGGGTGAGAGAGGAGGAGAGAGGAGGGGGTCGACCGCCCAGCGTGTCCCGGACGCCGAGGCAGCCTCGGGGGACACGAGGGGGGAGGCCCTAGGTGGTCGGGGCCGGTGATTGGGGGCGGCTACAGTGCGCCAGGGCACTGTAGCGCGCTCCAGAGCACCCGTTTGGCCGGCATGGCCGTGCCCTCGCCCCTCTGGACGCGTCCATCATGCCCAAAGCTGTTTGGGGGGTCGAGGGGGTAGTAAACAATTGAGTGAAGGCCCTAGATGCTCTGGGGAGCCACTGGAATGAGGAGGGAGGTGAGGAGGAAGGAGTTTACTGCTGTCCAGAAGTGTAAATTGGGGTTTTACCCCCCCTCTAATGATTGAGCTGAGGCAGGGGAGAGTTACTGGAGGTAGAAGAGGACTAGGAGAAGCTGTGGTAAGAATTTGAGGTAAAGGGAAATAGTAAAAGGGGTCAATCCAATGGTTTTGGTAAATTGGCAGAAGGTGTTTGATCATGTTTTGGGCAAGCAAAATAGCTCCACTTGACATGAGACTTAACAGGATGGAATGTCACACACAATTAGGCCCCTCCACAGAATTTGAGCTCATTTGGGCAAAGTTGCCAATGTAACTCTTGTAAACCCTAGAAATCAACAGAAATGGATTCACCATGTTTGAGTTAAGCAAATCGTCTCCCCTTGATGCACCACTTGGTGTAGTGTCATCATTTGGGGTTGTGCTCATGCCCACAAAGTTTGAAGCCCCAGGTAAAAAGTTGGTAATGTAAAGTTGTTCAAATTTGAATTTGAACAGAAATGGTTTTGCGGCACTTAGATCAAGTTATGCTTCTCCAAAACTTGTGCCATTTGGCATAGGTGCATAATTACATCATTTTAGCATGTGCACCAAGTTTGAGAGCATTTGGCCAAGTTTGGCAATGTAAAGTTGCTCAAACTTCAAAATGGACAGAAATGGTTTTGAGGGGATTAGATGATGTTTCCTTGATCTTCATGGCATGAGGCTTTGCAAGATCATCAAATATGTCACATATGACATGATAGAATTTCCCTCGAATTTTTTGGAGAATATTTCCTTTGTAAATATTTTAAAAGCTTGAAATATCCAGAAAGGGTTTTGGAAGGATTTGTCCAATATTTTGAACATGACCATGTGTTGAAACTCTTATATATGGACAATATATGTCCTATGAGTCTCCCTGAATTTTGGCAAATATTTTTGAAATAATTAAATAATTTTTCCCTATTAAAGACCATTTCTGGCCTTAAGAAAAAGCTTTTAAATAAAATATAAAAATAACTTTTAAAATTATAATTTTGTGGTTTCTGGGAGTCCTATACCTAATAGGATTGAAATATACTTTTTGAAAGATTTTTCACACCGTAAATAAGGTACTTGCAATGCAAACCTCAATTCAGGGGTTTTTGGAAAAACTAATTTTAGAAAATACTATTTGGCCAAAATATTTTTATAAGGAAATTCTATACTGGTCTATACACATGGCATGATCATTGGGAAAAGGTTTTGGATCAAGGAGATGAAGTATAAGAGTTGGAGGATTTATTTGATTTTTAGAGCACTAGCAAACAGCAGACAGAAAATCAATCAAGCAAAGTCAAACATCACTCAAAAGTTTTTGTAAATCCACATTTTCAACATGATAATTAGCTGAAACAATGTGGCATGAAAATCAGGGTGTGACACATAGCCAAACAACAGTTTGCTGGGATGGTGGGAATGGTTAGAGGTTTCATGGCAACAAGGAGAGGTTGACAACAATTAGATAGGTAGCGCGACATATAGCGATAGCATCGAGACAACTAGCATAGCAATGATAGTAATGAGATCTAAGGTGACGGTCATCTTGCCTAGAATCCTGCAAGGAAGAAGAACGAGTCCATGAAGAAGATGATGAAGAAGCCACGAAGAAGAACCAAGTGTAGTCGAACGAATCCTCACGAGCGCAACGGTATATGAACTAGCGAGAAGAAGCACACAACATGGTAAACACACCACTCAAAAACATGACATGATGCTCAACCAAGTATGATGCATGACAAGGCTACATGATGCAAAACATGGCAAGAGATGATGTATACAAGACACACGACAAGGCAAGTTTAAATGAGGCCGGAAACAACATATAACAATTCCGGTAAGTCCTCATATGCAAATTTCGAAATTGGTCCAGATCTAAACAAACCTTAAGTTAAAGTAGTTAAACAGTAATTTACAAGCACCATGATGATCTACTCGAAATTCTAGTCAAGTTTCATATAAAGTTCATTTAATTCGGAGCTACGGCCTAGAAGATATGAGAAAAACAAGTCAAACATGTCATTGATGCAAAACACATTCAAACATCATGTAAACACACTCCAAATATGTATATAACATGTTATTATGCATCTACATGCAAAAACACACACGTTTCATATAGGACACGCTCAAAACTGAGCAACGGTTCAACTAATACACATGGAACTAGTTTGGAACACAATCAGCCCAAAACAACAAGTAGGCATATAGTTGATATCAAACCAACATAATACAATAACACTTCATGGCAACAAAGGGCATGGCAAGAATGTATATGTCAAGCACTACAAGCATGATCACTGGGCTACTACCAAACACCAATAAAACATGCTCAAAACATCATGGCGAGATTGCAAAAGATAACAGTTTCATAGACTTAGTGAAATAGACTAAACATGGCAGCAACAACGACAAGTAGGCATGTTTGCAAGCTTGTACAACTCATCGCAGAGCATATCATGGCATGTGAATATAACCAACAGCAGGAAGACATGTTTATGAAGCTACTCATGGCAAAAACATGTTCTTAGGATGCATAGAACACTAGCTATTCACATGGCAAAAACTAAACTTACTGTTAACAGGCTTACAGCAACATTTTATAGCAACTTGAGAGCATGAAAACAACAAACTGAAGCAGGTCCTAAATGCAAACAAGGGCATGGATGGATAGATCATAACATGGACATCAAGACATTATCATTGGGCATCCCAAAACAAGCATGGATTTGAGTGGGGCATCAAGCAAACATGGCATCAGGATATAACAGTTTCAGACTTAGCAGTTTTCAACAAGTCATAGGAATCAGCAACAGCGAGTAGGTCACTTTGCAAGCTTGTTGCACTCACCACAAGGCATATCATGAAAAGTGGATTGCACCACAACAAATATGACATGATTGTGCTTCTAAAACATATTGACTTGTAGCTCAAACAAAAATCACACATAAAGATATGAAAAAGACAAATCAGCATCTTATAATAGTTTCAACACTTAACAGTCACATTCACTTTTGCAACCGAGATAAACATGGCAATATGGCACCTAACATGAATGCAACATCCACCAACATGTAGAGCACTTCACAATGAACATTTTTACATATCATACACTCTATTTGGACCAACATGCACAAAGTTACACCCTCACAAACATGCTAACATATTGTTGACAGACAACCATGATTGAGCAGTAACATCACATAGCAGTTTTTCAACAAAGATTAAGGCATCAAGATGAATAGTAACATGCATGCAAATGCAACTAACATGTAGAGCATATCACAACGAACATATGGACATATCATTTGCTCAGTTTGGATAAACGTGCATCAAGTTACTAGCAGTCAAAGAATGCAACATAATGATGATATTCACGGACTTAGTCGTTTCCACATAAAAACAGAGTGAGCGCGGGATATTACAAAACGCACGGGGCTAGGGATAAGGCTTACGAGAGCTCACCAAAACGGGCTGAGGGCCAGTAGGCAGAGGGGGCTGGTGGCTGGGCCGGGAGTTGGGCCAGGCCGGCTTGGCGCTGAGCAAGCGGGCCCACGGGGAGGCTGATGGGCCCTGGGGAGGCTGTGGCCCAAGCATGGGGCCCACGCGGTGGGACGACTTGGTCGTCCTCCTCCTCGTGCCCGCACGAGGGGAAATGGGAACGGTGGCGGCCGGTGATGGCGCGACGTCGGCAAGGCTGAGGGGCGCGGCGGAGCCCGGAGGAGGGCGGAACGGACCTCCCCGGCCCGGATCCTGCCGGATCCGGTCGGAGTTGGGGTGGCGGCTGCGAGCTGCATGGCGAGGCGGCGGTGGGGTCCCTGTGGTCCAAGAGAGAGAGAAAGAGAGAGAGAGAGAGAGAGAGAGAGAGAGAGAGAGAGAGAGAGAGAGAGAGTGAGGCAAGGAGGAGAAGGGAGCAAGGACGAGGGGCGCGATTAGCTCGCCTGGACAGGACAATCTCCGGCGGAGGCGCGGGGTCCGGCTCCGACGAGGTCAGCTGAAGGCGGCAGCGTCGGGCGCTCGAGGCTCGGTGCGGCCTAGGTGCGGGCCCGCCGTGGGCTAAGCGGGCAGCGGCGAAGTGGGCGCGGACGCATGTGACGTGGTGGCTGGAGATTGGCTGCGGGGGCGTTGGTGGTCGACGTGGCATGCTCTGATTGGCTCGGCGACGTGGCCGGCTGGACATGTCCGACGCGGGTGGACATGTCCGGCGGCGCGAGAGGGAGAGGGGTTAGGGTTCACCGTGAATTTCGGGGGAGGGGTGATTATATAGGTAGAGGGAGCTAGGAGAGTCCAAATGAGGTGCGGTTTTCGCCCACACGATCGTGATCCGACAACCGAGAGCATGGAGGGGGTTTGGATGGGCTAGAGGGCTGTTGTGGAGGGGTGCTGGGCCAAAAGAGAAAGAGCTTCCGGTGGTTAACGCAGTTAACCGTTGGGCTATTAAACGGACTTCGAATGCGACGAAATTTGATAGGCGTTCTACCTACACTATCACAAGACCGCACGTCAACTTTCAACCCATTCCAAGAACATTTTCCGGTCACTTATAAAATAATTCTTCGGAGGTGCCGCGGGCGCGTGTGAGTGTGTCTGGGCTCAGAAAGGACAATGGAAAGGACGGGTGGACTCTGGCGGATGCATGTGATGACCTGGCAAGATGCAACACGCAAGCAGATGACATGGCAACAACGACGAATAACTGGCTGACACCTGGCGCATCGGTCTCGGGGTGTCACAGCTTACCCTGGTTGGCTTGTTTTATAGGAGAAACTCTGCGAGCACCCGCGTCCAAGTCGGGACATATCCCAGAAGCTTGACAGGAATGCCACAAATCTTTCAAACATCATTTTGCCCACATGCGGGTCTAGAATCCGGGTCCACGTGACCGCTGGCGAGATTCACCCCGCTCGTTGTGCCACAGTAATAACGCCTAATGAGCAGTCAAATCACAGAGCCCCACCTTTCTCGCTGTATACTACTCCCTCCGTCTAGGTGGATAAGTCACCATGCACTGCAACCAAGGCAGAGGGGAAAATGAGAGAATTTAATGTTTATTTGCTAATTAATAGCATTGCATGCAATGAACTGACCATTACTTGTCGAGTTTGGTAGTCTCAAGTCATTGAAAGCACACACGCCTCACATCTCTTATTGGTTGATTGCTTTATTCATGTCAAAAACAATAAACGAGGTGAGAGTTAATGCATCACGCCTAAGTGTTTTGGGATTATTTGGTTTTCGTAAGATGACTTGCACACATAGATGGAGGGAGTAGTAAAAGTTGCTCAGGCGAAACAACCATCATTTCACGCTTTGTTGAATGGCGGCTTCGGGGGTTAATTATTCCATGGAGGTTCCTCTTGGTCAATGTGATATGTATAGAATTTCATGGACGAAGGGAATAGTGCACATGACAAGTTCATTGGGCTGTCGTGTTTCACACTCCTCAATCGTAAGAGTGCAGACAATAGCTTTCATAAAAAATAAAAAATGAATAGTACTACTGCAAAAGAGTAGTGACACTATCCTGCCCGGCTTCCTTGCTCGTCCTAGATATCTGAAAGAATACTTTCATTCGCCAACATGTGGCACATCGACCATCCTGGTCCACTTGCCATGACGCCAGAATTAGAGTGCATCACGCGAACTGCAGGGGAGACTCACCCCGGTCGTAGCGCCGCAGTAATAATGAATAATGAGCCGTCAAATTGTAGGCCCAACCTTTCCCACTGTAAGTTGCTCGGACGAAGGAACCATCATGACTTTGTTGAATCCGCTTCTTCAAGAAAACAACAGTACCAGCAATACTGCTACCACACGCGAACACTGCATGGCACTGTAGCACGGCATATCACTCAGAACCACTAGGCCAAACAAGCCCGCCTAACACGCAGGAAAGCCCTGCCCTCGTCATTTTGTTCTAGATTTGCATCGATGGATTGCACGAACAAGGGAAAGAACAGAGTACTTCGAGCATAATTGATTTTCTACTAACATTTGGCATTGCCAATATTTGGCAAGCCAACATTTGGTAAAACCAAGAGCTGCCAACATTTGGCAACTTCTTGTGAGATTGGCAACGAAAATTGACAAACACCAATCTCTAGCCAACATTTGCCAACCGCCAACATTGGGCAACTGCCAAAATTTGGCATGCCAACTTTTGGAATCAAACCAGTTATGCTCTCCATCCAGGTACATAGGGCACCTAAAGTAATTTAGATTTTCCAAGAATTTTAGTCACGTATACTTCCTCCGTCTAAGTGTATTAACTCAATACACGGCAAAATCGCTAACATGTGGGAGCAAGTGTGAGTGAGTTAACCGACCTTAATAAATGGGAAAATCGCCATACCACCTCACTTTGAGAGAGACGAGGAGCAAGAAGCGATACGGGCTGGTGGTTACTAGAGCTAGATGGCACGCGGAGGCCAAGAAGTATGGTGATAGCATGAGGTGGTTCATGTATGATGTAACTACACTAGGCTGCCATCTTTCGGACTCTTCCGGTCTAGTACTCCTACTAGGATGTGGATAAGATTGGTTTGATTTTATATCGCTGAATATAAAATATTAAAAGAGTCCGGACGCTCCACCACTAGGTTCCTTGCTCCTTCTCGGTCGTCGGAAAGCGTTGTTCTTTGTTTTGCCGACACGTGGGACATCCAACATCCAGGTCCACGTGTCATGCAAGAAAATGGAGGTAAGTAGTAAAAAGTATGAGAGACTCATCTAGGTACACTGTGAGCTCATTTCTGTACGAAGAGGCAGCTCACATGATAATTTGGCAAGTGTGGTTGTTTTTCGGGAGCCACGCGTGAACGAATCAAAGTTTGACCATGACGCGGTGGCACGTTATTTATAAATTAAGTTATAATATTCGATGGCACGTTTGCAACATTATTTTCTCAATGGAACGTGAATCGTGCACACACTAAACGACGGAGCACGAGGTGGTAACCATGGATATGGTCAACCCTTTTTGGAGACTACACTACTTTGATGTGTCCCGTCAACTCGTAATCGAGGAGAAGCTTTGCTTACTATGACCTCTCTCTCGTTCACGCACGCGTGGTGGCTCGCATGATGAGGAGAAGAGTTTGCTTGTTTACTTTTTTACAATGTGCTTATACAGGCGGTGGACGTGCAACACTTAATTCAGTGCCAGATTGCCACAAGTATATATAATGTAGTACCCGCAAAATTATAATTTATACTGTAGTAGTACCATCATCATTGTTCGACTTTCGGAAGAGGCGAAGAGCCAAGTGCAAGGTCACCTACTTACAACATAAATGGCCGTGTTTGCACGAAATTGTGCTGCATGTCCACCGCATGTTCATCCTTTTGCCAACACGCGGGACATCTAGCATCAAGGTGAACGTGTCATGCAAGAAAATGGAGATAAGCAGTGCGGAAGTGAGTCATGCACTTCGATGGCATCAACTATGCAATTTTTTCTCCTTGATGGCACGTGATGCAGCACGGGATGGTAGCCATGGACATGGTCGACCCTTTTTGGAGAAAGTACAAAATAACTTTGATGTGTCCCGTCAACTCACAGAATGAGGATAAGCTTGCTCACTACACCCTCTCCCTCGCCCACGGTCGCGTGGTGGCTCGCAGCATGAGGAGAAGCCTTTGCTTACAATAGTGGGCTATACAAGTAGTACCATAATCATTGTTCAACTTCTGGAAGACGCGAAGAGCCAAGCGCAAGGTCACCTACTAACCTTTACTACAGTACTATAGCCAAAGTTGTGCAACCAATTTAGAGCATGGTTAATATAGGCGGCTCTTGCAGCGACACATAATTTAGATTACCCACAGTGGGAGTAACATAGGTAGTAACATCACACATATCTAGATAAAATAGATGATGTGGCAAGCAATAAATGAAGAAAGAGAGTCATGTGGTAACATAGCTAGTTACAAGTAGTATGAGTAACATCACACATATCAAGGCAAGATGAGTGTATAGCCTAATAAATGAAGTGTTGCATGTTACCATGCATATGTTACTCCCCACTATAGAGGTAGAAACATAGAGTAGTAACATGGGCATGTTACTACTCTATTGTTACTACCCATTGTGTATAGTCTTAGAGCAAGTATAATAAGCCTAGTCAGCTGGCTATAACACATGCCAGGTTGTTGAAATCCTAGCTGGAAGGGTGAGTTGTCCGGCATAAAAGTTGTCTAGGTGGCCCGCCGAGCCCGCAAATTACGATTGAGGTAGCTCGCTGCTCCACCTACCTTGCTTAGCCCGACAGAGACAGTTGCAGCCCTTAGCTAGCACATGGTTCCGCATCTGGCTGTTCCAATCCAGCTCGAGGGATAGTGCCGAGTTGCTCCACGCTGGCTTGTCGAGGAGCACGACGGCAAGGGCATCATCGCTGCCCTCGACACTGCCGCGGCATACAGCGCCTCCAGTGCCTGCAAATGCGCCATACGACGTCGACGCGAGCATAGGCGCGCCATGCAGGAAGAGAAAGAAGCCACCGCGGTTGTCGACGAGGTGACGTGGCTACGCGGATGTTGACGAGGTGACGGCCAGGACATCCCCGCCCGCCACCATCATCGAGGAGAAGTAGAACACGGGAGGCCGCTGCCTTCCTCGCCACATCCCACCGAATGGAGGTATAAGTTATTTTAGACCGGCCTTGTTTTAATGGCCCAGCTCCCCACGTCGATGTAGCCCTTTTTTCGTCAAGTTAGGATTGCTCCCACGTCACTGCATACTGCATGTGGATATTCTTCTAGTATTACAAAGCTCCCCATGTAGCTAGCTCCGTTGGCTTGTCGAACACTCGAACACCACATAAATTTTTACTACTCGAGGAAAAAAGTTACTGGCTAACGAACTGATCTCTTGGTTGGAAAGAGAAATAAAGATGATGGCCTGACCGGTCTCTTGGCTGAAAAAGGACAGAAAGTTGGTTGTTTTGGGTCGACAATGCAACCGAGAATGAGCATGTCTAGATTTCTTGTGGTCACAGAGGAAAGGACACTTGCGAGGACAAAGATGCACAAATCCAGACATGCTTTGCATGTTTGCCGCCGTTAATGTAAGCTGACCTCACGGTGTCTTGGTCTAAGAGAAGTTGTCTCTAGGCCTAATAACCCGGATGGAGAGAGTAGGTACAATGACCAACGGAAGATGAAATAAGCTTATTCGTACGTTGACTAGTTGTTTCCAGTGTGGAACGAGGCTGTCATGTGTGGAGGAGCAAACAAGCACTACAGTCGTGCCGTCAACGCAAGATAAAAGAGACCAAGTCATTGATGGCCTGGGCAGCGACTAGGGTCGTGCAAACAACGGTGCATTATTTTAGTGGAACTAGACAAAAAATATATTGGGGGTAGTCGGACAAAATTTCTATAGCCACACGGAAGGAATTGCGCTCATCGATTGCATAGAATTTCCTCCGTGCCATCATAGGAGATCCCAAGGTGGAAATCAACTAACCACCTATAAAATTATGCATAATCTTCCTCACGCAGGTCAGTATCCCCTTCGTCCAGATGATCATGTTTTGTCATGCTAAGCTATTGATATGTGCTACTGTTTTGTGACACCGTTTAAGTACAACCCTTTCCTATCTTTTCACATTCAGGATAATGAAGATGATTTTAGTGGACTGCACAAAATGGTTTGATGTTGAGTGATCTCTATTGCCTCCTCTGTTTGCCGCAATGTGTCAGCGTAAATTGCAAGGTGAGCCTTCAAGCTAGATGTGGAGTTGCCAACATGCTCAAAGTGCAGGCAACATGGAGCAGAAAGAAGCATGCCCAAGAAATTAATGCGTGCGTAGGGAGGCCCATTGCTCAGAGAAGCATCAGTCATTTTTTTCTTGATTTCTACACCTTCTCACAGCTATGTCTTGGTTATAATCTTGTGAGTCATTTAGATGCGAAAACATGTTGAACTTAAGTGCTCGTGAATGTTAGCTAGTATGCATACGGTTTCTTGTGAAGCTTAGTTTAGTGTGAATGTTGACTAGCGTGTCAATCTATCTATATTGTGGGCATGTTATCTGACCCCTCATTTTGCCGCTCGATGGACTCTCCCGCTTCCGTCGCCCCCCCCCCAATCCCCCCCGCTCCCCATCTTCCTCACTCGTACACAAAACCCCCACTCACCTTCTTCGTCACTCGTATAGAAAATGCCTGCTCCTCTTCTTCCACTCCTAACAAAAAACCCCAGCCCTCCTTCTTCCACACTAGCACTGCCAATAGGCTCGTCTCTGGAAACTCTGCTCAAACCCATGAGCTTGGCGCGACGCCCGCAAGGAAAATTGAGACGGCAGGCCCCAACACCAAGAAGACGAGGCTCTCCCCAGCGGTGACGCCGGTTGT